>WBMZ01012505.1:0-469317 GCA_013400975.1 Atrichornis clamosus
CGGCGCGGGGCCGGGGCGGGGGGCTCCCCGGCGCTGCGGGTGTGCGGCGGGGGCCGCCGCTTCCGTGAGCCCGCGGTGAACCCGCGAGTGGCTGGACCGCGGCCGGAACAGAGGGAGTCCCCTGGGGCAGCCTCTGCCCGCTGCCCACCAGCCGCCTCCTGCTCCCCAACGCAGAACTGACTTGAGGTGAATCGGAAACTCGGTGCCGTGGTTGCGGAGTTTGTCCGTTTTCCCGGGGGAATTTGAGGTTTTGCCCTTTCGGAGTACGCAAACCCGGCGGAGGGCTGTGGTGGTTCTCCTCTTGAAGTGCACGTACGTGTGTTTTGCAGAGATACCCGGTTTTATGCTCAGTCACACACTGCAGGCCAAAACGTAGTTAACCAAAGGAAATGTGAGTATTCATGTGCGCTCCCGGGAAGCCAGTTTTAGGCTGGGTTGCATGCAGTGATGGTGCAAAAAGGACAAGTGCACCACGACAGAGATGCATAAAGCCCATATGTTCCCTGGTTTGTGTGGTAATTCCCCGGAGGTAAGACCTGCTGAAATACAGACAAGGTTGTTACTAGGATTTTCACAACCATATTCATGCTGAGGAAACATGCTTGTAAGGAATGTTAGTGAGCTGCTATAAAATACCAGATTTTGGAAACTGATGAGGAAATACTTATGTAAATCATCTATGTGATGCTGAGGGAAACTCCAGTGCTCCTCGCAGTGAGGGATTTATACTTGTGTGGCTTGTAGGGAAATAATATGTGGTGTTGCTGGCCGGTTGCCAGAACTTTTCTAGCGCGGAGCCTGTTGAACGACTCCTAACAGGCACGCGCTTTCCTGTAGTAGTACTAGTGATGGACTGTCTGCTCTCTGTGATCTCTGATAATTATTTCTGTAATTCTTGTGTGCACTTCAACATTTAAACAGCTCCCAAGCTACACATGCTGATGAGCTATGTTAAAATGTTGCCACTAGACAGAAAAAAATCAGGGTGCTCTATTATTTGAATTGGTAAATAGGCTTTTTTATTTGTTGAACTAACTGTTTGTTGTGTGCCAAATGACATGAAGAAACCTGATTTATGAGGCACGGTGTTAAAATTTTGGAGTTAATAAGTTTTTTGCTCATGGGAGTCAGGCATTGTCATTCGGAATGTTTCACATATTCCTTAAAGCACCGATGCTTTCCCCTGAAAAGGGAGCTCTCCAGAATGAGCATGGTGCTGCGTGTTGGAATGATTAAATTCTCATCTTTGAAAACCCTAGATGTGAACGTAGAAGGAGTAATCCCTACACTTCCCACCTGTTCTTTTAATTCCTGTCCATAGTGTCTGCTTTGGTTGGTTGGTTGGTTTATTTATTAATATCTTCAGAAATAATATATGTCAATGGCAATTCTGTGTTGCTGAGTGAAAAATACCAGTGCATAGGGATTAATATCAGGTGAATCCAAATACATTTGAGATTTAAAAAAAATTTATTTTATTCTATTTTTATGTTATTGTTGTGTCAGTAGTGATTTGGACTGCTGCACTTAATACGGAAACAAGAATCACATAAGGACTATGTACCTTCTTGCAGCATTACTTTCTCTTTACTAGATATGAGGGTACTCAAAGAGGTTTGGTTTTTTTTTTTTTTTTTGTACTTTAGGACCTTTAGGATCACTTTTCTTTGAACCTCACCAGAGCCACGCGGAGTTACACAGCCTGTCAGCGAGCACACTGTTCAGAGAAACTAGCACTTTGACACTGGGTCAGGGTGAGCAGAGGTGCACAGGGAAGGAGGAACAGCACCCTGTTAGTATTTAAATTTGCGGAGAGTGTTAGAGTTCCTGTCAACAAGGAGGATCTCGCTGAGTGAGGCACTGAACAAGGCATGAATCCCTGGAGAACTTCCAAGGTCAGCACAGTGAGATTGAGTGCTGGGGGTCTACAGAGCTTCAGTGGATCAGGCCCCAAGAGGAATATACATATATTCAGCCTTCAGACAGACACCACATTAACCCACCTTGGATACACTCTGTTTAAGGAAATCAGTTGTGGCTCAGTTTTTCTTATCAACTACTAGCAGTAGTTATATATACATCAAACGTAAACAATTGTTTCTGTGCTTACTCGTTACCATAGATAGTGACAGAACTTTAGAGTTCTTGTGTCTCCTTAGAGATCACAAAACAGCAGTGGTGTACCTCTGAAGCAACTGGACTTTTGCCTTTGTTTCATCCAAAAGCACAAATTTAATGGGGAAAACAGAGGGGTTTCTGCTTTTCCATTCATATGGCAGTTGTCTGCCCCTTATTTACAAGTTATACTAAAGCTAAGTTTCTTGCTTGGGAGATATGCAGGAATACCAAAGAATTGACGCTTACTTGCTTATCTCAAACTTGGTTTGACCCACCCCTTCCTGAGATGCTTCAGTGTTTTCTATTTTAGTGTTTTCTGTTGTGGTTTTTTTTTTCCCTCCTACCTTTGCAATAGTCTTCTGCTGTAGGTCATATTATGCCACAGAAATCCTAGGTGCCATATCAGTGTTAAACCAGAAAAATCAGAATGATTCTCCTACCGTTAACCAGTTTACACATCCGATCTGAACTTCACTCTGTCCCATTTGCTTGTGTACTGTGACCTCTGATCTTAATCTCAGCCTGTCTTTGTCTGCGCAGATAGTAAGCTCTTCTACACAAGGATTATATCCTGTGTTTCTAGGAGGTAATGAGCTACTGATCCCAGTCTCTTGCTATTACCAACAGCTATGTAGCTGTAATATATTCCTGCAGAATTTCAGTAACAGGATCACTAAACTGTAGTAAACACTGTCTTTAACTTTTTGTATCAGTAAGTCTGAATGACCTTTCTTTGAATGTATCTAAAAATGTATATACTGACAATTCTTCTAAAAAAAAAAGCAAGTCTCTGCCTTTTATTTTCTCCTAGAACACTTTGCATTTTCTGTTCAAATGGAATTACAGCTTTCAAGACAAGAATCACACCACTGGATTTTTGCCCATCTCATAAAAAAACTAATAAAAAGTAGACAATAAAGCACTCACTTGCTGAAATGTAAATACATACATAGCTATGTACATGACTAGGATCCTACAAATAATTTTTAAATACTAGGGTACAATTATAGGTAAAACATAGAAGATTGTGTGCCGAATATGCCACAGATTTAAATGTCAGATGTGAAAATTAACTTGAACTTCCAAATTATTAATTGCTGTTGCAAGACCTCCAGACTTCTATGGAATGAAAAACTTTGTTCAACTCCAAAACATGCTGAAGGATAACTAGATAAACCAAAATAATCTGGACTTCCAGAAAGGATCCAAATGTCTTTCTCTGCTTCCCCACATTCCCCAAGAAAAATTTCAGTACCTCCAGGTGGTTACTGCACATGAAGTCTGTGTGGGATTGGACGGTCAGCAAGAACATTGTGTTCCAGTGTTCCTGTTTCAATGCATTTTTTTGTCAAAGGTCGTAATCTGTCTCTTCTTCCACCTTTTTCTATTCAAAAGCAATCCATGCAGTAGAGAAAGGAAGCACAGAGTGACAATATTTTGATTCAATGATCAAAAACACCTTTCAGAGCCAAAATTGCATTTTCCATGATCTTATGTAGTGCACAGTTAAGTCCTGTTGGATTTGGTAAAGTTCCAGTATCCACTGACTTCTGCTGCATTGGGTTTAAGTGAACAACTACAGATTTGCAGTTCAACTGTCAGGAACAATTACCAAAGGGACTGCTATGGTGGCCTGGATTTTGGAAAATCAATGAAGAGATACTACATTTTCTCTTAGGATAATACAAGAAACATGTTGGATCACTCTACCCCACTTCTTCATCCTAGCTCTGAATTTTCATATATCCAGTAGGCATTAAGTGCAACTTGACGGATTTATTCAAGTAAGTTTACAAATGGATTCTCAATTAATTCATAATCTACAAATTATCAGTACTCTGGGATGAATTTTACTGAGTTTTTCCACTTTTAACTTAGAGTTTATTTAAGATTGTACTGCTTCCATTTTTTTTTGTCTTTGTCTATCAGAAATGTTTTCAGTGGAAAAATCAGTTTAATACTAACTGGGCAAATTAATCTCCTCTTGATGTTATTTTCTGTTTTCTTTTTACTTATCTGGCTAAAAGCTATTTGCTTGCTGTCTTTATTTCTTAGATGGTCTTTCATCTTCACCCCTGTAGACAACACACACTATGGCAGTGCTCTTCACTTCTCGTACTTTATTTCTGTCCACTTATTTTTAAGTGATGGCTTTTCCAATTACATCTGGAGCAGTTTTATTCTGCGCTGACTTTGACCTTAAGGCAAACCCCAGCCTGCTTCACAGGGGAGACACTGTGCTTTTCAGTCTAGTTGACTTCTCTGCTGATTTCCCTTTTGTTTATTTTTTAAGCTCTGTGTCTTTAGATCATCTCCTGACGTGCTTACATGCTTTGGATTATTCTCATAATATTTTGGACTATGTCAATCACTTCCTTAGTCAGAACTATTTTCTATTGATTAGCATTTTTTTCTCACTAGTAACTAAAACCCAACCTAAACCAGCTGATTCTCTGACTATTTGATGTTTAAAAATGCAGCTACAACCTCCAGAAAATTCTCGTTCCTTTCTTTATGTGACTCATTTATTCCTGACTGGCATGAGGCTCACTGCTCTGTCATAGAATTTCATCCATTCCAGCAACATCCATCAACCTGGCAGCATTTCCTTAAACTTCAGAAGTGGAACCTGTGGATCAAAGTGGACTTCTAGCACTACAGCAGTAAACTATGCTTGGAAATTCCTTTTCCTAGTTTGTTTTTTTTTTTCCTTCATCACTTCTGTGCAACTGTTGCTTATCAGGGAAGTCTGCCTCTTTGTTAATATGTAATGGCACCACAACATTTGATCTCATTTCTGTTGTTCCTGTGATTCTCTTCTGTTCATGTGCTACAGTTGGTTATCTCACTGTATTTCTTTTATCTCTGTAACACTTGATTTGTAAATGACTTCTAGCTTCAGGAGTTTCTTGAATTTATTTCTCTGTGTATTGTCCTCTCAAATATGTCTTTTTGAAATGCCCCAGGTTAGAGACAGTCCATTTACTGCCTTCCCCTGTCTGTTGCTTGCTCTCATCAATATCTTTGCTTATTATCTGTGTTCATCCTTGCTTGTCTGGAGTTTCTTTATCTGTTGCTGCTATAATGGGAGTTTATATAAGTCTAAAACTCTCTTCTCAGGTACAACAATGCTTTCACATCAGTAGCTTCTTCTGGCTGCTAGATGTAGCATCAGCCTGATGTACTGAGAATCACAGAATAACAGAATGCTTAAGGTTGAAATGGGCCGCTGCTGGGGTCGTCTGGAATCTGCAGTTTGTGCCAACACGAAGTACAGTCAGCGAATTGTTTAGCCCTCTTTGGTCAGGTTTATCTTCAGCCATTGTTGCACATCGTATATGTCGTCTGCACCTAGCAGATGTCTCTTTGCTTCTCTGGAACGACACTGCTGACAGACAGGTCTATTTTTCTTTAATATGTTTTGTAAACCTTAAGAACTAAAAGGTAAAATACAACCTGGTCTTCCCAGTGGTATTCTAGTTTTAATGAAAGGAAAATATATAATCTTTTTTAATTCAAAATGCTCTTGAGCACAATGAGAAGAGGATTAGACAGCGAACCCAAAGAGTTAACCCCTCAATAGATGTAGTGTTTTTCTTATCTCTTCCATAGAACAGACACCCCACTTCTCTGGCATTTGAAGAGAGAAAATAATCCAGAGAATTGTAAATGGCATTTTACTAAAGCCTAATGGCTCTTACATGAGAGAAGAAGTTCATGTTTCCTCTTTTCATCTAAAACCAGAGTACCGGGATATTAATATAAGAAAATGCTGTCAGTGTAACTTTATCCATTAAATTCAGATAAGTAGCAAGTATAATAAAAGATTAACCTAACTTATATACAAAACCATTCTGTTTCACTCTTGTGTGTTGATTCCATGTATGTTCAGACCAAAATAATTAATAATTGATAATATGGAATAATGACTTGTTGAATGCTAAAACAGGGACTAGCTCCTGAAGGCTATTTCAGGCTTATTTCAGGCTAAGACTTATGAGATTTAAGCCATGCACTTTCTAAAAACCTGTGTATTTTGAAAACATATCCATCTGAAGGCACATCTTTGTGTTTGACACTGAATTTAAAAAGTAATTCTATTTATTAAAAAATAATTTGTGTAGCAGCTATGTAAATATTTAATTATGATATTAATGCTTACAAATATGAAAAATATAATCTTTCATTAGGAAAAAAATATTTTGTTGACATCTTTAACTATTTGTAGAAGTAATGAAAAATTTCTGCTCTGCTTTACATTGAATATCTGACTGTTCATGTAGGATATTTTGTTCAGTGGAGCTTTATATGTTGGCTGAAGACAGGTGAGAAGGGTGCATGAAACATCTATTCTGCTGATGTTTTGCTGTGCTCTAAGCTGTGGTTTTCTGCCTGTGGATGTGACTGTGCACACAAGAATCTTTCCGTCCTGCCTGTACTAACTTCGTGTCGTCTTTAAATGAGTTAATTCCCACTGCTTGCAAAGGAGCTTTTGAATGAGGAGCTGTATTTAGAAACACACATTCTTCTTATGCAGCATATAATTTAATATCAGCTAAATAAATTATTAATTGCAAGTGTGCCATTTATTGCTGCACAGTGACTCAGCCTGCTGTGTGAGTGTATTGAACATACATCTTCATAACACTTTCCCAGACACTTTTAGCTTGGGCTTGGATCAGCATGTTCCACAGCTCCTCTAAATATTCTCATGTACAGCTGATTTACACCAGCTCTGTCACAGTGTGAGTGAACTGGTATTCTGTTACTGTTACTGCTGTTAGCCAAAAAACCAATCAGAGGAAGCATTTTTAATACCCCTTATCACTGCCCATAAATTAGTCTACCATCTTGCTACTAAAAGTGGCTGTACTCTGCTTGCTGTACTGCTGGAAATGTTACCAGTGCCACTGCTGCAGAAACAAGGCTACATTTACCCCACTGTGTTAAAAATATTTCAGGTTTGGATGAGGTTAGGCAAGCTGATGTTTCATTTAAATATTGCAGAGGAAGCAAAGTTCACCAAGCTGACATATGTGAGTACAAGCAATAGAAAACCTCCTCCTGCTCCCCATCCACCCAGTCAGGTGGTATTTGGTGTGATGTTGCTGATGCTCTTTGCAGGGATTCAGCAACACTGGGGAGCCATCAGCCCCTGACAGTGTTTCCATGCTTGGGAAATGGTGATTGATATGCACAGTCTCTGTGCACCCTGAGAAGGGTGTGGGACAAGGCCTGGAAGGTGAAGGGAAGGGAGGAGGCCCCTAAAGGAGAGAGAAGGCACGTGTGGGAAGAGAGTGGGGGTGTGAGAATCCATGTGTCATGTATAGTGTAGACATATGCAAAAATAGCAGCAATGTGTCTAGAGTAGGTATTAGTACCACTGTGGCCATGGCATGCAAGGGCACAGCCCAGACACAAGTGGACTTAGCAGTCTGTTCTTCACCTTGGTCCATCAGAAATGTGCTTCCCTCAGCTCCAGTGATTTAAAGCCAGCTTGAGTCTGCTGACCTGAGCAGCATTTACGTATCCAAAATACAAGGTAAACATACAATAAAAACATCAGTAAGAGGGAAAGCAGGATGTACCTTGGGTTAGGCAAAGCTTGAAGGGTTAGAAAAGGAAATGTTGAAATGTGATTTCCTCTGGCTGCCCTTGCATGTTGACACAGCTCCTTTGGGACAGTTCACTGCGCCTAAAGCTGTGCAGCCTAAAGGCTTGTCAGCCTGGTAACAGAGGACTCTATCCTCTGACAGACCCTGCGGCCAGGAAAAGAGGAAAGTGCACAACACCAATAAACCCACCCACATTCATGATATTGATCAACTGCATATCATCTTAACTTTGGGATGCACCCCGTGTGTATAGTATGAATCCAATTATTCTTGGTGTCTATACACTCAGTTATTCTTACTGAGTTATACATACACAACACTTACGTACACCGAGTTACACATACACAACACGTACTTGTTTCTCAGAAGATGAGGTGTTACTGATAGCGTTATCTGAAGAATCTAATTAGAATACTTTTTGACCAGATTTGTAGTCACACAGATTTTATTATAGTTGCAAAAGTGTCGTTCACGTAGCAGTTCTAGTTCACAGCTTTTGATGTTAAATGACCCAAAATACAACATCATTATACACTAAAAAAAAGAATCTAAATAAAACTTTATTTAATAATGAAGCATATGAATCTCAATATTTCAGAGTAGACCACATTGTCCAGTGCAGTTAGGGATTATCCTGACCAATGAGTTTCTGTTACATGCTCCTTCCTGACGTGGTTAAGTAGAATGATAGTTGTACAGTTTTTGGATTTTACAAGTAATTTTGTTTTTCTTTTATGCTTAATGTTCTCTATGTTAAAAAATACTACAGTATTACTTTTAATAAGTATAACATTATTATTTCTAAAACAACTTCTGTGAGCATCCTCGGGAAAGCATTGATGTCTGGTGTATCGCCAGTTGTGTTTAATGATTTGTTTTTGCAGCTTCATTCTGCTTGATGATTGCCAAGCAAGCTTTCAGCATTAATTATATCTCTGGCTGGGGTGTACACTATGGGCAAAACATAAACTCTTTACATGTTAAGATAGCTATTAAGACTCAGACTTCTTAGTGTTGCAGAGCTGGTAAAAGTTTCCTCTAAACTTTGGTCCTTTCTTTCTCAGGCACTGAGGTTGTTTGCCTGTACTTTGCCCTGGCCCTATGAGGTCCAGCGTTGTTCTGGAGGCACCTGACTGCTCCCGGGGTGCTCTGCCATGGCTGAAGGTTGAATGCTAATAGGAAGCCATCCGAGATCCTCATCTCACTGAGATCCACGGCTTGGAGAGAGAATTCTGTCGGGGTAGTTGACTCGCTGCAAAGAGATCATGGCTTCGTCCCGACTAGGGGCAAGATCTAGAGACATTGCCAACGTCATGCAACGGCTTCAAGGTAAGTGACTGACTTGGGCTGCCGTGCCCTTATGAATGGTGGTTTCTATTTTTTACTATACTGAACAGTCAGAATGATACTTCGGAAGCTTAGTAACATTTCTAAACTTACCTACTGGAAGGTATTTCTAGTATATCTAAGGGTCTGTGATTATATGAGTCCTTTGGCATAGCATTAACAGTGGTGTTTTAAAAGAGTTGATATGAACGTGGCTCCATGGTACAGTATCCTAAATTGAAGATTGTGAGACTTTGGTTCTATTTCTCCCACGTTACCTGATGGTGCACCAGTTTTCTCATAGAAAATAACATAGAAATTGTATCCATCTCCTTCTCAGCTATGAAGTAAACTGTTAGATCCTTTCTACTGATAAACTAGTATTTATTAGTCTTGCAGTGAGTACAGTACTTTGTTATATTGTTAAGCATTGAAGAATTCATAGGTCAGTGAGCTTATGATTAGTGCTTAAGTTGATGACCTTTTAGATAACACATCACAGGATGTCTTTACAATATTCATTGAGTATTCATTATGGTTTTATGTTGTTATAATACAGCATTACTAAATAAATTTGTTGTCTTTTTTTAGAAGTTATACACCTAACTGCTGCTGCTAAAAGCTTGCATTCAGAATGTTTTTGTTCAAATGGTGATAATTGACTAGAAACAAATTGTCAGTGCTGCTGTAGATTTCACTCCCATTAACTTTTGAACATGATCATAAATCCCTGACCTTCTACTTTCCTTTAGAGACCAGTGACCACTGACTTCAGCAAAAGCTTATATGCACAGAACCCTTGATACCCAGTTCTGTATTCTCTAAATCTGGAAGCTTAATCTGCTCCTAGCTTTTCCTTCCATTTATTGTTTTTCAGTTCAGGATATCTGAACTCAGCTTCCCAGCCACCAGCTACAACTAGCACAAATAATGTCCACGTAGCCTCAGTAGATAAATGAAAGAGTAAATACAGATGCCGGGTCTGTCCTATTTAGACCTGCTACAGCACTTAATCAATTCCAGAATGGTTCTGCTTGATTTTCCTCAGCCTTTTGTACATTTACTATATTTTCCCATGCTGATTTTTTTCTGTCTGCCAATTCTTAGGCTACAATCTTGGACAATGGCTATTCAAAGTGCCCACAAACATAGATTGAGGAAATATTTCATGCTCAGAGGATTTGAGATTTAAATATTGGGATAAGACACTCCAGGTAGATTTGAATGAGAGTGTGCAAGGGCACAGTGAGGCAGTCTTGCTCACAGAACAGGCAGAGGTCTTAGCACACTGTGTGTATATATCACAGTATACTATGTATTTATAAGAAGTCATGTTTTTAATAGGGATATCAGAAAAATAATGAGAGATTTGAAGCAATAAATAATTATGAAACTGTGAGACCTTCTGAGAATTACGAAGAAATGCATGAGAGAAATGGCAGAGGTGCTGAAAGGTTGTGGGGACATATTGCAAAAGAAAGGATCAGGCAGCTGAGCTGTGTTTAGGGAGGATTATCCAGGCTGGTACTGTGAAGCAATGTATAAGGGAGATGCTACAGGTAGTATTTAGAGTGTGGGGCTATTAATTATCAGACTGTTACATACTGACTTCCTAAACATCTGAAAAGCTGTTGCTGACAATTATTGCCCTTTGGTTTATTTACACTTTTTTAAAATTTATTTTTATGTATTTTGCTCTGCTGAAATCTTATAGTTCAGTCTGCTATGTTTTTTTGGTTTGATTTTGTTTGGGTTTTTTTTATGTTAGGAAATTAAGCAAAAATAATTATGTGAACTCTGAAGTTAAGACATTTTAAAAGAAAATGTATGAACTAAATGGAAATTTGGCATTACATGTTAATTTTAAGTCATAACTGTAACTAGATTATTTGCTTCTCAGATGAAATCAGCTCAGCTTGGTATTGATGGGATCTGAGTTTTGCTGCAGATGCACTACTTCAATAAATCACCTGTGCCAAGGCTAGAGTGCTTGGAGCCTAAATCTTTTTTTAGTCTGTAGTTCTGCATTATGGATGAGCAGGCAGTCTGCACTGCGACTACCTAAGCCTTGTGTATTAAGGTTGCTCTACCTTTCAGAAGTTATAGTCAGCTGAAATAGGAGTAGATGGGCATAGGAACACAGCGATATTTCTTGGCATGTTTGCATGGCAGCCCAGAAGCAGTGCAGAGCTGGGTGCATAGCTCAAGGTGAGAGTGGAATTGACAGTATTCAAGGTGCAATGGGAATGACAATCGTTTGGGGGCTCCTCAGTCAGTACCAAGCAGCAGTTGTGCTTTACAACACCTTTGTACCTGGCTGTAAGCTGAGGCAGGAGAGTTCTTCTTGTCTGATACTGTTTAGACAGTGCTGCAAGATGTCAGTGTTGGAAATCCATCAGCACTGAGGGAGAGAGGTAAAGCAAGTTGTGCTCCCTCCTCCACACTGTTGTCTCATATTTGCCTCACGGGTTTCCAGTAAGTGTTTGTGGTGGGAGAGCGTAGGAAATACCAGAAAAATGCCACTCTTCACTGGGATTCTCAACATCAGTTTTGAAATATCTGCTGTACATATTTTTAGTGAGTGCAATTATATCTGCTTTTCTAAAATCTGTCAGAGAGCAACAGACTTGATTCTGGTGTTGTTTCATTTTTTGTTTGGTTGGTTTTGGTTATTTGGTTCATTGCTTTTTTTTATAATAAAAATATTTCCAGCCACTTCCCTTTGGTAATTATGGCATTTGCAACGTGCTGTGTACATGTACGGAGTTTTTGAATAATGTTGCTATCACTGGCTCAGAAATCTACTTGGGACAAACAACCATAAAGATGTGCAGTGTGCTGGGCTCTGTGTTTGTATGCAAGTGTGTATAGAACCTGTCTTACCCCATGGGGCCCAGGCAAAGGCTCGTTGAGGTGTAGCTCTCCCTGCTCAGAAGAATGGAGATCTACTCCTTTAGTGTAGGCCAGGAAGGGCACAGGAGAGGGGTGAGCACTGAGGACAAGATTTACCGTCTCTAACTTTATCATCCCTGTGATCCTAATAAAAATTGAGACATAGGGCTGTTCATTACAGCTCAGTCTGCACTCAAGGGAGAGAGACACATCTTTCCAGAAGGAGTATGATCCCTTGTCACTTGAATTTTAATTAATAAGGGTATGTCTTTGAAGGAAAAAACTCCTTCCTTTTATATTTTAGTTCTGGGAATTTTGTAACCTATGTAATAGGCAAAGGTTGCAGAAAAGAGTGTCCTTACCACTTTAAATGGAGAAGAGGGAGTTGGCTCTAAGGAAAGGTTAATCATAATTGGGAAGGTGAGTATAAATCCACAGAAGTCATAGGTGCCCTCTATCTCACTCTTTTTCTAGACAAATGCCCTCAGCTGCAACATAGCATCTTTCCACTTCGCTGCTTGCTGCTTGTCCTTCCCTCAGTGCTTGCTGAAAGGGTGCCTGCCCTCCTTGGTGCTCAGGGGCTGCCAGGTCTGCCCTGCCTGGCTCAGGCAAGCCAGGCTTTCAGGGTCTGAAGGGGTGTTGTGGCTGCCACAGGAGCAAACGCAACCTAAGGCAGATGTTTCAGACAGTGCAGTTAATTTTCTTAAAGTTCCTATCTCTGTCCTCACTGCTGCAGAGAGAGACAAGAGAATACAGAGGGAACACCTGCTGTTTTTCATTGCTGAATTTAAGCATGAGGAACCCAGTCTCATGCTACTACAGAATGAACTGATGACATCCTTCCATGTAATTGTCTTTGTACAGTTTATTCCTTGCTAGTGCAGTTCTAGGTTTTGTGCAGTACCTTATGCTTCCTAGTTGTTCATATTCGTAAAACCTGAGCAGAACTGGTGTACACCATCAATATGAGTTACATTCCTGGGATTGTCTTTTGGATTACTCTGGGAATTAAAGCCAGTCGGCACAAAAGCACTGCTCCTTAGCCTACAGGAAGTGCAAGTTTCACTGGCATTATAACTGTACACTAAAGACTCTTAAAACATTTTTAATAGCTACAAATATCAAAGCAAGGAGTGCTGGAAGACAAACTCCTAAGTCTCTCATGAATTTGAAATCTCTGCCATCATTAAATTCAGTGTTTTCCGTTTGTATGCACTGTTACAGGCAAACTGCAGCTATGCTCATGCTGTTCTGAAGAAAACCAAAAGGAAAAAAGAAAGTGTACCATTGTCCCATTCCTCAGGACCTTGTTGTTCCTTTATGCTGACTTGCTCTTACTTGCTTGTAAGATGATGTTGAACAGTCACTGTAGCCTGCTATTACTGCAGGCTTTTCTCATTCGCACTTTTCTCTCCCTCCATGTTTTTTCCTTTCAATTTCTCATTTAGTAGTCTGTGCTGAGTGGCAATTTTTCTGAGTGTCATTATGTTTATTATTGAGTGGTCCATTTAGTCAAACAGGACACTTTTTTCCTTTTCTTAGTGGATCACCAAAAATGCAGTATTCACTACAATCTAAATATATCTACCACCCCAATTCCATTCTAACCTTATTCAGTAAAACCAGTTCTAGACTGTACAAAGTATAGCAGTTTAAACAATATAATGTTACAAGACAATCACTTTGTTATCTTAAAAAACCCCCCTACAAATGATATGAAAGCATAAAAAAATTCTTCTCAGTCTTCCATTTGTTTCTGGATTGCACCACTCTTCTTATTAGGCTCTTATACTCACTTTAGAAAGTGGGTATTTTTGGTTTTTGTAGACTCACTGTAGAGACACTTCATCATGTTGGAAAAGCTAAGGTGGGAAAGCAAGCAACATGGTCATGTATGAAGAGCCACTGTGCTGGAAAGGAGCCTGTTCTGGTAACACCCATACACTCCATGAAAGCTTGAATACAGGCAGGTCAAACTAGCTTCAAGCCCAGTCCTTACTTTATGTAAAGTTGCCTATAACTGAGTATAATTTGTAATTTTAATGCCTTCCTTACATTAGCGCTATTCACGGAATGTTGTGGGTTGGTTTTTATTCTGGATTGTCCTTCCTTCCCCCTGTCCTCTTCCCCTTAAGTTTTGGCTGTTCTTTTCCTTCCTTTTACATCCTAGGATTTCTTTCCCCTACCAGCAGCCATTAACTAAACAGTACATTTTTATCTGTTTAGCTGATAGGCACTTTGTTAATGTGTACCTTTGTCGGTGTTTTCCTTTGCTTTCTCTCTAAGTCAACGGTGCCAAGAGCCACAGTTTAACATTAAGCTAAGCTGATTTAACAGATACCTGCTGCTGACAGATACCTTGCTTCACTGCATTCATGTTCCAAACTTCCTTTCCACCGGTACTCTTCCTCCTCTTCCCTTAGTCCTGAACCAGCTGAGAATTGGTTTGTAGAGGCTAGGTGAGCTCCTGGGAAAAAGGCAGTGTCTCCCCTTTCAGAGCCATTTACCATTTTATTGTCTGCAAAACCAAAGTGCAAGATCACATTTTAAATGTCAGCTAAAGTGAAAAGCTGTGCTTGATCAGGAAGAGCATGCTGCACATCTTGCACCTTTGAGTTTCACGCCCATATTACAGACACTGCTCTGGTCAAGGTTTCCTTCTATCCAGTTTGCTTGTGTATACGGGTTCCATGTAGTCCTGCTGCTGCCTTTTCTTTGCTATCTTTCACAATCTAAAATGTCCCAGTTCGATTTCTTCAATTTTTATTGAGTTACAGAAGGTGCCAGTGTAAAGGATTAGTCTATCAGGTGAGCAAATCTCATATCTAAGGCAATTCATTACTCAGTGGCAGTGTGTTAAGGGAAATAGACACTTCTGACTCTATTTACTGGTATAGACTGCATGATCTGAAGGTCAAGTAAATCTAAATAATGAATTGGGTATTTGAATAACATTACAGCCCACATGTTACTTAACAAGAGGAATTCAAGCAGGATTCCAATCTCTTTTTTTAATTATTTTTTTCAGTGTGAGAAAATGTAAGTTAATACTATTTCAGAACAAAATATTGAAATAAAAGGTTTATGTGTGAAGGTTAAGACAGCTGAGGAAAAAAAACCCCATCATAGCTGAAAAGAAAATCATTAAAGGGTAAAAATAAAGATGAAAGAGATCAAGCGTTTTCATTTACTACAACAGAAACATGTGAAAGGATATTCTGTACCTGGGGATGTTCAAGTTAAATATTAGTTAACATTTGATAAGTGAAGTTACTAAGGCTTGCTGTAAAATCACCATTTTCAGAAATATCTAATTTTGGTTTATGCATATGCAAACAAGTCCAGTGAGAAACCACTTCAGGTTTCTAGTGACCCAAGTATGTCATGGTAATAATCTGATGTATTGCTGGTAAAGAGAAGTTCTGAGCCACCTGTAGGTATTCCAAAAACATGGGGGAAAAGGATACAATCAAAACATTTCACTAATAGTGCAAATGACTAAAGTATGAACTGAAGTTAGGTATTGTGTTATATTAGAGTGTTTTGTCATAGAGTAAGACTGTTTTGACATATGGTGCAATAAGTATCTCAGGGAAAGAAACATATCCTGCTTTTAAAATTTTTTTTAACTTCAGTTAGCTTTCGCTTTGTGATCTCTTCAAACAGATCACAGTCTTGGGGCAGTATGTGCAATGCAGAATGTATTTTAGTGAGACATGGTCCTATTTTTTGATTTTTAGATGGTTTTTCATCATTAAAAAATTCCAAATTAGTGATTTAAAATACATTCTTAGAAAACTTTTTAAAGTTAATATTGCCATCTCATTACTTACACTTTTTCTACTGCTTTTGGTCAGAAAATGAACAATGTAAATCAACCTATTGCTACTTAATTTTTTTTCTTGCTTGCACTTTTGGTGATCACAGTACAGTTTCCACAGGTTGGTAAACTAATCTATGCTCCTCATTCCACTTGCTTGGTCAACCAGGCCACAAAGCACTAAGGATCACACAGGTGATACAAATTGGAAATATATTTGCATTTGAGTTGCTATTTAAGAAAAAAATCAATGTATTTTTCCTATTTTCATCTGGGTTAAAATATATATTCAGGGCAGAAAATGGCTGACATGGTAGTGTCTCACACTGAGATTGCTTTCAGTTGGTTCTGGGGGAAAACAGTTCAAAAACTGAAATTCTGCTCATATGCTGCTATTAAAACAGTGACAGGATTTGTTACACAAAATGTAGGAGGCAAAATGCAAGGGGAAAATCTTCCTTGGATAATTCTGCAGACGGTGGTTAAAAATGCTGCATCTTAAATATAGTGGATGTCCAAAACGTGTCAGGCGAGTCGTGTTTTACACGAACCTTTCTTCAGCAGCTCCATGCTGCTCAGTATGACTTGACAAGTTCGTATGTAGGCATCCACACTGCAGCTGTTTATTGCTGGTTGTGATAAAGCACTATCTGAGGCTCAAAAACTATTTTCAGTCAAGACTTTGTCTTAAAATAATGTCTGCCATATTTGTTACTGGTATGAAAAGAGGGATATTTCAAGAAGTCTAAATAGGAACAATTATGTATCAGTTTTGGTGGTTTAGTGAATATAAAGATTTTGAGAAGGAACACATTGCAGTGATTTTTTTTGAGAGTGCCCCCTCTATTCTGAGAGGTGGCCAGACAGTTATTTTAGATTAACTTTGGGTTGGGGGTATCAGGAAGCAGAATGTCTTCAAGATACTATGATGCCATGTTTTATGCAGGTTAGACAATTTGTCAATTGTTTGTTTTGTGATTTCCTGTTTTTATTACAGTATACAGCAGTCTTGAAAAGTTAAACTTTATCTCCTCAGAGCTGTGCTGTAATGCCTTCCTACAATAAATTTTGGTGTATTATTAAATTTGAACATAGCTTATTGTCATAATCATAAATAACCCTCCCTTTTAGAATGCCACATCTGTTGCTTTTTAATACTAGAAGAACTGAAAATTACAGGAGGACATGGCACTTGTCCCTCATTACTAATGAATAAGAATTAAAATAGTCTTGTAGAGGAACTACTGCTGATACATGTTTGTATACTGAGGTAGAGACTTCTGTAGCATAAAGGCAAAATATTTCAGTGAGAAAATTCTACGTTTTTTACAGTTTTGCTGTAATCATGTTTTGCCTATTTGTAGAAATCAGAAGCTTCACCATCTTTATTAATCAGGATGTTAATATACTTCTGCAATTACACTTGCAGGTAGATAAAACACACAGATTAAAAAATAGCACCTAACAATTATTAGCAATTTATTCTAGAGACTTTTTTTTTAGAATGCCATTTTTATTTTCCACTTTAGACTTCATTTGCTTAAAAATATCCTTGTTTCTGTCACAAAGCTGCTTCTTGTGAGTCATATCACAAAATTCTAATTTTAGACTCACACTGAGGTTTTTTACTTGCTAGTTGTATGTATCCAAGTGAATTGTCTATTACTGGGTGCAAGAAAACAGGCTACTTGTTCTGTCTTTCATCCAAGATGAGAGAGAGCTTTATGAGGGAAGTGTCAACAACTTACTAAGAATCCAATAGTCTATTTAAAATAAAGGAAAGAAAAGAAAACCAAACTCACCAAAACCCTCTCTCTAGCTCTTTGGAATTTATGTCTCCATGGTAAACTAAAAAAAGATACCTGAAAGATATTACATTTTACAATAAATTATAACTGACTGCTTAATTGCACAACTACTTTTTATTTTCAAATTCTGATTGCTAGTATTCGGGGGTGTAAGTTTTATTCTCATTTGTTAGTAGACTTGAAATTGGGGCTGCTCCATGTTAACAGAAGGGGTGTAACGAATCTAGGGCTGACATTAAATGCTTGCCTCCATCCTGTACATTGAAACAGGTCCTGGTTATTTTAGGTTCTCAGTGATTATTTTAATTCAATGTCGGAATTGTTAGGGAACTAGCAGAAAAGCAGCTTGATGTTTCAGGATAAGCAGCCTCCAGGTACACATGTAAGGAGGAGTAAAGCTGAGTTACTACATGGTGAGAACAGTTCCTGGACTCCAGCTGAGCCCCAACACAGCTTGCCTGGGGACCAAGAGCTCATACCTTAACTTGCTTTCCCCTCTCTCTCCTGTTTATCTGCCTTTCATGCTTTCCCTGCTGAGGACTCATCATTGTTAACGTACAGCATTGTGAAATATCTTTTAGAGCTTCATTACGTGGAACATAAACATTAACATACTAAGATACATAATTTGTGAAGCCTATTTTATGTAATTACTTTTCAGTATTTGTTACATAGTGTTTTATACTTTTAAGAGGATTATGCCCTTGCTGATGTACATTGGTTTAAGCGACTGTGGAGAATGTATATAATCTCTTTGTAACACTGTTAGGCTTGTGACACAAACCGTTAAAACCTGTGAATCTCCAAGTTAAAGACTGTTGTATTCACCCAGGTAAGAGATACATCTGGATTTAACAATGTCTTTTATCCACATAGACATTGCTGCAGAATGAGAGCTGCACTTTAGTTTATCCAAATCACTGAGTTTCTCTAGCTATGCCGGTATAAATCTGGGAAAATTCATCATTGCCTTACAGAGATGCCGAAGGCCTGTACAAATGTGGTAGGCTGTTCCCATGCTTTCTGCATCTGACTCACACAGGCCAGCTCATGTATCTTGTCATAACTGCATAGCCTGTCGTGCCTTCACCAGCGTGCTTGAAAGTTACCACAGGCGTACCTGGGCAGGCACGGCTTCCTCACTGTACAGGGTGGACTTCCTGTAAGTCTTTACTTAAGGTGCTATTGCGAGAAAGCCGCTCACTTCCAGACCTTGTCAATGCAGCAGCTGTTCTGTAAAGACTTTATCTTAAGCTCATTAAAACAGAGGAAAAATCTTCTTTCCTAAAGGTGAATGGAATGAACTACAACAGCAATTGTATGTGAAGAGTATTATTGCTAGCTTTCCGGTCTTGGAAGCGAAAAAAACCCCTTTACATGCAAGATCACAGTATTCAAGATAATTTGAGGCCAAACCAGTATAGCAAAGCAAAATATTTACTTGCTTACAGTGACTTACAGATTTTTTAAAAAAGAAAAAAAATAAGAAAAAAGCCTACTTAGCGATGAAGCTTGCAGTCCTCTGACTTGTCTGTTTGTAAGAAATTATGGTTATTTGTAGTAAATTCACTTTTGGACTGTGCTTTCATTCTCCCAAGGAAATTAAAGTAAATTATTATTACAGTTGAGCTTGTGTAAAGACCTATCTTTTCATTCTGTTTGTTCTGGCCAGGGTTTCTATTTTATTGGCTCATTTACCAAGGCATCCCTAGGCTTTACCAAGTCCATGTGGTGCAGCCATTCGCAGTTCTGAGACTGCAAACTGATACTGGCTTATACAAGACAAGTAATACAAACAAATTTTCTCTTGACTCATGCAGCGCCCCCCACACACTTGTTTATGTCCACTGGGTAGTTCAGAAACACTATGTGGTTTTTCAGGAGAGAATTGAGAGTCAGCATCACCAGTTGCAACAGTTACGAGCCAGTTGCTGTACCAGCCCAGTCATTCTCTGCTGGTAACTGGATTGGCCACATCTCTGAGTGCTGTTTTGCAGTCTGGACATTCCTATTCCATTCACCCACAGGTGAACCTGACGTGCCTTGTTACAGAAAGGACAAGAAATACCTTTTAATGGAACTCACAAAGCTTGTGCTCTCACCCAGAGGAGAGAAATATTGGGAATGGACCCTTCACTCCAAAATGTAGCCCAGCTGGCATTTTTCCCCCGGTGGAGTGTATTGTCATAGAAGCTCAGACCATGGATTCTTAAATCAGCCAAAAGTCAAGTTTGGGGATGGGAGAGACAGAGGTGGGACTATCCAATGATCAATCACAAATCAGCGGGGAAAAAAAAAAAGGTGGTCAAGCCACTGTGTTATCAGAGGTCTCCGTGCATAAAGCTTTGTTAGCAGATATGAGTTGCAGTAATAAAACATGGATGGTCATACTCTGGCTTGAGACTGATTAGACAGGACATAAGTCTAATTAACCTGGATTTCTGGCTGATTTACATTATTGGAGTTGTGCATTGCAGGAAGAATAAGATTTGAAAAGGCATTTGAGCACCTGGAGATAGATATTGCCATTAAAAAGGCATGATGTGATTTTTGTAATACCTCTTACTTCAACCTCAAAGACTTGAACACTTTATAATCCAATTCATGAACAAAGTGGATTAAAAATCTTCAATGAGATTGCATTGAGATTCTAATTAGCATTAAGAAATTATAAATGTATTATTTGCAAATATATTTAGTACCCTAAACATAGGTAAAATTTTAAACCTAAATATTGTTTTATCAGCAGTTGTGAGCTAAAGACAGTGGGCTATCCTACTAATTTTGTTCTTTAGTGTCATGTCCATTAAATAAAAGTAAAGCCATGTGGCCACCTTGTTTACATTTCTAAAATACATAGGCATCCTACCAAAAAACTATAGTCATATTGAAATCTTTGTATTGATGGCTGCTTTTTCATTCAAATGAATTCTTTCTTGAATAAAAAGCCTTAAATCTTTCTGTGAAGATTTTGCTTTCTGCTTCCCAAAGAGACAGGAGATAATTTTTTTTTTTTTTTTCCCCCTGGCTGACTGACTTTCTAAGGAGCAGAAAATCTGCTGCTTCTGCATCGTAATGTATTGTGGAAAGGAGTTGAGTTGTATAATCTGCATTTTTGGTCTTGCTTTCCAGGGTGGCCTTTTGTTTGGTCACTTTGGTGAGCCAAAGTGTACCAGCCTCATTGCGTAATTCTTCTTTCATAATCCTGAGCCTGCCTTTTCATTTGTATGGTTACTAAGAAAGCTGGAGGTGTGATCAGCTGCCAGAAGTGATTTGAATAAATAAAAGGAATCATGAACAGTTAATTGTTGTGTTTACATCTGGGTTTCTAAGAGACTAATAGTTCAAGCTTAGTGTCTCAGTGTGTTTGTATTTGAGATCTTGGGCACTTTTAAATCCTTTGTTTCCTGGGGACACTCGTGTCTGCACAAAAAAAATTGCCCTTTGTATTTATCAGTAAGAAGTCATCAGGTTTGAATAGGAAATTGCATCCACTTATGAATGAGATTAAATAATGGTATGTCATTGTGCTAATTCTCAACTAGTCAGGGTGGGTTTTTTGGGCCTGTTTGCTTTGGTTTGTTTTCTGGTTGGATTTAGATACAGGGATACAAATATGTAGTGAAGTAGCACATTTTGACCTGTGAGGGAGGTAAAGATAGTATCACTCTCTGGGTTGGAAGTGAGAGAGAGAAGGGTCTCACTCTCACCAACTGCTATGAAAGTGTGGGATACAACATGGCCTTTACTGCAGTCAGGAAGAATAAATCAGTTCCTAAAAGTACTGAGCTGGTTAAGCACCAGCTTGGTTCTACAAATCAGGTGCACATCTATCTACCAATAGCAATCAGGTTCAGGCGTGTCTACTGATAGTTACAAGTAGTTCTTTCTGTTTATTATTAATAGCTGATTGTTCCTATTGAAGGGCTGGAATAGTGGGGACTGTGTTACCAGGAATAGGAAGTACCTTGGAATTTGGCTTAAAAGTTGTGACTTAGACATTCAGCAGCATGTTTGAAAAGTCACGTGGTAAGTTTCACCAGTATATTTTCTTCAAGTTTTCTACACTATTACATGTTAGTAACCAAACTTGAAAATTTTATAGGCTGCAGTACTTTCTAAAAAAAAAAAAAAAATTACTCTTGCCATAGTTAAAATGCCAAACCTCATAGCTGCAAATATGCAGCTGTTTAAGACAACAGGTATGACAATACGAGTGTTCTCCATCTGAAATGCTAATTGCCAGCAGATTTGTATTTTGAATGAGGCCAAACCTGGAATCTCTGTTCAGTGACATGATTAATTAACATAGCATTAGTGACAGTGGTTAGGGTGTTCAGGTTATTCTCACAGACTTATGATGAAGTTCAAAAGTGTCAAGTTGAATTATAGTAATCTCACAGGTAATGCCAAAAAAAAAAAGATGTAAACAGACTTACATTAAAATGTGCATTGAATTTTCTGTGTAGGGAAGGAAAAGAGTGGAGTTGATTGATCAAAATTCTCAAACTTAGCTACTTTGTGTTGCCAAATGAGAAAGTGTTGCCAAATGAGCAAGATAAGCTTGTAATTAAAAGTTATTTAGAAAGCTTAGAATAATTTATTTTCAAGGAAACAAAACAAGCTAACACATAGGAATACACATAGAAGTGAAAGAAGGGAAATGAAAGTGAAAGGAACCCATATTGGCTTCTGATAGGTAAAAAAGTTAAAAAAAAATAATTGCTGAGGAAAGAAGATTGGTTGTTGAGAAGAGCAATAACATTGCCTTGAGAAACAAAAAGGGAGAGAAGCTGCTTTACATCTCTGAGCATAAAAATTACCATGGCAAGAGTTTCAGCTGTGTTACTGTTTGTGAACTGTGTCAGTCTCAATTAACATCTAAGAGCAAGCTTGCCCTAAAGTTTGGTTTTATTCTAGTTTATTGTGGAGGCACTGTACAGTATCTGCTAGCAAAAGTAATATCTGCGTTCCTCTGTGGATCTACCTCAGGCAGAAATCAAACCTAGATTTCCAGCTATGGCCTTGGTATTGTTTCAAAATCTGTACGTGCAAAAAAGAGATGTCTTTCATCTGAATCAGTAATTTTGGTTCAGAGTACAATCAAAATGTCTGTACCACCATTACTTGCTTGCTCCCTATCAGGATTTGGCTGTGTGCTAATTGCTGGGTGGCAGGTGGATGCTGAGCCCTACTTCCCTGATCCTGCAGCATTCTCTTGCACTTGCCGTGGCAACAGCAAGAGCTGTTCATTAGCCTCTTATAAGGAACTTCCGTTTCTTCTCTCTTCCTCATAAATGGTTCCTGTTTTCTAGGTGATTACTTCAGTTTCCAAATAATTTAAAGCCCTGAGTTCTTGTAATTAGAGTAGTTTCTTACTAGTCAATTGTTACCTTCTGGTTTTCTCTGGCCTCTTTTACTAAAATCTGTTGCTTGGATTCCTTTACACTATAAAAACTTCCAATTTAATTACGTCTTTTACTAATAATCATCTTAGATGAGAGTAAGTTATTTTAGCATTATCTGTATTTCAACATTTTTCATGTTTTTGCTGCAGAACCAGAAAAAAATTAAAACCTAGTTAATAGCTGATTGGCATATAATTAAGAACGTGCAGTGGTTATTGGTTAAGATTTATTTAAAGGCATTATCCTCTAGATTTATATCCTGGCATAGAAACTTTTAACTTGAGATGCTGAGAAATAAAGATACAACTGAATAGCTTGTCACTGAAAGCCATATGCTGCATTTACATGACCTCTTTCACTCTGTCTCAGATCAGTGCTACAGGATGCTGGTCATCTGTTTTCCAGATACCTTTTTTTTGCCTGTGACTGGACAGAATTGGTGGCTGATTGCCAGCGATGCTGGACATAAGCTGCTTTGGCAGATCTACCCTTTTAAAACTGTGCTTTATTTGCAGGGAAAACTGTCTTCTTTCCCACATGCAGGAAAAAGCAAAATCAGAGGAAAAATACCCTTCAAAATGAGACTGAGATAAATCTAGTGCTAAAAAGTCACTATGGCAAATGAAACTTAATATTTTTAAGTTCACTAGGTCTCTTTAGTCACATTGAGGACTGACTGTAACCAATAAAGACAAAATCAGATTAAGTTGTTGGGTAGTGATATAATGTATAATCTAATAATCTAATTTCTCTAGTTTCCCTTTTTTTCACCCATTTTAGCATCCAAATTAAGAGAATGTATACATCTGAACTTTCTCCTGTAACTGAGACTCAAATACAGATTGAAAATACAGTCTATATACTACCATAAGCCTCTTTCTTGCTCTAAAGAAAACATGTAGGCCTTGAAGCTGATGTGTTGCCCTTGAGGAAGAACCTGGCAGTCTGAGACAGATGCTTTTGGAGAACCTAGGACAAGATGCACCAGATAAGACTGTGGCCTAAAGTGAAAGAATTCGTAATTCATAAGCCAGAAGACTGTCCTTATGACCTACATAATTTCAGAACTCAGTCCTGAGTGGTGGTGTGTCTCAAGTGACCTCATAAAAGTGAGGAATGGGAAAGGGCACAGGGAAACTCTTCTCCATTTGCAAATGTTATCACGCTGATTAATTTTACACTGAACTGTGTGTTTGTATGTTTGTGTGTAAAAAAGGGAACGTATAAGGACATAAAAGAGGAAGTTGTCCAAATGAATAAGTTCCTCTTACCTCCTATTATAAGCAGTTCACATTTGCAAGTCAAGATTAGCTAACATAAAAAATTTACAGAAATAGCTGTAGTTTCTCTGTTTAAAGGCAGCACCTCTCAACACAGGACTTAATGGACTCCACATATCATGAAACCATACTGGAGGAGAAAGGATTTCAAAGTATGACTTCATATGTTCTGGAGTTCAGTGTTTTAGGGGCTGCATGCACTCCTGCTTGTTAGCAGGAGTTTGTATGAATGGGAATCAGGAAGAGATGTCTACTAATTGAGTTTTAGAGCATCTTGAAATTTGCATATGATATGACTTCTGTTAATATGAATACTGTGCCCTTGGACACTTATTTCATCAAGTCTTAGTCTCCTGGTGGCCACTTTCAGATCTTCAGTCTGGATTTAACATGTTTAGCAGTGCAAAGTTGGAATTTGGTCTAACAAATCAAATGTAAATCTATGCATGTAAACACAAATACAAACATAATAAAGTAATAGGCAGATATTGCAAGTCCAGTTGATCAAATTATTATCTAAACCAAAAATGTTTACTATATCCCAAACATAAGAGTACTTAATGGAGTACATAGGCCATTATCTAATTGACAAAGCCTGAACACAGCAAATGTAGAGGTGCTGTGATGTGATTAAAGTAAGTATTAAAACCAATTGAAACATCCTTTTATTCCTTTTTAGGAAGTAGAGCTCTGCTGACAAGAAACAGAAACGTATTCATAGCAAATTCATAGCAATTGTATGATCCCCATTACCATGTTATTTAAGTTTCTCCAAATTTTTAAGGGATTTAGCTTTACAACATCCCTGCTTGGAAGGCAAACCACCTTTTCTTACATTTGTGGAGTAAAGATGCTCCAGACCTGCTTACAAGTATAACAAATACAAGAGATGTAGGCAGAAGCTAAGTACCTGTAGCTGCAGATTTCCATAGTTTTCTGTAATTATTATGTAATAATTATGACTGATGAATAAACAGGATAAACATATGTTTGTATTTATCCTTCATCTCTCATATAGTAATGTGCAGTGACATGTCATTAAAAAAATCCCAACCAAACAAAATATCTGGGAAGGAACACACCATAAAAAGCCTAAGCTTCACAGATCATAAACACTTAACTGTGGAAAAGGCACTGACCCTTCTCCTGCTTTAAGGAGAGTTGTAACTGAGGTCATAGCTGCCCTTTCCAGTCCCCGTGGTACTCCACCCAGACGTTGTTTTCATGAAGAACTTGAAATCATGTCAAAAACATCAGAAGGAAATAACGTTTGTGTTGCATTTGTGTTTGGATTATTGTTTGTTTTCTTGGAAGGAGGTTGTTCTTCAGATGATAGTTATTTTTAGTGCTTATGAAACCGAAAGACAGTGAATGCTGGATGGAGCCAGGCAAGCTGTGAGCAAATTTAGTATTGGTGAAAACTTGCAGAACAGAATAGCTTAGTTGCCTTTGTCCTAAGCGCCACCTATTCTGGACATTGGCTTCTTTTAAAACAAAAATGTCCTGTTGTTGGGAGATTGTGGTGTGGGTGTGTGATCTTTCTACAATACATCATAAATTACTGTTTTCTGTGACCTAAGGCAAGTGTAACAGTGCCACTCTTGCTCTATTTAAAAATATCAAAATCTGTCCTGTTTGAGAACCCTACTTTCTATATGCATTGAAAAAATTAAGCCTTGGGATAATTTAAAAGGGTTACTGAGCTCTTATAGTATTTTAAAAATATTTTATGGCATGCTATACAGTTTTAAATTGTTTATCTTTTTTATAGCAGACTGATATAATTTAGACTTCATAGCTGCTTTAAAGTTCTCGGTATGAAACTTTTCTTTGAAATCTGAAGAGAGAAGAAAACATTATTAGAGCATTACAAAGATTCTGCCACCTCTGCTGTGGTAATGTTAGGTTCTTCAGATCAGTGGCAAAAAAGAAGGACAAATTCCAACATGGAGGAATTAAGTGCGTAGTGGCAACCTGCTCCAACATCAGTTACCCTCGGGGTTCAGCAACTGGTAGAATTTCTGTGGGAACTATTTATCTTCAAAGGATAGTCAGAACCTTAACTAACCAGTAAAGTCTGCATATACAGGCTCCTTTCTTTGTGATTTTTAACAAAGGTGATCTGCAAACATCTTCATCAAATTATTTGTGCTATCAGCTATGTAGTTAGAAGATGTAGATGAAAAATAAGTTTTCACTGAACGAATCTAGTCTGAATTTGCAAACTGTATATAGTCACTGGATGACTTTAAAGATACAGGAGAAGATACTACCTTTCAAGAATTTTATTGAATCAATGAATGGCATAGATTCCTCATATTTGTGAGCTTTAGGGAAAGGTATTTTCAAAAGGGTTTTCAAAGCTGAGTGTCTCAACTGCTTGATACTGTGTGATGAGTCAACCATTTGAGATAGGGAGAGCAGTCTGAAAGCAAAGCAAGTGAAATAAATGATATGAAAGATGAGATTGTCATAAAAGGCAGTGTAGAACACATTGACAATTCAAAAGAGAGCCTTTTTTGTTGGAGCTTTTACAATATTTTTATTTGAAATTGGCAAAATTCCAAAAAGGTATCAGTTAAGAAGATCATATTGTCGAGGAGGTTGCTGAAGAAAATTGTTTTAGTAACTGCATTCCACATCCATGAGAGAACACAATAAACTGCAGGAACAGAATGCAAAAGGGAAGGTGAGTTTGTACAGGTGAATGGTTAGACCAATCATGGATTGTCTTTAGGGGAAGAAAGGATGTCTTTGTTGTTTTAGGATAGTGTGAGGGTAAGGATGATAGTGCAGAATGAATTTTAAAAACCCTAAATCTATACTACAGCCAAATGACTGGAGTTAAATGTCTCTTCTGAGAAGCCTACTTGTAGCCGTGAGGAACTAATACGCTCTCTTCATTTTACTGCAACTAGAACACTGTAGAACTTCCTTCAAAGAACTTTGCTTCTTCCACCTTGAAGGATTTGGAAATGCCGAAAGCGCAGAATGTACACTTCATTCACAATTCTGAATGATAGTTACCTTTTTTCATGTCTGACCTTATTTGTGCTTCCGTTTAAGTTATTTTAGTGCAGTAGGTTCCTTGCCATAGTTCCTCAGACTGCTTGAAGCAGCTTCTGCTCAATCAGCAGTTATTTATAAGGGTGACTGCTTGACCTGCGTGGCCCTGCCAAATCAGCCTGCCATGGCTCTGATCTGCCCTGAAATAGAAAGACTGGCTTAGTCTTCAGGATGCTCCCATTACCTTTACCTGAAGAGGGCATATGTCTGTCATCCAGCTGGTGAGAAGAACAGTGCACATGTTTATCTGGGAAAAACCAGCACACTGTGTATCCAGCAAAATCCAGCGCACTCTTTACCCAGAAAAGTGAAAATACGAATATCACTGTTTCTTTTTGTTTGATTGTTGTCCGTGCGTTTGGTTTTTCTTGATAAGGTATACATTAGTAGAAAACAATGCCAGGGATCTGGCAGCACTTTCACCGACACTCTTGGCCACATGTCTGTGTGTGCAGTTGCCTCTCTGGTAGTGGCCTCTCTTAGAGAAAACTGGTGAGGCTGTTCTACAAATCTTTGAAACTTATTAGTGCTGGCCCACATGGAGCCACCTTGGAGATGCTCTTGGACAGCACCTCTGAGGTGTCTGAAATTTTTCTGGAGGATGGGATGGTTGAGTGGTTTGACAACTGCTACCAAGTTCTGGAGGTGGGACATCGTACAGGAGAGTCCTACCACCCAGACCAAGTCACAGATGTTTATTTAACAATCATTTAAGCTCAGAACTTATTAAGTCTGATCCTACATGATATCTCAAGAAGGTTCATTTTAAGCAGTAACACCATAATAAAAGGTTGGACTCTTGCTCTGATAAGCGGTATTCTTTACAGTGAATTAGCTATGAGTGGTAGTGTTTCTGCATGTTTACATTTTTAAAAATTGTAACTATCAACAAACTGTTTCATACAAAACATCAGGGAAAGTTAAGGTCAGTAGTATATGGTCCCATATCTGTGCAGTTCTGTTATTTTGTAACACTTTTCTAATATTCTGGCTTTTTGAACTCACTACCAAGTCATTTGTGTTTCTCCAGATTTTCTTTATAATACTGTCAACACAGTGTGTAATTTGTTCAGGGGAATTTGAAAACTGGGTTATTTCCTCTAGGAAGCAAACTGTTATTAATTAATCCAAATCTTTAATTAAAATTATAAAATCAAGTTTTCATTTGTAAATTATAATTTAAAATTTTTAAGTTCTTGTCAGTAGACTTTAAAGGGAAAGATTCTTTTATACAAGGCAATATTTAAATACGCATTTTTCCATATGTTTCTTCAGCACTGCTGGAGGCACATCTTTCTGCATCAGTATCCAGGAACCAGCGCAAGGAAGTATTTGTATTAGTCAAGAAGTGAATTCAGGGTATTATTTGTATTTGTAGGACAAAGAGGATGTTTCAGCTGAAAATCTTATTTCATCTGTGTCTACATTAGGTTATAGGTGAAAGATGTTTATAACTTGTAGGTTCAGTGACACAAGCCCCACCAAGCAAGCCATATACAAATATAACTGTATCACAATAATGATAATTGAATCTCTGTCTCAGGGTGGTAAGAAATTGGTGGAGGAATTCTACTGTATGAAAAAGCAGTGACAGAGCAGATAGCCGAGAAGTACAGTTAAGATGTATGCACTTGGATCCAATGAGAGGGATTCAAAAGTGGGACCCCAGAATTGTGGTCAGGAATTAAGGACATGGGGAGATACCCTGCCACTGAGGAGACGCTGGCAAATTTCTGAGCCACATAGGGAATGAGGAAGGGAATACATACAGCAGGGCATGGCCCTAAAGAAAATGCAGTTCAAGGTGGAGAAACCTCAGGCAGAGTAAGTGGGTGCAGGGACTAGATCTCAGTTGGTGAGAGCAGTCAGTGAGGAAAAGGAGTATCATTTCAGCCAAGTGGCAAATTGAACATCTAGGAACAGCTGGTGGGATGACTCAGATGGTGTTTGGGGAAACCCTCTATTCAGGCTCACAGCCAGGCTTTGACTTATAAGGCTTATCCTGGTTCTTAGTTCTCATTTGGATGTGGAATCTGACTGCTGAAGTAGAGCCTGACAAAGGCTGACACAACATTTATCTCTTCTGGTTTTATTATTTGTGCAGGAAATATGTTCTCAAATGGAGATTTAGGGTGCCCTTTTTTAAAAATTATTTTCCCAGTACTGAAATTTTGACTATTATGTATTGTTAGCACTGAAATGCTCACTGAAATAGTTATATCTTTTGCAAATTAACATGTGCACGTACACACTTGCATTGATTGTGCATTCATCTATACATGCATGAACACGTGCATGTGAGCTGAAGGGTATATTACCCAGGAGCACTGGCGGAGACACTGTCATATTTTATTATTCTCCTCTAAAATGCTGTTTGCTGTTGGGGGTGAAGACGAGCTGTAATCAAACAGTTCATTTAGTGGGCACACGTGCAACTCTGGTAATCATATATTTAAATGTGGGATAATTTCAAGGTTACTTAACCCAGATGCAAGACTTCTGATTTGTATATGCCTCAATATTTGTTTTTTAAAGGTTACATTTTTAACTTAGATCCCTAGAGTGGTATCCATATTTTTGTACCTAAATAAAAGTGACCTCATTTTCAGAAATTAAGAGCACCTTCAGCCCCATTTGACATCACTGAGATTATTTTGCTTCTCTAATGGTAAAAGATGAAGCCCCATGCCATGTCCCATCATGCACTCCACATTAGCATTAAAATACTGAAGTTTTTTAATATGCTCTGCCCCTTAGATTGTCTTCACACGGTATTATATTGATGCATCAGGAAGGCAGAGCAGTTTTGACCTTGATAGGATGTGACAGCACATTAGGATTCTGCTTGCTTTTACTCTCAAAACTACTAAATCCCATCATTTTGTATTCCCTGTTTCTGCGTGAAAGCTTAAGTACTTTTAATTGCTACAGCGATTGTCTATCTGTTTATTCTTTTGCTGTTTTTAAAAGCACACACCCAAAGTCTGTGGATATTTCAGCCAACTTGGCTGAGACAGCACCAGATAGATAATTTTTCACATTCAGTTGTTCATGTTACTCAGTTTATCTGTTCAGACTTAATTTTTTTTAACACATTTTTAAGTTGTGACACTCTACTATTTTCTGGCTCAGGGAGATAACAGATATCCAGAAGTTTTGAATTAGATTTTGAAAAAAAAATGTAAAGCCAAAGATAGTAACTTTTCCCTTTCCCAAGTCTGTTCCCTCTAGAAAGAACTCTGAATGTTCTCAAACATTAGCAAAACCTCTTGTTAAAATTTGCTTTGAAGGCCACATTTGTAATGATGTAGATGTTGGATATTTAAAATGCTATGTTGTATATTTATTGCCTGGGCTTTGGTGTCAAATATTTAAGACATTTTTTAAAAGTAAGCTTTAATTTGTACAACTCCTGGTAAAGGAGTGTTAATCTATTTCTGTGTTTACTCTCTACCTTTTGCATTTTCTGTCTGTTTTCCAATGTTTGTTTGCATTATGCTTTACTTAATGCAAGGACTTGCGTAAGGATGGAAATAACCTCAGTCAGGGTAAGTCGGCATTGCTCCCTTTCACTTGAGTAGACACTCAGGAGCTGGCCTGTATTGTTATGCACATGCAGTTAATGATTTCAGCTCCTGTGTCAAAGATCGAGGCAGACCCTTTGAGCAGACACTGTGTGTTTTGTCTGTGTCCATATGGCACCAACCAAATTTCTGTGTTGCTCAGGCATAATGCTAACAAACATCCTAAAAATATAAATGTGAATTGGAAATGGGGGTTTTCTCTAGGCATTCCACTAAGGTAAACATACTGTATTAAGTCCACTAAAGAGCGCATTACAGTAGGTTACTGTCCTACAAATGACTGAGGCTTTTGCACACAGGATTATCTTGCAGCTTGCATCAGTCAGTAATGACGCCTGGCTGGGCCTGCATTCTGGAAAGGTCTCGGCAAAGCACTCAGGGGAAGTTACAGAATTAAACACTTCCTCCCTGAGCTCCTCATCCATGCTGCTCTCCCTGTACCTACCCTTCCCCTATCCCTGTCCATATCCCTCGCTGTATGGTGCTGCGTCTGGGGAGAGGAAAGAATAAAGTGACATTTCCTGATAAACTTCTGATTTTGCATTCCATGCTTGTTGCAGATCTGCTGGTATAAACTTCTGATTTTGCATTCCATGCTTGTTGCAGATCTGCTGGTATAGAAAGCCTAACTTAATAACTCTGAAAGGTTTATATTCCCTGAAGCATAGATCCCATGGCCTCATCATGACCTTTGTTATACATGTTCAAGTAAAAATTGGCATGCACACTTCATACAAGTGTGTAAATCCATAAACATTACTGTACTTTTATGTATTTGGTTTTTTAATATGTGAGGTATTCAAAACACACTTGAATTTACTCCTAGTTCTCTAAGTCTAGAAAACCTAAATCTGTGATATGTGTATTTGGTAGATGCTGCTTTTTCAGGGATGTTGATATAGTCCAAAATCCCAAATTTGGTCATCTCTCTGTGGCTTGATTGCTTACATTTCCAAAACCAAAGGGAGATCACTTGTCTGAAAAACAGTATTACATTGACATGAAACCAGACTGTGGACCTCAAACATTTCCCAGTGCATGATTAGTGGAATGGTACAGACATAATAGGAATATAACAACATATGGTAGAGTTCAAGAAGAGTCAGGTTTTGAAGAACATTATACTGTGCAGAATGCTTATTCTTACTCTCTGGTGTTCATTATCTGGGACGTATATGGGTGATAATGAAAAAAGTCTTGAGAGCAGTTGCATGAAGAAGATTTTTCATGAATAATTCATTTTATGCCTTAAGCACCTCCTAGGTAGTTCAATTTTATCAAAATATCTTGAGGATAGGGTGTCCAATAGCACATTTATTTTCACTGATTTCACTGATTGAATCATACAATATCCTAAGTTGGAATGAACTGACAAGAATCACTGAAGTTCAACTTCTGGCCTGGCACAGGACACCCCAAGAGTCACACCATGTGCCTGAGAGCATTGTCCAAACGTTTCTTGAACTCTGTCTTGGTGCTGTGACCACTTCCCTGGGGAGCCTGTTCCAGAGCCCACCCACCCTCTGGGTGAAGAACCTTTTTCTAATATCCAACCTACACTTCTCCTGACACAACTTCAGGCCATTCCCTCGGGGCGTGTCATTGGGCAGCACAGAGAAGAGAGCAGAGTCTGCCCCTTCTCCCCTCATGAGGAAGTTGCAACTACAATGAGGTCTCCCCTCAGTCTCCTCTTCTCCAGGCTGAACAGACCAAGTGACCTCAGCTGCTCCTCATTTGGCATCCCCTCAAGGCCTCTCACCATCCTCCTTGCCTGCCTATGGACACTCTCCAATAGTTTAGTGTCTTTCTTACACTGTGGCACCCAAAGCTGCCCCCAGCACTCGAGGTGAGGCCGCCCCAGCGCAGAGCAGAGCGGGACATTCCCCTCCCTTGCCCGGCTGGCCATGCTGTGCCTGATGCCCCCCGGGACAGGGCTGGCCCTCCTGGCTGCCAGGGCACTGCTGACTCACATTTGACTTGCCATCAACATGGACCCCTAGGTCCCTGTCCGTGGTGCTGCTCTCCAGTATCTCACTGCCCAGTCTCTATGTAAAGCTAGGGTTGCCCCATCCCAGGTGCAGAATCTGTCACTTTGCTTTGTTAAATTTAATACAGTTGGTGATTGCCCAGCCCTCTAATTTGCTGAGTTCTCTCCAAAGGGCCTCTCTGCCTAGGAGACAGTCAACAACTCCTCACAATTTAATACCAGTGGCAAACTTAGTATTCCTTTGAGTTCTGCATCCAGGTCATTTATGAAGACATTGACAAGAACTGGGCTAAGATGTTTCAAAGCACTGAAAGACAAATGATAACAAAAGGTGGAATTACAGTTGAGGCAAGGGCTAATGCACTTTGGAAGGTGTTCAGCTAAGAGTCTTCATATTTACGTCGTATTTTTTTAGCTCTAGAATATCTAGAATCTCTGCCAGCAACATGTACTTAAAAGACCATTGTCAGCCTTTGATAACAGAACGGACAGCTCATAATATTTGATGCTTCTTGGGTTCAGTTATTAGCAAAATACTAAAATAAAATGCTAAATCATCTTCAGGCCTTCGAAGCTGAAGAGGAAGGCTTAAAAATCAGATGCCTTGGGAATATGGGTCCAGAAGATAAAGATGATAATATTAAAAAAAAAAATAAAAGAAAAATTAAAAATCAGCATCTGGGGGAGTTGTTGCTTATATCATATCCTAATATCTCAGTTAATCATGAGAATGTTGCAGGCTGTAGTGTGGACCCTGCAGAGGAGAATTTAAGAAACGTCTCTCGTTTACTTTGCCTTGAATGTGAACCTTTTCGTGGAAGCTATAATTTGAGCTGATTATCAGAGAGGGACATTCCATCACACTTTTGGCTTGAGACTGCTTGCGGTTATAGTCATCTGGCCTTACAGTGAGTAAATGGGGCTGATCTAAAAACCATGGACTTTGGTAATATATTTCCTGAAATGGGTCACTCAGGTGGTGCTTTAATTCAGACTTCTTGAGTAATTACATTAATTATTTTTGTACTAATTGTGTTAATACTTCAATAGCAGTTACCTACAAAAGTACTGGTGCACAGCTTTATTTTACATTGTGAAGGTGACAGAGTTGTCCTCTATCTGCTGAGAGCCTAAAGGCCCTACTTCTTTCTCTTAACCCTAATGACAAGTGGTCTTCAGGGTATCTGCAGACGTTTGCTTTCAGAATCACTCTTTAATACTCTTCTCCTCAGTGTGAAAAATTAACCAGTAAGTTTGGACTACTCTAGACTAGCAATGGGAAACTGAATTTTTCACTGCATTTCACTCTTATTCTCTCCAGATGGGGCACAGGCTGTACCCACTGAAGTTTATAAAGGCTCCTTGGACTTTGACCAAGGACTTTAAATCTTAAGTGTCTTTCAGGAAGTTTAACTCCTTTGTCAAAACAATTAAAAAATACTCTGGTATGCAGCTATCAGTTTTTGAGGCATAGATCAAGATACTAGGTTGTAGCACGTAATCATTTCCGTTTCTGTTTTTCTAGTTTCCTGATATGAAATAGTATCAGTAGTCAAACATCATTGCCAGGGATATAAAAGCAAAGTGAACTGAAAAACATTAAGCAGTTTGTTGTAATGCAGTGAACGCTATGTCCCATTAAGAACCTGACTGAAGTATTTGCACTGTCTAAGCTGTGGCAGACTTGTTTGGGCTTGTTTGTTGACCAGATAGCATTTAATTTTTCTACTCTGTCACAGATATGAAGTATTGCTTACCCAAACTAGAGGAATAATTCAAAATTAAGAGGTGCAGTCTTTTAATGCAGGCACTGTTATCATGAGAAAATTGTACCCAAATCAATACAGAAGGAGTTTTTACAAGCATGGTGTGAAACACAGCACTGAACTGGTGGGAAGGAATTCAGGTCTTGCTGTTAAAACCTCCTTGAAGGAGGCTGACGGTGTTTGATCTCTCTTGGGGCCAGCTCCCTCCTTCCCCAGTGCCCAGCCCTTTTGCCAGCTCTGCTGCCGAGTCGTCACTCACACCACCCACTGCTTGTTGCTCTCTCCATGCTGTTCTCCCTGAACCATGTGCTCAGGGTACTGCTACTAATTCGTTGCTTCTAGGAAGATTCACTAGAGGTCACTCAAAGTAATTACTTGATCCAGGTGCTTTGGCTGGAGTTTAGCTTCCCCTCAGGAGTGAAGGGTCTGTTTCACCAGCTAGAAACCACAACGATATAAAAGCAAGTTGCAAAGTTTAGAGGTGGGAGAAATTCGCTCCGTAATACATTTCTTTGTTAATGGGATTTTTTCCTGGGATATGGTTTCACACTGCCCAGTAATATCTAAATACTATAATTGTTTGTCTTGGCAAAAAAAAATACTTACATGAAAATTACCAGAACTTAATACCTGAACTGCAGATAATACCACATAGTATGAATTAATAAGCACAAGAAAATATTTTTATTTTTTTACTTTATGTAGGTATTTAGATATTTACTTATTAGTTGTAAATGTCCTGGGGCTTCTTCTTCAGTGTACATACACAAAGCAGAATGGGCATCTGACATCTTAGGGCTGCACAGACCTTGGTTTTTTTCCTGAAACAAACCAGTTCATTTTTTTCAGTAGAGGTGATTGATAGGCCAGGTACACAGTCTTACACCAACTGGCAGAGGAGCTGAATAAATTACTTTTCCCTTTGTTTGAATAAATGTCAACAGAGAAATGCATGCTATTTCTCCCATTCTTGTCATAAGAGGAGTAAGAGGCAAATGTTGTTCCTGTATTGCAAGGTCATGTTTAGAATTGGTTTTATCAGTTCCTGCAGCCTGGTAGGAAATACCGATTGGTGTTGTAAATTAGGTTCACTTGTGTTTATGAGCCAACACCACAGTTGCATCTCAGTTACAACATATGGTCATGCAGCTCTATTTCTAACAGGAAATGAATTTCAGCTCTTGTGCTATCCTTCCTGTTGCCATTGCATCCTTCTGCACCAGCAGATACAAACTGTTTTGTTAACACCATTTGAGAAAGTCATGCATTTAATAGGAGTGCAGTTGGCATACTTAAAATATAAGGCAGCACATTGCTGTACAGGAGCAAGGTCACTACTGTTCCTCTGCCTGTGCCTGTGCCAGAGCCCTGAAAACCCAAGCTGGAGCTGCTACTTCCCCTGTGGAGTCAGGATAGTGGCTACTGCTGTGGGAACAGAAGGGTCGTGAATCTTTGGAAGCCACAGTTGCTGCTCTGACTCCGTACAGGGTTTGCACTGCAGGTTGGGGAGGCAGCTTTACTATAACATATCCTAACTGCTAAGATAGTTTGCCTCAAACTCCAGATCTTGGTGTGTTTTGAAAAGTGAATTTAAAACTTACAATAAGTAAATGTTTGGGAGTGATGATTTTTGATGCACTGCAGTTAGAACCTTTCACCAAGTTCATCATCATTATTGTAATACTCTGATCTACAGCGCAGTGCTCACATTTTGCTGTTTGCCATTTGGTTGCCTTTAGAGAAAACTGACAAGTGCTCTTAGGAGTCCTGAAGGGCCCTGGGGGTTTTGTTTACTGACTCTGAAATTTAGATACTTCATATCTGGGTGGGTTCTCATGATAATTTTGTTTTGCTATTTTGGGAATACAACAGAGGCATCCTAGGGAGGAACAAAATGAAAAAGACTGATTAAGAATGGTGAAGTTTAAATCTGTGTGGTCTGTTTTTCCTTTTGTTTAGACTGACTTTACAACTGAATGTCAACCCAAATAAGCTCATCTCACTGTGGTTCTCATCATACTCTGATTTATTCTCATGCAACCCTGATGATGTCAGTGGAATGATTCAGTGTGAAATCACAGTCAGGCCATGAGCTCTTAAGTTTTCTAGAATGTAGCCTCAGGTATGTCATGAAACAATGACACAGGAAAGGAAAAGATATATGCTAAAAGTACTGAATAAAAGAGTAGTTGTACCAAACAAGCACAATATATAGATTAGATTTATAAGTTTTTTTTCTTTTTTCTTGTTCATACTATGGTAACTGAAAACTAACAAAAGGAAGAAGCATATACCTAGATACAGTGAAAAAGAACCCCCTAACAAACCAAGATGTTGTTTTCTCAATAATCCCTTTAACAAAGTTTTGCTTAGTTGTTTTTGCCCTATATTTCTGTAATATGTATAAAATTTAGGGAAGATTTTATGCTAACTGTAGCCACTGTTTAATCCTTTCTTTTAAAAGTAAATTATGACATTTGTTATAATGTATATACAGAAGTTAATATCAGTGAATTTATCTTCATTTTTATTTGACTTTATTGAGTGTTTCTAGCAATTTCTTAGAAGATATATGCTTCTCACAAAGCATTGTGTTTTTCGTGATTCAGTAGTAATATTTCTCATGCTAAGTGAATGCAATTAAGCATGATATTACACAGTATTAAATGCTTTCTGTTGCTTCTAGTGAGAGTGAAATAAAGCTTGTAAAGAGGACAAGGAAGTTGGGAGTCTGCGGTAGTGTTTGTCACTAAGTTGAATGTATCCTGAAACTGTATCTTGGGCTGCATCCAAAGAAATGTGACCAGCAGGTTGAGGGAGGCTGTTCTTCCCCTCTACTCTGCTCTCGTGAGATACTGCCTGGAATGCTGCGTCCAGCTCTGGGGTCCCCAACACAAGAAAGACCTGTTGAACTGACTCCAGAGGAGGCCACCAAGTTGATAAGAGGGTTGGAATACCTCTACTGTGAAACAGGCTGAGAGAGTTGGGGCTGTTCTGCTTGGAGAGGACAAGGCTCCAGGGAGACCTTATAGCACCTTCCAGTCCCTAAAAGGGGGCTACAAGAGAGGGGGGCTACGAGAGAGCAGTAGAGGGACTGTTTACAAGGGCCCGTATGACAATGATGTGACATTATATGACAAAGGGGAATGGCTGTAAGCTGATGGAGGGTAGATTTAAATTAGATATTAGGAAGAAATTATTTATTGTTAGGTTGGTGAGGCACTGGAACAGTTGCCCGGAGAAGTTGTGGACTCCCCATCTCTGGAAGGGTTCAAGGCCAGGTTGGATGGGGCTCTGAGCAATCTGATCTAGTGAAATGTGTCCCCACTCGCAGCAGAGTGATTGGAACAAGACGATCTTTAAGGTCCCTTCCAACCCAAACTATTCTTTGATTCTTTGATTCTGTGATATGTGTCCCAGACTCCAGGGGATTTGATCACCCAGAAGAGAAGTCACCTGAGCCTGTATCTTCTATGATCCTTGCCTTTTCCTAATGAATCCAAGCTTGGGATAGTAGGGAGTTAATGCAGCTGAGTTGTCATCCCCTTATGAGCTGGGATGTGTGCTTACATTTGTTGTATTTGAGAACCACCAGGCTCACTAGAATAAACAAATCCAGAGAGTTTCTGTAACACTTTCCCTGTGAAGGAGAGCAATTTAGGTAAAAGTGAAAGAGTTTGAGTCTGTGATTCAGATCACATTTAAAAAGCTCACAGGAAATTTGGGAAGAAATTTCACTGCCACTGTGAGCATTCCTGGACTCTACTCTTTTCTTGTCCCACATGTACATGGAAATCCTGCAGCATGTAGATTTTCTACCTGCCATGCTCTCCAAGTTCATGGGATTACTGTTTCTGTGCTTATGGATACAGCCAGCATGTTGCCTCCATTGGAACATGTTTTCATACCAATTGCTAGTGTCTACTGCACCTGTGATTAGCTGCCTAGTCATTGCCGTTGATAGCAATCAGCATACACTTGCACAGCATGAGTATTAGAAAGATGCTTGAAAATAAGAAAAACCAAGCACAAACTGTGGCAGCATTGTTTCAACTTCATCTTTGTATTAGATTCTTGGTTTAAGGGAACCTATTTCATATCATTCTAGCAGAGTAAAATGGTTCTAGAATCTGGAAGGTGTGTTATGGGTTTTCTTTCTCTTTAGTGCAGTCAATTCCATGCCTTCCCATTCTGCAGAGGAGTTGTGTCAGGGCAACAGGAATAAATACAGACAAAGTTCTGTAAAATGTATACTCAGCTTGCAGAGCTTCTCCTGAAGCTCACTGTCTGGTGTAAGGTGTGAATGAGCTGAAGGAAGGGGTTTTTTTGGTATTTGAATATGTATTCATATTGTATTTTTCTGATTGAGTATAAATTGGACTAAGACAAAGGGTTTTTTTTCTGACAGTTTTTTGCAAATCAAAATGCATGTGCCTTACAGGTGCTGCTTGAGACCAGTGTTCTTCCTTAACTACTACCAGTGCAATGTCAAGGGCTCTGGAATGTACCTGTCAAGTTTATCTGTTCAAGGGCTGGAGATCAAGCACTGATATTCCTGGCAGTGGGAAGCATTAATTAGGATTATTTTGGAGATTTATGTTAGACAAAAGTTAGATGAACCTGAGAAATTTAAAGCTTCTGAGCTTCAATAAAATAGCACTTTCAACAGAAATTTTCTAAATGTGTGTAGTTGTGACTACTGTACTTTTCAGTACGGATGAGTGAACAATCTTATGCCAGTATGGGATGTATATAAGTCTCCCTAAAAGCAGCATGCCTGTATGTGTTTTTCCAGTTACTGTGTAGCTATCTGATCTACTGAATGAACTTATCTGGATTTTATTCTTATTAGTTATTTGCAGTGTAATTTTCATTATCTCTTTGTCAGGAGGATGTGTTCCATAGTTTGAGAGGAGAATTCAGGCTGGAAAGAGGTCTGTTTTTCAACTTCCAACTTGGTCAGCTGGCACCGACTGAGACCAGGTTTTCAGGGCTTTATCTCCATAGACAGAGATCACAAGTGACCTGATCCTCTGCCCTGCAGTCCTCTGAGCAAGAAAGTGTTTCCTTTCCTGAAACAACATACCTTGTTTCAGCTTCTGCTGATTGTTACTCATCCTCCAACCATGGTGCTGAAGAACCCAGCTCCATTTTCTTACTGGCCTCCCTATAGCTGCTGGGGGCTGCACATAGGTCCCCCTGAAGCCATTTCTACCCCAGGCTGAACCAGACCCCATCCTTTAGCTTCTCCTTACAGGGCAAGTGATGCATGAGGTGATTCCGCATGCACAAGGTCCCCCATGTGAGATATTCACATTGCACATTGCTACCTGTATGCTAGTGACTTAATATTGGAATTTTTAATAAAAACTCCATGTTTGAGTTCTGATCCTGTGATTAGCAATTCCTTAACTGGAGTGGGGTTTCCCTTCACTGTGTTTCAGATGTCCCTGGAGATAGTCTGCAGTCATTCACTGATATAAAAGCTGTGATAAAGCCTTGAATACATTTTTTGATTAAAAATATAAATAAGAACCGCTGACTTCGAGGAGAGAAATATATTAAATATGAACAGTGTTTTATTACAACATGGTTCCTGGGCAAATTTGAGATGTCATTGTCTTTATGCATTTTGTTGAATATTTCTTTTTGCTTTGATGGTTGTTGGTTTTTTGGTTCTGTTTTGTTTATTGAACAACCTGAATATCCTGTAATCTCTTCTTTTTAATACTATTTTAATATATTTTTGGAAGTCCAGTGTGTATGAAATTTCCTATGAGGAAACATCTTTTTCTGCTTTTTCTTATACGGAAGAATACATCTATCAAAATCAAGATCCAGTTAGTTTAATTAGAATTATGTTCCCACAGGGGAACAAAATTAAATTCTTCCTGCAAGCAGCTATAGACTTGATGCACCCAGTACATCTTCTGATTTTCAGGCTTCTTGCCAAAATATTATTTCTGGAAAAAAAATTTGCTAAGTAGTGGTAAGTTATTTATTCAGCAGAGGCCAGTAAGAGCAAAACTTTTTGTTTTCCAGGGAAATATTTCCTCCTTACAAATATATATATACTGCAAAACGAATGGAAAATGAGTGTACCTTTGTATTTCAAATGAGAAATGGTGGCCAATCTGAAGTATAATCTCAGTGACAAATGTTTGTTTCTTTCACTGGCAAAATTCTCATTGGTTTGCATGGTGCAGTATTAGGATGTGAATGGTGACTAAGGTCATGGTTATGTTTAAATAAATGAAAAAGAAAATCATTTATTACTACCAAGGGAAAAAAAAAAAGGAACCGATATAACAGTAGCCTGGTAGGCCTTTTAGAAAATAGTTGTCAGAAAGCAAAGTTAGTATCTCACTTTTGTCTAAAGGGCAGATACCATGTATCATAAATGCTTGAAGTTAAGCCTCACTTGGCTTTGGCTATTAGGGATGAAAACAATTACTTGCTTGCAGACCACCACTGCCTTTCCCTTCATGGCAGCATCACCCACAAGCTCCACACTTTCCAACTCTCCGACTGAACTTTTAAGCTCAATGTTGGCTGAGTGGGCAAGCGCAGATTTTGGCAGGAAGCTGCTTTCCCTTTTCCCAGAGCATAAGCTCTGCTGCAGCTGCCCGTCAACAAGACCAACACAACGTATCCTAACACAGTGGCCTGGATTTGCTTTTTGTCCTTGTAAGTAATGTAGTCACAAGTACTCTGTTACCTGCACAGTGGTATCTGTGATTTGCTACTACGGAAAGGACTGTTTAAGGCAAACACAGTAGTGGCAATACTGGTTTTTTCCTACACTTACTTTCTTATTGTGGTGTTTTACAGGAGAATTCCAAATCCCATTTAAAAATAATAATCAATGCCTAGACATTTACATTTTAATTTGAATAATATCCATTTTTTTGCCAGAGTCATTCCATTCAGTTCCATTGAGCAAACTGGTATAGTATTCAAATGACTGAAGCTTCTAAGATACATAGTTGTGAACTATGAGCTATGTCCTGGGCTTTTGGGGTGGAATGATGTTCAGTGAACAGACTCTGATTTTGATGTATGATGAAGTCTGTCATTCCTAAAACTTGAAATTTTGCCCCCCTTCCATTATTTTTCATAGCTTATTCATATAATAGAGAAGAAATGTTGCAGAAGTAGTACAAGAGTTGCAAAGTCACGTGCTTAATCCTGATGAGGAGAGCAAAATTTTAAGCAATAAAGAAACACCCCCACAATATACTAATTGACAATTTTCCATTCATGCACAAAAAAATGGTAGAGAGCATGTAGTTAAAGCCTATGTGGTCATGTAATTACAGACTGATCTTACCACGTGTGTAGAAGGTGAGAAAATAAAGTTTGCACAGACACAGTTACATCTGGCATGCGTAATTTCTGAGTTGTCTTGGCAATGACAATAGTGTCATGTGCTCCAGGGCAGCACGAGCAGATTCTGCCTATTTCTTTCCCTTTTCCAGATGCCAGTCAGAGGTTTTTCCAACCTTCTGGGTACATGCTCTCTAGATAAATCACATCTCTCCTCTTTCCTTCTCAGATTTCTCCCTTTAAGCCAGCTTTTATTCCTTCTGTGCCTGAAACAAAGAGCTAAATCTACCCACCATCATGGGGATCGGAGGGAAAGTGGGGACAGATGTTGAGCATGCAGTTTCTTTATAGGGCTAGTTGAAGGTGAAGCAATTATGGGCAGTAAATATTGGTGTTTTTTCCCTGTATTCCCCAAGCTGAAGCATGTTCAGCCACTCTTTGTGGGAACAGTTTGTATGCAGTCTGCTTAGTGTTTCATCAAGGCTATGAGGGTGGGTTGTTGGAGAGTCTAAGTGCTAAAATTCAAGTGTATGTGAGAATTTGAAAAGGCTTGTAATTTGTACAAATTAGGATAGACTTTCTCAGGGATAACCAGAGCTCTGCTTCTTGCCAAATGTGTAACTCTGAAGGTCCTGCTTATTCATTCATGTATTGAGAAAAATGTGAAGGAGCAGCCAATCTAAAATCAAGACTCTTTGCATCACAAATAGCTTGTAGATGGATTGACAAAAAAGAATTTTATTTTCACTGGCTTCTTAAAGCATCGTTTGCTGTAAATTGTAAGCTTGTTTGTAGTTCTTCACTGTTTGTAGCGCTTTATCAGGTAGTTTCTTTACTTGCTTCTTTTGTCTTTCCATGCTTGAGCAATTATACAGTCTTCCAGGCCTAGAGACCACTTAGTTACCGTAATAGAGTTGTCTGTAGGAATCAAGTTTTTACTAAATCCTAATAGCATTGTACTTTGTAGCTCAGCAATCTGCCTTGAAGTTTTAAACAGCCTCCTTTACCTTTGGCTGACTGATCTGAATAGCGTAGACCATTTTATGGTTCTTACCACCTTGAGGGCTCATTGACTGTTCAGGCCATTCAATATTTTCAGTAGGCTATTTTGATATTTAACTTCAGTATAACAGTGGTTGAAACTCAAAATGATTGATCCTATGCAGCGTTCATGGAAAGAATTCACTGGTTGTGAATGGATTGTATCAGAAAAGGTGGCCACAGTAGTGCGTTTTTTAAAGATGTTCATGCGTCGTGTCACACAGAGAGCACAGAGACTGCAAGAAAGGGGATCACAAAAGTCATTGTCACTCGCAGGGTAATCTGTTTCTGTTCAAAACATTGCCCAATTTGATTTCCTTGAAAATCCCTCCTTTTTGGATAGTTAGCATGTCATAGCACTGCCTGGTGTTTGTTGGACAAGTTGCTTGCCTTCAGTGTGGTGTGCTGTTTTCCATCGTCCAGCATAGCAGGATATATTATTTGGTGCCACAAAATTTAGGAATGCTTTAGCCCTTATTACCATGTCTATATTTTAACTGATTTTGAGCTGTTCTGTTGTTTTGTTCTAGTCTTTTATTAGAATTATTGCTAGAAATAGTAATTTTCTTTTTTGTTATGGTCATTGCAGATGCTACTGTAGTAGGTAGTTTATAGACAAGAGAATGATTTTTTATCAGTGTCTTTAAATATTTAAGTATTTAGAAATAATTCATTCTTAAATGGGTGTGCCTGCTTATTAGCATGGATTGAAATATGAATGCAATATGGAATAGTTATTCTTATTAATGACTGTAGAGCAGCAAATCCCAAATCTTTCAGGCAGCGCTGAACCCATTACACATGCTGAACTCAAATGTTGGGTATCCTGATTTAAGTTAATGTCTTCCTCAGGGTGCTGCTTTTAAAAATGAATTAAGTGTAGCTGTAACACTTTTCTAAATGGTGTTTTTAATTTCTGACTGTATTCAGTTGAGTGCAGGTACTATGAAAGTGACTCATATATGAGTAATATGTTTACATCACATGGAGATTAAGACAACAGTTGGTGGAGATAAAAATAATAGTGCAGCAGCACAGGCAGATACGCAGTAAACATAATATGCAAATGCATTGATTAGTTCTGAATACATTCTGCTTCTACATGTGGAGGAGAACAAAATCCAGACAAAATATGGTGCATCGCAATTTAATTTCAGTTTGTTTTATTTTTAGTCACTCAAAACTCGAAATAGGAGGAAGTGTGCTGCAAGGACTGGAAAAGGGAAAGATGCACAGAGTAAAAAAAAAATTACACTTTGGGCATATCTTCCAATCCACTGCAGAAATCATGTTGTTCTCACTTGTTTCTCCAAACACCAAGGGAAGCCCTTGTAATCAACATGAAGGGCAGTTATGGGCACTACAGTTATGTCCAGACCATGTCCTGGCTTCTAACAGCCAAGATCAAATCACTGCACTGTGCTCTGTTCATGCTCTGTTCCTTCCTGTGAAAACCAGAGCACAGGAAAATGGGGCATATTGTGGTTCTGGATGGAGCAGGAACATTTGACATGTGCACGTGAGAATATGGGCGCAGCAGGGCATTACCTCAGATTTAAGGACTGGAATTCTCCCAAGTTCCACAATATAAACATACGTTGTGACAGTCTAAGTGCTTCTGTGAGATGAAACCGACAGCCTGAGTTAAAGCACACACTCCCTCGTGCTGGCTAAATTTTTGTTTTTTCAGATTTCAAAAATGTAATCCGCTTGCACAGTGCACAACACGTGGGGACAGTCAGAGAGACTGATCACTGACTCTGCTTGCAATAAATTGATGAAGAACAAAGAAGGACACATTGATTTGTTCAGTTTGTACTTAATTCTAACCAGATACTTTCTGAAATGCAACCTTCTTTGGGTGATAAATAATTGAATCATTCTTTATATCTTTCTAAATAGTGGCTGGATAGACACCTTCTCTCTTACAAGTGAAGGAAGTCAATAAGGAATGTTTAAATTTAAAAGATGTGTTTTGTAAATACATTTCAGATGGTAAGAGCGAAACGTCCTCAGCTGCATGCCATTTGCTGTCCAGCAGCACATGACACAGCAGGCAGTACTTCTGCAGACGTGAGCCTGCTTCTCCACACTTCCTGTAATTATTCCACTAGTATGTATGTGGGTTTTCTCTATTTCCACTTCTCAAAATAGCATAAAACCTTTGGCTCCCAAATGACTGTACAAAGGTTACCTCTAGATTGAGCAATGGTATATGCTGGTGCAAACTCCAGAGAGCTGATTCCCATCATTTTCTCTAACAGGGCTTGGCCAAGGATGACTGGTTGCCTTCTAGCCCTTGTACATGGATTTTCTTTCCGCAGAAACTGATGGGGGGCAGAGTGATGCTCAGTGATGGAGCTGGCTATGAGTGGTGTGCAGTCCTAGATCCCAAACCTTGGAAATTTAGATAAATGATCTCTTACTGTGGCTGTCTCACTGTCTCTGATAAACCAGATTCAGTAGAAGCGTATGTCCAAAAGCCACACTTCGACAAATCCAGTCTTTCTTCTCAAAATACAAGAAATGAATAAGTCCTACATGCGTGGGGCATTTTAAAAGACATTTCCATTATTTGTTTCAGTACTGTTAAGTCTTGTTGTCAGCTGAATTGCCATGGCTTCTGAAATCAATTTTTCCCTCTTTGCCCCCACTGCCCACAGCATCCTTTTTTTCCATCCTAAAGTGTATAGTGTTACTATTAAACTGAGCAACTTAGAAACAACATGTTAACTTTAGAGCTAACACCAAATCTAATGTCTTTATTGTTTTTTTAGAAAACAAAACTCTGCCAGCACTGTGCCATAAAAAATATTAACTGGAGATTTAAAGATCAAGGAATGAATCTGCATTGCCTCTGTGGAGTACTCCTAGTTGGGGTAATCCATGTGTTTTGGAAGTGTTGATTAAACTGTGTCGTTCAAAATATTGTCCCTTTTCATAAGTAGAGTCTCCATATTACTGCTTTCACTCTGCAAGTGTGAGCTGCTTTAAGTTAAAAATGTCCTTAATAAAGATAGAAATTGTTATATAACATAACTTATTGAAAGTTTTAGAGAATGTAAGCCATACTGCTCATCAAACAAATTTTTCCAGTGAGGTGCTGTCCACTGCTTTCTGTGCTGTGTTGTGTTCTCAAGTGGCATCTTGAAACATTGCAGCTGTTTTGACACAGTTTTCTGTCCTTACAGGATGGTTTAGCAGTGTGATAAAAACCTGGGAAACAAAATAAAATAAAAAGCTCTTTGGTGTCTTTAGGGCAGAACTATCAAAACCAAAGAAAACAAAAATGAATACTGAAAATGAGGAGCTGTGAAGAACTTGAATTTCACTAAAGCAAGAAGCAAAAGCAATCTTCACGTTATTCAGTCAGTGAGAATCAATCCAGGATGCTTTTATTAGACATGAGTGAACTTGACTCTGTTGTGACTCTCACTCTGTGCATGAGCCTCCTTCTTCTGTTACCATGAAGCAGAACCCTGTATTTGCCTTCCTGCACTGCAGCTGCCTTCCCACCATCAAATCCCCAAGCACCTGGGGCTAGAGGTGCTTGGTGTGCCACGTGCTGCTGCACAGTGCACACCTGCCAGCATGGTACTAGACATTATGAAAAGTATGCGTGATGAATATTCCATCAACATATTCAAAACTGTCTAAAGATACATGATTGGTTGCGTTCTTTGTTCCAAATAATTTGTTCTAAATGTTTTAAGTAAATATATCCAATTACATTTGTCTTTTTTCCTAATCAAAAAATTCTTATAGAAAAGCAGTCTGTTGGTGATACTTTAGTAGAGAAGAGGTTTGCAATAGTATGAAGATACTTCCAGCCAATTAAAGGTAGATATTTGATTAAATGAAATGAAACATTCTTTCAATGAATGATATTGTCAGAGTCATTGAGTTTTACAGAAACAGAAATTTGAATTCGACCTCTATAATAATGCATTTACAGTAATATCATAATAAAAATGGGCCTTTTTTATTCTCATTTCAATAGTGTGTACTACTCTTTTGGCCCCTGTGGGGGAATAACATCCGAATCTCCACACAGAATGTTTCCTATCTGCCTTCATTTTACCAGAGGTAAAAAAAAGTCTGTCCAAATGCTCTGGCGCTCTGTTTTAATGAAATTGAAAGTACTGCATATTATCAGAAATTTGAGTATGTTTCAGGCTGACCTTGGTGCACTCCAAAAATTCTCTGCATCATTGCATATGTTTCATGCCCCTTGTGCAACAGTTCAAATACATTATTCAAAGCTAAGTGGCCTACATGTCGGTTCAGATTCATTTCTTGCTATTTCTTCCACTTCACTTTCAGTTGCAAAGCTGAAGGACATCCGTGTTTCAATAGAGTATGCAGTGACGAACCCACGTGGTTGTTTTTAAAAGCTGCTTTCCTTTATACATGTGACAACCTAGAGAAGGGCTGTGTCATTCAGCCATTTTAATGCTTACTGAGCACTATATTGTTACAAAAACACTGGTGAGAAGGCTGCATCAATTTTTGCAGCCACACATCTTTCTGCTCTAGGGTATTGACAGTGTAGTTGGATTGTCCCAGACCCTGGATGAATTATTCAAGCTCTTGACATCAGAGATTTCTGCTAGCGGATTGGCTGGTGCTGGGATAATAAAATCCTTCCACAGGAAAACAGTGGAGAACGATGATGGCAGTGAGACCAGCGGAACTGCTGCTTCCAATACAGCTGGCTTTGTCTGGCTGTTGCATCTCTGCAAGAACATATAAGGATGTTTTTAAGGTTTGGCTTCATGTGAATTCTCTGATAGGAGACGGTGGAGGGGTTTGTGTAAGAGGCCTGCATTTCCAGTGAGGGAAAGAAATCGGATCATTGCTGAAAAATTACTTCTGGCTGTATTCTAAAGAGACGCTGCGCGCAAGACCCGGGTAGCGGTAGCAGCAGCTGCAGCTGCAGCAGCAGAAGCAGCAGCAGCAACAGCAGAAGCAGCAGCAGCAGCAGCAGCAGTGCCTATGGCTCGCTATAAAGGTGCTGGTGGCAGAAATGTTCCGTCCTTAAACACCCTTCCTGAGTTCTTTCAGTGCCAGCAGGGTAAGTGGTGCGAATGCGGAGCTGACAGTCCTTGCAGCTGAGGAGAGTGTAAGAAATTGTGTGACACACACATCTTGTGATTATAGATAAACAGTACCACTGCAGGGAATTTAATCAACGAAATAATACATTTGCTTCAATGTAAATTTCTAAAAAGCATATTTACAGTGGAATTTTTTAAATCAATGCACTACTTGTGTTATATTCAGACATAGATTTTACGGTGGTAAAATCCATTCCTTTTAAGTCTGTACAAAATAAGTGCTAAAACCGAGGAAACTATTTTTCGTAGTTGCAGCTGGGCTCATAATGAATATATTGTTCACATAAAAGCCCTTGAAACAGGTTATTTTGAAAGGCTTTTTCTTCTGTTTGTTGATATGACTGAAACTGGGTATGTCTTCTGGTGGTAAACTGTCTCTTTAGAAGCTAGAAGCTGGTCCTCTAATTTCCAGTTTTTGTTGGAAGGCTGTTTCTTAAATCATCGAGATGCACTGGAACTACAAATGATGGAATAATTTTCACTCATTTCTTTGATGCGAAGTTAGACTTCTAGAGGCCCAGTTTATTTCTTTTGGCATGCCCCTGTTGTATCAGAGTTGCTGGGGAGTTTTTAGTTACAGAGCTGTGAATGAAGGCAGAACTGGACTGACTGTGTTCGTGCTTGATCTCTATCCCTACTCCTACTCACCCAAACCAATAGAAGTGTGCAAGTACTTCCAGGGAAATTATCTGCCTATATACGTAATTGCAGAGCACAGCTGACATTTACTGTATGTCAAAAAGAAAGCATCTTGCTCATGGTTAGAAACCATGCGGAGTGAAGTTTGTTTTCCAGAAAGTAGAAGCAACTGTCATAAAGTCAAGACACCCGTCTGCCAAAAATAGTGTGGAATGAAGGATGATGCAGTATCTTAGTGATATTTTTCATAACTTGCCCATGAGTGCAACAAGTAGATTCTGAGAACGTAATAAATTTTTAAAACTGATATAAGACAGCCTGCCCAGTGATATCAAAGGAAAATAAAGAATACAGAATTATTTTCTTAGGCATAAAATGTGATAATTTAGCAATAGATGCTGGAGAGTATATGTATCTTTTTTCCCTCTGGTATTTCTTGTATGTAAGATAGCATTTATATATAAAGAAAATATCCCTGAATTATAATGCACAGACACTTTTGGGGAGCATGCATATGGTCAGGGAGCCATCATTGTTCCACTGAAGGTAACATCTTGACCTATGAATTTTATGTGGTGATTTTTATCTTTATATACCCTCATTATGAAGCTGAATTGCATGAGTATAAATCAGGGAGCTTATTGTTAGTAATGCAATAAGCTTAGTAGTTATCTATTCCAGAACTTTAATGAGTATTAAGGAATATTCCCTTTAATTTTACAGATGTGGAATAGGGAAAATGCTACTCAGTGCTGCACAAGTCACTAGCAAATGCAGTAGCTTAAATTAGATACTCCATCTGTAGGTTTTAGGTTATGCACATATTCTTACGAAAAGTGAGTATCTAACAGTAATTTTATTTATTTGAATTTTCTGTTGGGAAATGAAGGTGCTCATTCAGAACTGATGATGGTAATAATATGGTTTGTTTTTCCATGAAGTAGATCTTTCTTTCTATTTTTGAAAGAAAAATCTCCATCTTAAATACATGAATGCTTCTGTTCTGAAATTATTCCAGGTGTCAAAACTGATTACTCACAAGAAAGGGGCAGGACTTTGTGGACTGGTTATAGTGCTCTAATTCTCTTTCCTCCACCACTCTGACCCTTGCTGCTGAAGTTGAAGGAACTCATTTGGGAGCTATTTTTGTCTATGCATCTGGCAGCTGTCCCTCAGGGACTGTCTGAACATCAGTGAAATTCACTATAAATTAGACAAGTGCTTCAAGACCAGAACTAAGGGAGGTAGTAAGTAACTGTATAGAAACTGCCTGAACTAGCTAATGGCTCCTTCCTGGCAGGATCTCCCAGAGGACAAATAAATTTGATAATGCGATTTCAAGTCTTTAATTCAACAATCTAAACATTTTCAAATACACACGTTAAGAGTATTTTTTCTAAGTCCCTATCTGACTTTCTACATAAAAGCAGCTTGACTGTCAGAGACATGGATTCTAGTTAAAAAATATGGAGAAGTTCTAGGTGCTCAGACCTTAGGTAAGTATAACATGGATTTAGAAGTCAAATTTATCTTGACATTCAGATTTTAAATGGTGTCTTTCTGGTCACTGGCTTGTTAAGACTGGAACTTTGCTATGAAACTCTTCAAACAGTCAAGTATCAAAGCATTATTGTAATAATGTGAAGTATTTGCTATGAGTAGTTACAGGCAAAATTGCCTGTCTCAAGTAAATACAGAGCTATTTCTGGCAAGTGCAGAACACATTTTTTGTCAGTACGGAATTTTACTCTTCCATCATGTAAATCTGAAAGCATCCAGTGATGTCTAATCAAACTGATTTCCCTTTATTCTCAGATGAGCAAGAGTCAGTGCAGAAGCGGACTTTTACAAAATGGATCAACACTCATCTGGCTAAGGTAACGCGTGGCTTTGAAATTTATTTTTTTAAAAATCGAACCTTTTTACCTATTCCTATAGAGCCCTAGAGTGTAGAATATGTCAGATTTCTCTGAGCAGTATTTCGTAAACTTGAGAAAGGATCCTCATCATCTGTACATCACTGAGGATGAATCTCAGCATGATGGTGGTCAGTTTCAGAAGTGCGAGTGATGTCCAGAGGCGACCACCCAGCTCCTTTGGCCAGAAATGAAAGGTCGCACAGTAGCTGCTATTTCAGCCAGAGGAAACATCTGAAACGGCATTCTACTAAATAGAAATATTAGCCTTATTGCACACAATGTATTTGAATAAAACTGTAGTCATGTGTTGCGTAGTTTGATAGAGACATACTGAACTGGTTACAGATGTAAACAGTGCTCCATGAATCCAGTGCTCAAGTAATTGTCTGATGCATTGTGGGATTTGTCATGAAACTATTGTTGCTTCTTCTTAAGACAACTTAAAACTCCACGTTTTGCTTTTAGAAGAGTAAAGACTGTGATTTACACACAATTTTAAAAGTATTAAGCTACAATTGGTATCAACTTTATCTGTAAAAATGAGCAGTGAGATTTAATTTGGTATTGCCTGAAGCTTTCACACAACACAACTCTAACCATAGTTAGTCCAATAAATTAAAATTTTAAACTCTGGAGCTCCTTTTTGGAACATGTATTTTTAAACCTGAAGATTAATGATCTTTAAAACTGAGTGAAGAATAGCTGTAGCAGCACCATTGCAGCTTTTGTGTAAGGAATTGACTAATACTACCCTCAAAAATGAGCCGAGCAAAGCAGGAAGCCCGTCTAATGCTATACCATGTGATTTGATCTAATGAGCCAGTATGGTAGAGCAACAGCCTCTATTTACATTACTGAGGAATGTAATTGAAGAACTTATTATGAAATTAACTGCACTGGCATTGTAAAATTCAACTGTAAGAACAAAGTTAATCTTCCGGATTTCTTGGCAGTGGATCCTCACTGGAAACGAAGTCTGTCCCCCCATTTTCTTTCAAATAATTTAGAAAAGCCCTCCCACAGGAGAGAACTTAAGCACTCTGTGTTCTGTTTACTTCGACTGAAACTGAAAGGCATTCAGTATTTGGTAAAGCATTAGGTAAGTGGGCTGTGAACAAGTGTCAAAGGAGAGAAATAACTCATTCCATGTTCGTCTATTTGTAATTGTGTTGTATCATTAATAGTAGTCTGCTAATTATGGACAAGTAGTCCTATTAGGTAGGTTATCAACATCATATTGTGAGGTATTATGTGTGTGTGTGTGTAATGATCACTTCCTAGTCTACTGACTAATCCTTGGGAAGAGAAAAAGTTGTGGTAGCAGCTCCATTAAGAGATCTTGCTCTGGACTGGGGTTTGTCAGTGTTTCCTCCTGTGCTAGTCCCTTTGGGCCACGAGGGCTCAGGTAAACCTTTTGACTTCCATGATCTAGGTGTGTCATTCTTTAATTACTGTAAAGGCTGATCAAATACATTCAAACCAGGCAGTTACACAGCCACAGCCCTGACTTTTAGCCACCTGAGGTACCTTTTAGTTACTTACTGTAGTAAGTGGATCGTGTTAATTCACACTTTAGCAGGACAGTTGTTTCTGTGGCACTTTTGTTGATGGCTCTGAGCATGTTTGCCTCACTGCCCAAGTCAGGTGTATGGATTAGTGGGCTCTGCTTCCCATTTCCGCTGTTACGCTGCCATAGGAGAAGCATTGTTTCTAGAGGTTAGACTCAACAGGAGTGACCCATGCCATTCACAATTTTTAAGTTTCTAAAGCTTAAGCTTTTAAATCTTTGTTAGACGTGTGTTTGGAAAGTGTAGAAATATGTTTTCTGAGTTAATCACAGCTGTAGGAAATACGTGTGGGTCTCTGAAGTTCCCAGGACTCTGCTTGCACTCATGTTCTGACTTGTAACCCAAAAATTCAATATTTAGGCTATTTGATTTTTGTGAAAGGTTGTTGCAGTTTTGATTGATTCAAAAGCAACTGGAGATCTGTAATATCTCCACTGTCTGGAAGCCTTTGAAATGCGATAAGGAAAAATCCTGGAAGGAGACCCACTTTTAGGCAGCATTGTCTGCCTTCTGCTCTCATCTTTGACGCAATAAAAAGTGGAGCATCTACTAGTCTGGTACCTAGTGAGGAACACTGTGAAGTGCTGGCCTCACAGCAGAGAAACAGCAGTACGTGCTGTACTTACACTGTGAGGTAAAGGAGCTGGGAGTGAGGGAGTGAAGTTGAGCCTGGAGGAAAAGTGAGTAACTGGGGGGACGGTGGTTTGAATTTTGTCTTTGATTCTCACCACTGATCCAGAATAGCTGTGCTTAATTTGACTCAGTAAATACTTGCAAAATTAACGGTAACTTCAGAGTGTCTCTCTATCTCTTGGCTACTCTTGGAAAACTTTCCATTTCCTTTCATTTTTTATAATCTAGTAAAATTATTAGTGGAAAAAATAGTAGGAGGAAATAAAAGAAAACTAAAAATGAAGATTAAAGTATCTGTAACTCTTAACACCCTGGATATCTGGAAAAATGTTTCATCATAAATGAGTTTAAAAGTTTTTGAAAAAAAAAGTACTGCATGAAACTTTAAAATCAGGAGAAAATAATGTTTCCTCAGCAAAGCTTGCTGGGGTTTCCCTGTAGCAATTTGAAAGATGGGTTTAGAGATAGCAAAGGAAGGGAAACTCTACTAAGGCAGAGTTGTCATCCTTATACTCTGTTGGTTGACTGCAGCAAAAGAGGATCTAAAAAGGAGCAGTTTCTGACATTGTGAAGAAGTAATAATTTGAAAGAAATGGAAACACAGAAGTGATCCGATTGTGTTAGGTAGAACCAAGAACAATTAATATCTTTGGAATATAAAACTGGATGTGATTGTTTGTCAGTTTGCTATGAGTAAAAGATTCTTCCCTGCTAATCTTTAAAACCTTAGTGTATGTTTTGATTCTAAAAAGTCATTCTCTAATTGAAACAGAAACTAATTCAATAAGTCCATCAAGTAGCTTAAAACAATTATGTTTGGCTTTTTAACTGTAAAGTTTAGAATTGGTTTGAGAATATGGATAAAAATAAATAAGAATGAGCAAAACAGGTAAATGAAAAGAGACTGCCACTGAAATGTCTTCATCAAAAGTGTTGTCAGGCACTGGAGTGGGCTGCCCATGGAAGTGATTGAGTCATCCTCATTGGAAGTATTCAAAAGACATGTAGGTGTGGCACTTAGGGACATGGCTTAACGATAGACATGGCAGTCTTATGTTAATGGTTGGACTTGATTTTAAAGCTATTTTCCAGCCTAAATGGTTTTATGATTCTATGAATTGAACTTTATGAAAGGCAATGGGAGGAAGGTGTGAATTTTTTATTCTCTATTGCACTTACAATAGGATGCTTCCTTTTTAGAATTATGCATCCTGTTTCAAAGGTATGTTCTTTCACAAGTAAGACAGGTAAAGGACTTGACATCAGATAACCATAGGACAAGTCAAAGAAATATGAAGGTAAAACAGCCTCAAGCTGTGCCCTCACCCAGGGGGGATGAACACAGAGAAAAGACCTGCAAGTTTGATAACAAGCAGGTAGTGTAAGGCAGCTTCATTTTGGGTGAACTCTTAGCATGAGGCTGCATCTCTCCCTCTGCTGTCTCCCTCTAAACCCAGCTGTCTCTGCTCTGTGATTAAGTAGTAACCTGGTGAGGCTCATCAACTGCAAATCATTTATTTTCTGTGCCAGACACTTACGGAAACTGGGTCACAATCTATGAAATTAGTGTGATCTGTCTTCTGGCCATTTTCTTGATTTTTTTTGTACATCTTTGAAGTTCTACTAGTGATAAATGCATGTGTCACAGGACAAGAAGTTTTTGTAATTCCTTATTATTATATTTCTCTATGGTTGTAGAACTGTCCTCACTCCTCTCAGTCTCAGCCTTCAAGGTGTAATAATAATGCTTCTGGTTATCTTTTGAGGCATCTTTTCAAAGTCCAAGTTTAAAATACACCAACTATTTCAGAAAGGAGACATTACTTGCATTCAGAACAGCAATTATTTAAATGTTTTTCATTTCATTACCTCTGCCAATTTTTGAAATAGTGGATTAGATGAGTAAAGAAGATGAAAAATATATCACTTTTTACAGCAGAAGCTTATGCTTTTTATTGCCTTTTTCATCTTTCATGAAAGTTTGGGGGAACAGTAGTTTCAAAGCTTTGAAACACAGACTGTAAATTGGTTTAACCCCATCAAATAACATTTTTGTTCCCAGGTGTAGGGATAAATTCAGTATTTGTACTCACCAAAGTATTGTTGTAAACTCACTAATAGAGTAAACAGCAAATACTGAAAGAAATTACTAATAATTTTGTGTTTCTGTCACGGGGATGTGCACATTAACAAACAAAAGCAGAGGATGGATATTGATTAAAAATAAAACTAGGAATGGATGAACGTTTTTAATTTTACTTGTGCAATGTTTATATAATGCTGACTTAAACCTGGGCATTAAACTTAATGTTAAAGCTTTTGAAATTGCAAAATTATATATTTTATAGCAAAGAAAGGAAGAAAAATAAATAGATATATCAAGACACAGAGCTTTCACACACAGTGCTGTCCATGATGTTTGTTCTTATAATGTAACTTGGTCTTTCGTGAACCTCATCAGTTTTCATCATTTAGCTAAGTGATTCTGATCTTTTGGCCTTTTTCAAATGTGGTAACAGAGACTCCCAGTATCTTAGTCACTAATACAGAAAAAAATAGGCTGATGTCCATCGTGACATTTCCATGATGAGGAAAATCTGACTGGTAGTTTTCTGCTTCAACTGTTACTATATGTTTTCAACTAGTATTGCATGTGACCTCTCCTGTTAAACAGTGAATGCTAAATTAACTTGTGTGATGAAATTAATCATGTAAAATTTAGGGCTGAGTCCCTCAGACTTTAGTAATAAAAATAGTCACTAACAGCAAGGAATATGAAAACCTTTATGCTTATGGATTTAGGACTTAAAATAGTGGCAAAAGAGTGGTACAGCTATTAAAGAGTAATGGAAATTTCACATGGTCCTTGCCATTCTCACATATATTTCCCTTCAGAGACAAATTCAATATTTACACAGATTTGTTCCTGTCTGTGCATGTGGATAGGTTTTCATACTTATTTTCAGCAGTTTTTGAAACATTATTTGAGAATTAATGTTGCAAAAGTAGTTTTAAGTGTTTGCATTGGCATTCATTGTGATGTAGATGCTATCATTTGTGTAGTGTGATTTATTCATTAGAGATTTAAGTACAAGGTATGAGGAAAAGACTCCTGTAGCAAAGATGCAAATGAGAAATTAAAGTCAAGAAAGGCTGAAATATAAGAGTAAACCTTAGCAAATATACATTTATTCTATATCTGAAGTTTGAATTTTACAAAACTTATTTTACTGTATCAGAGGAGGAATATCTAGAGATTTCAGATGTATTAAAAATCTTTATTTGAGGCTTATCAGTCAAATATTTCTATATGTATCAATGTTCAGTTCTTTAAGTCATTCAGAATATTTTCTGAAGACTATGGCAAATTAGACAACTTGTAAGAGCAACAAGTTTAAGGAAAGTATTTCCTCCACAGTTCCCACTTACGATCAGTTCTGAATGCAGTTATTTAAATGAATATTTAATATGGAGAAAATCCAGTTTATTAACCTTTAAGATTGGTTCTCAATTATTTCATATTCCTCCTACAGGTCCCATGAATTTATTTGTACTGTGACTCCCTCCTTGGGACATGACTGTTCCCAAGTATCATTGTCACTATAAACTACACTACAATGATTGGATATACTGCAACAAATTATAAATATAATGGAATTTGTGCAATGCTTTATGTTGCAGATCATTAATCTTATTTTGCTATGTTGCTTTCTTGAAGAAGCTTGCAAAAAAGCAAATACTGAGACACCTGAAATCATAGTGTGGACCTGACAAGTTGTAAATGTAATGTCTCATTGTTCATTGAAGTATATTCTGAGTCCTGCCAAAGAATTTTGTTCAAGAAGTTTATAACTGAGAGCTTTTCTTTAGTATTACAGGATAATTCTTTGCACAGGCTTTCTAACATTCCAAATACAGTGTATTAGGATCATTGCAGCTGATTGCATTGCTAGTGCTATACACTTACATGCAAAAAGGAGTACATTTAACATTTTAAAACTGCAAAATTTTAAGTTAGTTTTCTTTCCCTGCTTTTACTGAATTACAAGGTAGTATTTTGGCAGTGCATTAAGGCAACTAAGTGAATAGTTGTTAAGTCTCAGTCGCTAGAATAAAAAGTATTCAGTATATTCTAACTGAATATAGCTTAAAAAGAACCCCAAACCTTTCTTCTCTGGAGGCTAATAAGTAAGCAGTGTTCAGCTTCACTTTCATCTTCCACTTCATTTAACATTATACATGCATCCAAGGAGTAGGTATTTACCCATTCCAACAGAAGATGTGTTAATCTCAGTGGAGGATCTTCTAGAAAAACATTTAAGTATCTTAAGTAACTTATCCTGTGCAATAGTCCATATACAATAAATAAGCATCTGTGAACTTCTCAGTATCAGCTAGTGTATGTATATCTTACCAAATTATATCAGCATGGGGAATAAGATGATTGGTATTTATGCTTCTGTAAAAGAGGAGTCTATTTTTCTATATATGCCACAAAAATTTAACTCCTTCCATATTACTGTCTGAGAGTGTCTGAAATCATAATAATAGGGTAAATGCTATGCTTTTGTGCCCAGCATAGTTTAAAAAAAAAAAATCATTTATGAAACACAATGAGGATGTAACCTCCTTGTAATTAGGTATTAACATCTTCAGGGTAGTGAATAACATTATATTATAAAGTGTATTACAGAGACAGTTTTTGGCAGCCTGTATAATTAACTAATTTTCCATATTAGAGGGGTCTTACACAGGAAATCTTGTGACACGGCTGTTGTATCTGCCTTCTGTTCCTGTTTCATTTGTTCTAAGATACATGGTGTGTGCTGCTAAACACTGGCAGTGTTTGTAATTGTACAACCTTCCAGCAAAGTGCTAAAAGTACATTTCAGCCTGCTGATTTATGGACAATTGTTGTGAGTCTCACACTTCAGAGCAGCAACTCTTATGACCTTTGAAGCTTAATGGTTTCTTTTCTGCTTCTCATCTTATTCAGTGCTTTCTTTTCCCCTGTTTTACTCCAGACCAACTGTACTGTAGATGTTAATTTGCTTGGATGATGTCTAGGGATACTTTCACTGCCTTACCATAGTATCAAGCCTCAGTTGGGGTGTAAATCTAGTTTTTGTAGCATCTGTCAATACTACTGGAGGCTGGTTCAGAGCAAGAGTTCAGCATGGACGATCAAAGGTTTTAACTATGCTGTTGAGCTATACACTGTGGGAGCCAGAAGTGTTTCCCAGACTTGCTTTGCATATGAATTCCAGATAACTTTTGACTTCATATTGGGATGAGACAAATTCTGACCTCTACCTTGATTTGTGAGTAAGTATACTGAAGCACACAAGCTAGAAAGGAGCTGTGTTATGCTCAAACAGGTTGTCTGACAAGCACATTACGGGTACCGGAATTACGGGGTACTGTAAATCTCACCCTTCAATCCAAATGTATCCTTAATTGCTCTGTATAAGAACACATCTCTCTCTGTTACTGTAGAGTCATTTCAAGAGACAAGCATCACTACTAGGTCATTTAGATAGGTGGTGAGATTTGTTTAGGCCTTCACCACCTGTTGGATTAGGATGGCAGCTGCTATAATCCTCTTGTCTTTATGGTTGAATTATTTTAGCACATAATTCTTCAGTGTTTTGTCATGTGGTAATACTGATAAAACCGAAGCTGCTCCAAGCTTCAAACAGGAAGTGATAACATGGAAGGTGAGGAAAATTAATTGCATTTATGTCAACTGCCTGTGATGCCAGACTGGGACAAATTAATCTCCAGTGACCTGTTCACTCCATTGATTTCTTCGGTGTTATATTAAGGAAGAACATGATCCAAGGAAGAACATTATCTATTGCATTGCTAGGAAATAAAAAAGAACTATTACTAAATCTACCCTTGCAATGAGTTGCAGTGCTGCTTTATTTTATATACACAAGAAAACAAGCTCTTTTATTAGTGTGGCTATTAGAGCATGTCAAATCTCAGATGAAGTCTGCTTCCAGCAGAAGAGTTCTTTTTTCACTTTATGCCAAAATTATGTTTCACTGAAATACTAGTTTATCCAAGCTGAACAATTTTTTTGAATTGGGGAGCAGGAAACCTTTACGTTCTCCTGATTTGTTGTAGCTTTTTTACCTTATCAAGAGCAATGTCTCATTTGTTAGGTTCATCTTTTCAAATCTCTATTTCTACACAAAAAATGTAGTAGATAAGCTGTTGTATGAGTACCACAAAAGTAAATTATTAAACCTAAAGTAGTTTCAAGAATTTTGTAGTCTCATTGTCATTTAGTGAATTGGCAGGCACTATTTTTATTATTATTATTATCACCATCATCATCGTAAGGTATATGAATGCTCACAAGCTGATGGAAGCTGGAGGATGCTTATTCTATTTATGTCAGCTGGACTAAGTTTAAACTTTTTTTTTCTAAGAGATATTTTGTGATCATTAAAGTGCTGACCAGCTGGGAGTGATAGTTGCACAAACTGGAGTGCATTTAAGAATATAGAGTTTTATGATGTGACCTTGTTATTTAAAGTTTCTAAAAGATCATCCATTTACATACTTTTCAGTATTATCATTGTTGCTCTAGTGAATGTAAAGACATTTGCTAAGCAGTTTGTCTTAAGTAGGAGCTGGCACAGTGCTGACAGCACCAGAAGCCTGCAGTGCTGGAGGAGAGAAAATTCAGCAACTTGGTCGAACAACGGTCAGCTGGGAGAAAGGAGGAGCATCACTCAACCAGCTACACCCCTCTAGGGATCTTCCCTTCATACAGCTCCTCCTGTTGCTCAGACTCAGAGAGTGAAATTTCTGTGAAATACTTAACACTAGGGAAAATAAGATGATGGATTGAAATATTACTGTAATAGTGCATCTATATGTTTGTGCGTATTTTATAGACCCAGAAGCAGTTGTTGGTGTTTTTCTCTGCCTGTTTCAGAGAGCAGGAGGTTTTTCCATTGTATCATCAGTGTCAGAAAGCATCTAGTGTTACAGTCCTATGCCAGAAACGTTGAGCACTTAAGCAATGTGGTGGCAAAGCAATGGTTAAAAAGTACATTGATATTAAACATTATAAAATACAAAGAATGAGAACAGCCACTCTCTTTGTGTTTGTGTTCAAAAGGGAGTTAGGATGTAATACTGGGGAGCCTTTATAATATCTGAAGTCTTCTCCCTTTTCAGCGCAATCCTCCCATGCTGGTGAATGATCTGTTTGAAGATATCAAAGATGGGGTGATGCTAATTGCCCTTTTGGAGGTTCTTTCAGGGCAGAAGCTGGTAAGAACTTCCTTCCTTCTAAATATACAAAATAGTTGCATAACTTCTCTGGGATATAATTTTCTAATAAGTTTCTATATTTCAATAATGTAAAAAAGCTTACTGCTACATAGAAAAGTTTTTCACAGAGTGGATTATCTGGTTATAAAGTATTATTACAGATTATTACAGGCATTCTTGATTGTATGCATTTTTTATTACGTTTGTCATAGTAGTTCATAAAAATTATGTAGTTAGTCTTTGCAGTTCATCTGGATTTTGCTACTATGACACAATTAAGGTCTAAACTCCAAGTTATTCCCGTACATCTTGAAAAAAAAGGACAGTCTTTTCTTGTTAAATGTATGGCTTTCTCTCAAAAAAACCCCCATACAAATCCCTCAAATTTCATGGGGACTTATATCCATTTGCCTTGACAGATGTTCTGCTACTGTAAAGAACCTTAAATTATGCCAAATGGCTTTTTCACAGCCAAGTTATGTACAGAGGGGATGATGTGTACAAATAGGAAATAGGCTATCTCTTGGGAGCCAGGCTAGTGTTGTGCATGTGACGCAGGAGAAAAATGAAAGGATTTAGGCCAAGAGCTCTTTTTCATATTTCACCTCTATTTTTATTGCAGGTGAACCCCAAAATTAGATAGTGAATCAAACTCTAAAAGTGATTTTACTGTAAGATGGGGTAAAGCTGTACTTTCCAGTGTGTTTCTCCTCCATTTAAATATATCCGTTTCATTTTCTGTTAGTCTAAGACAGAAAGCCTCCCTCTTGTGGCAAACCAGAAGCAGTAAATCAGGAAAACGAATTCTAATGACGGCACCTGTTACAATGAAATTCAGTGGATTGTATCCTGCTTATATTATTTAGGGAAAGACGAGATATTCCAAAACTAGAGTAGTGTCTGGTGAACTTAAAGGTTATGTATACCAGCATATGATATCCTGTAGTAACTGGAAGAGGAACTTCAGAATCTATAGTAGGCCTTTGTTAAATCCATTTGTAACATCATGAACAGGAATTTAAATTATAATAGTTGCATATTTGCATTACAATATAAGATTCAGTGGGGAATTTAATTCCACTATAGAGTATTGGAAGCCTGGCATATGCTCTTGATTGAATTCAAAGAATTCTGTCTTTTTTTAGCCTACATGTCTGAAGTTCAGTAAAATTCATTGTTCAGTGGGAATTTAGCTGGGGTTTTAATTGCCAGTGAGGTTTTAGAGCGATGGGATGAAAATTCTTAGGTAAAATGTCTTCACTGCAGACTGATTTTTAAAAATAACAACCTCTTCGACTTACACTTCGCAGGCAAAATTATTTCACCGAGTGAATGTTGTCTTCTCTTAAATGCATGTATATATATATATACTTAAATACATGTGTGTGTGCATGTGTACAAAAATAGTAGTAGTTTATTTTACATAAGAGCAACTGTTCTCTGATTTAATGATGTTTATGGACTGAAGCCAACTGCATGCATCCTGAGGTTATTACAATGTGTAACTTTTTTGTAATGGAGTTATCACATTTATGTCCCCTATATCTGTCAGTCCTCCCTGTTATGTCTATGCAAAGATACAATTAACAATTTGACTGTTCCAAGGAGCATTTTTATATAGGCATTGACTCTAATCTGGAACTTCATTTTTTCAGCAAATTGGCATAAATCTAATGGGAGTTTAATCTGTTCTTTCTCTTTAAGCCCTGTGAGCAGGGACGTCAGCTGAAGAGAATTCACTGGGTTGCCAACATTGGCACAGCTCTTAAGTTTCTAGAAGGTAGACGGGTAGGTATGGTAGCATTTAGCCCTGGTTTTCCTTTTTTTTAAATTTGTTTCCTTAAAGGTATGATTTGTATCCACCCATTTGTTTTTATTGTCTAAAATTTGAGCTATGTATGCAGTCTTCAGGTTCTACACAATGCCTAAAAGCTGCTGTAAAGCAAAAGTTATAAGGTCCAACACTGATATGTGGCAATTAATAGGGTGAAACTTGCCTTGTTTTTTAATTAATAATCACCTTGGATGGTCTCGTTTCTTTTTTTTTTTTCCAGTATACTCTTCAGCTCTTCATGATCTCTACTTCCCTGTTGCTGTTCTCAGCAAAGAATGAACTTCAGTTCAGGAGAGACATTAATTTATAATTAAAAGAAGAGATTTCTGGTCTTCACTAGCCTTTACATGCAAAAATCTACTCCCTAAATTTACAGATAGGAAAATTTAGGGCAGTGTGACCCCTTATTAGCTTGGCAGGACTTCATATTAATGCCTGAATTTATTCTGGTACAGTCAGTGTTGTGGCCATTTTAGAAAAGAATATTCTATAAATTTATCAAAAGAAAACTTAAAAACTCATTGTGATCTAGGTATGAATATCAAATAAAAGCAATCTACTTCTGTCTCTTTTTCTCCTGACTTCTCTCTGTACTGTAATTACTCAGATCTGGATTTTTTTTCATTAGATTATATATATTTTGTTGCACTAATTTCTGCATTTTAGTTCAGTTTTTCTCAATGCAGATGTCATTGACAGATGCCATCATCATGCAGATGCTGATGAATTTTATGCCTCCACAATGCTGTACGCTGAGCGTTGTTGGATTTTGGCATCCTTTACCTCTCTTTGACCCTCTGACATCTTGACCTAATTACGTTGTTGCATGGGAAACAATCTTAGCAGCTGCTTGTAGAAAGACATCTAAAAGAGAACTTCTCAAAATTGAAAATGTATAACCAAAGCAGAGACAAATATATGTATATATAAATACAAATCATATACAGCTTGAGAGAGGAAGCTTAGATAGAGATGTTTCCTGGTGAGATCTGTGTAACCTAAGACAAGGATGGGGCGAAGAGCAAAACACCCAAACTTCACTAGTTTACATGTCACAACACAGTGACCCAGCTTAGATCCCTGAAATAGTAGAGCATCGCACCTAGGAAACTGACCCTGCCAGGGATCAAGCTGAATTGCCAGAGCACGGTGGTTTTCCTTCTGATATCTCAGTATTTTTGTCTGGACTTGTCTTTGTTTGTTTTGTATGTATGCTGTAGTGATATGCCAGATTTCTTCTAGAGGGATTTGGAAATAGACAGTGTCAGGTGTATCAGTGTGGTCCATAGCAGGTGGTCCATAGGCTGGACCCGGCCTGAAGGACGCATCTTATCCAGTCTGTCAGCCTTCTCCTCCCAGAGGAGGTGGGGATACTGTTCAGATAAAAAATGCCTCATCAGCAGCTGAATGCCGTCCCTGGGCCGTACTCAAAGGTGATCGAACACAGACAAGTGGCTGTGCACGGAACTTTGGGGTGTGCCAGCAGAATCAATCTCCTTCCTCCATGGGCTCTCCCATAATAAACGTTATTACACATTTAATCAGCTTCTTGTTTTCACTGTCCAAACTGTTGCTGTCCAGACTTTTGCTTGCTGTCCAGACTTTTGCTTATACTCCTGTTAAACTACAAACTGCAGCTCACAATTAACAGATACTTATTCTGGACAAAACAGGCTTTCTTACGGTTCTGAAAAGTTTTGTTTTAGCTGCATCTTAATTGTATATAAAATAAAGCTAACTCAGTAACTAGACTAGATAGGCTATGCTTCTGTGAACAGTGGCCTAATCAGAAGCTTTATCTGAGTCCCTGTAAATCTTTTGATTTGTAATAGATATTAAAATAATCTCACTTTCTAGAAAAAGCAAAGCTTTTGTTGGAATTGGCCCAGCTGAGAGAATGAGGTATATTTTTCTTTAGGTAGGTAATAGAAAATTTTCCTTATTGGCTGGTAGAGAAACAAGAAATGTCAATTTTCCTAGACTTTTGTCAATTTCTGGGTGGAGAGGTTTGAAAGTATAACCTATGGGAACTTCTCTGCTTCTGCCAAAGCAGCCTATGCAGATTTAATTCTGAGAAAACTTACGAACTCTGGGCAACAATGCTTTGTTTGCTCTTGACATTTTCTAGTGGGTTTCCAGCTGCTGATTCAGAGAAATGCAGTCTTTTCTCTGTTTTGGAGAGATAAACGAGGTCACTTAAAGTAATTCTCTGGCTTTTCTTTAGACTGTTCACCAAGGTTTTTCCACAGCCTTTGTCCTTGAACAAGCTTGTAGGGCATGAGCACTTTAGCAGTATGTTTATCATGATTGATGACTGACTCTTAGTTTTGCTGATGAAATAAGTACTAACATATTTTCTACTTTTTCAATACTATTCGTTTTATTTCTTTTCCCTGAGAATTATCTACATGTTAATTTCTTTATAATGTATTCTGTATCCCCTCTTTATTGCCATCCATCTTAGGAGCTTCAGGGTGATATTTTATTCAGACTGTAGGTTAGCATTTGAGAGTTAAGAGTCATGGAATCTGTTTCCATTTCTGTTGAAAAACTTGATGTGACCTTGGACAGTAAATTTTTTCCCACTCTGTTTTTAAAAGAGCTATTGTTAGGCTTGTCTTGCAAAGGAGCCTTAATCAGTGGTTGTGATATCCTTTACACTAAAATGCTCTTTGCAGGAGAACTGTGGCATTCCTTTTTCTCTTTTCTTTCTTTTATGCTTTTTCTATCCCTTGCCTTTTTATATTTTTATTCTTAAACTCACTTTTGTATTTTCGTTACACATGTATTAGAACCATACCAAGAAACCCCCCCATAATTTAAAATCTGTTGCAGAGTATTTAATTTATTCTCCTGATTAAATTTTATTGTAAGATGTGCCAAAAATGTACTTACTTTGCATTATAAACTTAGATTAATGCATTTACCTAATATTTCATCATTTAAAAATTACTTTTATATCATATTTTTCCCTTTGCTTTTCACGCCAGTCCATATACAGAGGATCTCCGGTTTGTACAGTGTTTCTATCTAATTTTTATTTCTGCTTGAAATTATTTCTTCTGCAGATAATAGCATGAATTGGTCTTAAAAGTTTTCCAATACCTATAGTTATACTTGCCTAAAATATGGAATTTCCCTATTCAGTGTTTGGAGTTTTTTAATTAAGAAACTTCCTTGATTGCAGAAATGCATTTAAAATATAAAACCTATTTGAAATGCATTTCATAATTGCTATTCTTTGTGTATGGTAATAACACATGTTTTCTTTCCTGTATAGATTAAGCTTGTCAACATAAACTCAACTGATATTGCTGATGGCAGGCCTTCTATTGTGCTTGGCTTGGTGTGGACCATAATTTTATATTTTCAGGTACTATATTTTTCATACTTCAGAGTTGCTTGCTCAAATTATGGTTGAGGTCATCACTTTATATGAACTGGTGTAGTTCCAGTCTTTCACTTTATTTATGTCTCTTTGTAATTAGCTGAGGATCTGATCCTGAATTAAGCAGCAGTTGATGGTAGGGTTACACTGAGTGCAATTAGATTCTTGTGTTTGGAGTAACATTGGTCTTTGCCTAGAATGGAGTTCCTTCATCACTGAAACATACTCTTGTGCTTTCTCTAAAGGATACAACATAGCAAAAGAGGGAAATAGTGGAATTGTGGATTCTTGTTCAAAGTGTCTTTAGCAACCTCAGAAATGACTGTGCTATATGTCTGATTCTGGTGCACTGGATGTCAGTCAGTAATTATTCTCAAACCATATGTGTAAATATGATGATCTCACTGGCAGATGCAGATATTGCGAAGGATAAAATTAAGCTGTGAATGATGTAGATTGAGAAAGGGTTGAATTTGTAGAGGAGAGATCATTTGCACTCTGTTGAAGTTAGGTGGGAGGGAAAAGTGGTTTCTAAACCCTGTCCATATGACTTAACAAAGTGAGTCACTACTCAACACTTAAAAAGCCAATGAATTTTATTGCTCTTTATGGAGTTCTTTGGCTGCTTTGTAATACAGTTTTCATGTCTCAGAGATGCTGTTCTCCTTAGCAGCAATTGCTGTGATGCCCCAATAGTTCAGATTTCCTCAGAATAAAAGTTAGTCACAATGATATTAACATTTAATTTATAGCTCATTGAGATGAACAGAGAAAATTACTCATCTCAGACTTACTGAAACTCTAGTTCTCTGCATCACTTTTAGTTGCATCATTTTTTGACCTTTTCTTTAGTTGTCACAGGCAGATACATAATTTTAACATGATTGAAAGCAGAAATGCACAAGAGCTGTGGTTGTCATTGTGGCAGACTCATTCTGTGATGTGACAAAACTTTGGATTTTAAGTGGACAGCATAGAAAATCTTGCAAAAAGCTCTATATGTAGCTTTGTCATGTTAAAATAGCAAATTGTTCATCAAGTTAATGTTCTTAAAAGAGTCGAGTTAATGATTTTCGTTTAATGAAAAGCATGTTGCAGATAGCTGTCCTACACCCTTGACAAGCACTGTTACTGCACTTTGCCCACACTACATACACTGTTTCTTCACAAGGTACCTTTAAGCATAAACACAATTGAATTTATGCCGAAACAGTACAGTAGGAAGGAAAGAACCATACAGGTGAGATCATTGAGGTCACCGCCATTCTTCAATTGAATGAACCTCCTCTGAAATTAGTGGATTGTTTTGTAATTTGAATTCAAGCTACATTGTCTCCTATTTTGATGATAATTTGTCGTAATAGATAACATGACACACTAGCATATTGTTGTAGCTGTAGGGTGTCAAGTCAGTGATTGTTAGATGCCTTGTGCTTCCAAATTCAAGACCATCACCTGGGCACATACATTAGCATTTTTGAAGCTCCTTTATTGTACAGTTAAATAAAACACAGCATGTTAATTATAGCTTCTGCCCAACTTTATTTTGACAGTTGTATTAGGAAATTATTAAAGAAACTGGTGTGAATTAAGAAGATTATCTACAAAGAGTCCATTAACATTTTTTCCCTACAGATTGAAGAGCTTACCAGCAACCTCCCACAGCTGCAGTCATTGTCTAGCAGTGCTTCTTCTGTGGAAAGTGTTGTCAGTTCAGAAACTGCAAGTCCCCCAAGCAAACGGAAGGTGGTAACCAAGGTCCAGGGAAGTGCCAGGAAGGCTTTATTAAAATGGTTACAGTACACAGCAGCAAAGTAAGTCGCCTACAAATGAACTGACTTTGTATCTTAAGTGCAGACTTTTAACTCAGAGTCTAAGCTCTCTCAGTCGGGGATCATCCTTTTGCTCTGTGTCTACATAGTACCTTCTTGTATGTATAATTATATAGCCCCTCACCATATTACTTTTGACAACTGAGGCTGCTAAATGTTACCAGCACACAACAATCAGGTAATAAATAATGATTTGCATTAATTTTGCATGCAGTCATATTTTATAGTTTCTGACTAATGAGTGGGATTATTTCTGACAGAATGAGGAACTGAAAGGGGAATTAGATGTCTGAATGACAATGCATTAGTCCTGCTGCCAAAACACTCGATATGACACTGCCAGTACTAAACTGATGTAGCATTCCTCTGTGAGAGCTTGTAGGAGCGTTAAATTCTGGCACTTGCTGTTTAAAGGCAAGTGGTTATCTTAAAGGCAAGTTATCCCTCTGTAGTTTTGCTGTACAACCGAAGTAATATTAGAAAAATTGCCCTGAATCTTCATTCTTCTTAATCCAAGTTATTTTGAAGTTATTTCTTGCTATGTCTTCTTAACTTTAGAATTTTCTCCTTTATTCTGTAAGATTATGCCATGCTGTTTCAGCTTCCAAAAAGGCATTAAACTCCCCATAAATTAGATCAAAGATGCTATAGTAGTTTGATAGCTTCCATAATAAGAAGATACAAATCAGAGGTGTAAAGTAACATGGATTTATTTGCTCAAATTAAAGAACCACTGCTATTTGAAGACATCAACTGTGCAAAATATAGAGGGGAAATGGTCAGTTATGAAATGGTGCCTCAGAGAAAAGAAATGTAATTGTAAAGATTCAGACTTTATCTGTAGGTAGAATACAGTAATGTATAGTACAGTGCAGTCTAATTTGGCCTTCTTCCTTTGCACTGTTGTTGATAAGATATGGACAACTGAAGGTGATCAGCTGCTATTTCCAGACACGCAAACAAACTAAATGCAAATAGATTAATAAATTAAACTTTAATGGGAAGAGTAGATAAAATGCGTTAAAGCCTAGTGGTACGTAGTGGTACACTTTACCTAGTCCTGCTTCACACTGTAATTTGCAAAGGCTAGCTCCTTAAAGTCAGTGAAGAGTTTCACTGATCTCGGTGAGCTTTTAATGAAGCCTTCACTCAGAGTTACTGTTGCTGTGAACCTCCCGATGGCAAGACTACCTTAGTGTCTGAGTCTGTCCTGAAAAGATATTTGCATGCTTAGACAAGTTAAAAACAGTCTTGCTGTCTGTGAACCACCATACCTTTCAGAATTACTGATAAGAGATGCAGTCAGAAGCGTGATTCAGTTCTGATTACTTTCTTATTGTATATTGCTATTTCTGGATCATTTGTGTTCATTTTTTAGTGGACTTATTAAGTGTTCTGAGTATATGAAATTATAGTATCATTCATGCTTTTGCTAAGAACATGAATAAATTTGTGTGTTACAGTTTCCCCTAAATAGCAGTGATGTCACTGTTCATGCTTTCATTTTAAAAAATAGCAGGTTAATGCAGTTCTTTTGGTATTTAATTTGTATGATACTGATGTACTTAACTGAATTGCAGTAGTTCTAATGGAGTGAGATTTATAGGGAGAGAGAGCACAGTGAATAGAGCTGTGTGCCTCTACAGACTCTGTGTGTGTGTCATACAAGAACTTTCAGAACTTCGGTGCACTTCATTTGTTCAAAATACCATTGGCTCATTGCTCCTAGCAAGTCCACTGGAGACAAATACAGGATGTATATGACATAAAATACTTGGATCTTCATAGGCAGAAATGAATTCATGCAGTGGATGGATGGAGCTGTAGTCGACCTGATTAGCATTACAGGAACAAATGGTTTAGGTGTAGTGATGGGTGAGCACTGGGTGGAGCATTGTGTCTCCTCCCCTATTTCATGTAGTCCTGATGTTATTAGTAACTTCTTTTCCTTTCATATTCTTTAGGCAGGCTGGAATTGAAATCAAAGATTTTGGACAAAGTTGGAGGAGTGGTGTTGCATTTCATTCTGTTATTCATGCTATCCGCCCAGATTTAGTGGACATGGAGAAAGTGAGGGGAAGGTCAAATAGAGAAAACCTGGAAGAAGCTTTCACACTTGCAGAAGCAGAACTAGGAATTCCAAGGCTCCTTGATCCAGAAGGTACATAATGCATAGTTGAAAACTACAGGTTTGAACTAGCATGGATTAAGTCAGATGTGCTAATTCGTAGCATTAGCACATTAGACATTAATTAGACATTTAAGCAGCATTTTGTGCCATTCAGCTAAAAATTTAATTTTCCATGTTCTATACTTGTCTAGATGTGGATGTTGAAAAGCCAGATGAAAAGTCTGTGATGACCTATGTAGCCCAGTTTTTGAAGTACTATCCTGATCCTCACCATACAGTGACTGATGTGCAGGAGAATGATGTAAGTTGCTCTTGCGTAACTATAAGAAACAGTTTATCATGAAGGGGGGCTTGTGATACACGTCTTACAACTTTCTTGTAGTTTATTTTATTGCATTTTGGTGAGCAGTTCATGTGAAAAGCAACCACAATAAGAAAAGTGGAAAAGATTAGCTGACTATAAAGGAACAAGTGTTGCAAATGTTTAGTAGATGGAGAAAATAAAATGGTGATCCTGCAGATATTTTCCTATTTTCAGGAGTAGTATGAGCAAAAAAGAACAAAAACAATCATTGTAGATAGTAGCAAATGAAAGGATCCTTAAGTTCCTTAAGAGGTTTTCAAGCATAACACCAATGAGATTGCAATAATTTGTTACCTGAAGCAATGTGTCACTTGTGTTTCTATCACACTGGGTTTCTGAATGAGAACAAGAATAGTCCGAGAGATTCCTTAGGTACAGTCTCTTGGCTTTTAGGCTTGAGAGACATTTACAATGTCAACCAGAGACACTGGTTTCTTTCTGTTTCACTGTGATGTTTGACTATTTGCACTAAGGAGTTGTTTTCAGTTATGTTTTTTACTTGGAATTTGATTTGTGTCTGCTCTAGTGCATTGGTTTTGCACTGGAATGGCTATACTCAGTAATGCCAAGTTTTCATGACTCACTTCCTAGTCCTGATTTGCTTTCTTCATGGCAAACATGGGAAGCACTGCTGAGACAATCTGCTCAGCCCCAGCAAGAGAGAAAGAAGCAGCAATTTTTATCTGTGTTTCTCTGCATTCCCTACAGAGGTAGAAAAGAGCTCTGAAAGGAATGAGTCTCCTTCGTTATGGCTGTGTGTGTCTAAGGTAGCAGTAGCTTTGTTGTTTGATTCCATTGCTTGAGCACTGGAAGTTACTCTTTTCCTACCTGCAACATTAATCTGAGGACTTAGGAGTGCCAGTGAGTCAGCATCCCACTGAGCAATGGGGCTGCTGAAGCGACAGAGTGAGCACCGAAGCCTCATGCTGTGGCCTGTGGCAGGCTAAGGCAGTGCTGTCATCTCATACCATGGCACACGGAGCAGTTCTGCTGCCAACTGCCTTGGCCAGGTCTGCTGCCTGTCTGCTGGGGTTGGGTTTTGAGGAACAGCCTCACCACCTTCCCCCAAGCTTTATGCAGAGATGATGCAGGAGAATTCAGGATTCAGCCGTTCATTCTCTGCCTGGCTCTGGCTGTACCCACAGAGATGCTATCATGAGTTAGGAAACGGCAACTAATGAGTTGCATGCAGAATTCCAATTACTAGGAAACAGAACAACACAAATCAATTTGACATGCTAATGTGTTGATCTCAGGACCATTTCCTCTTCTTAGATATCACTAAGAAATTCCACTGGCAATGTACATAAATCACGGTAGAACTGCTGACCCCTTGCAAGTCACGCTGCAGAAACCAGTAACTCCCAGACTTTGAAAAGAAAGTAAGAGTTTGACATTTCACTAAATTTCTGTCATCATTCTTTTTTTCCTAGAGGAAGAACTCTATTCCATCTTACTGTCCTGGAGTATCCATGTCCATATTTACATTATTTGGTTAGTTTAGATATTTAGGACAGGATTCATCCATTTTTAATATCTGGAAGCTAGGTACTTAAAACACTCCACCTGTAGTCAGCAGGAGATAGACACTTTTCCAGATGGCATCATTGTTAAGACAGTGTCCTAAACAAACTATCCTCTGGAAGCTTGTGTTGCAGAGCATTTCAACAGAGGTTTAACAGGGTCAGATTAATCCATCCCTTAGGTAATGATAGATAAAATGTTGTTGGCAGTTGATTAAAAAGAAATCCAGACGTGTTTTTTATTTTAGTGACCAGCATAATACCTCTATTTTTATCCTTTCTCGCTAAAGAAATATTTATCACACAATAGTAGAATCCAGGTACTGGGAGAGATAACCTGCAAGACTCTTCTTCCTTGTACTCTTGGAGTAATCTTAATTTCTTGTTTTAGGGTATATTCTACCTGACCTGTGATGAGTAAGTTGAACAGTACATGCTAGATACAACTGGTTTTATCTATCTTGCAAAAAGAACTGAAATGGGGCTATTTCACTTGCAGATGCCTACATTTAGTTAGAAGAATCCTGCTTCAGCGTGAACTGTGTCTGGGTGATTTTTGACAGGGAGAGGGAGGGCAAGAGGAGATTTCTAACCATCTTCCCCCAACTCAGCTGCCACTGTGTTTTCTCAAGATGTGTTGTCCACGCAAATTCCCTCATCTTCCCTCCTGATCCAATGCTCAGTTTGTAAAGAATTTGGATTGGAAGGAAAGGGGTAATGATCGAAGCTTATCCCTTATTTGTGGTCAGGGGGAACAGCTATTTGCATGTGCATTTCCAGAATTAAAAGGGGTCTAGTATCTCATACATGGTCCAGCTATGAATATATGTGAACTTGTGCAGTCAGCACATCTCAAATAATCTGTAAGGTAAGTAACTATTTTTCCAGATAAAATAAATCATGCAGTGACTAGAAATCTGAAAATCAGATCTAATATGAAAACTGCTTCACTGGATATGATACAGACACAAGAGCTTGATAATAGTTTTAAATATATCTTGTATTCCTACATGTGTGGCTCTTACTGTTCTCTCTGGACTTTCTGCCTGCTTTGCTTTATTTTATTTTGCTTTTTTTTTTTTCCCCTGCTTCTCGTGTTCCCATTTGTTTCATATTGCTAGGAACTTCAAGCAATCCCAACTTTTGTCATTTCTTTTATGAAATTTAAGGTAAGGGTATATACTCCAGAATAATTGCTTGAATTTGACCTTTTCTGGTTTGTTATCTTTTTTCATCCTGCACTTCTTTGACATCAGATTTGGGGTGTTTTTATGTACATTGGTTTGCTAGCCTTAAGTTAATCTTACCAGAAGAGCAAATAGATGAACATGATGAATCTAGGTCTGCTTTCTTACATGAGCTGATCCTAACAGCCTAATGCTTAATTTTGCAAATAACAGAAATATTATAGAAAAGCAAGTCAACTTTCCTATAGTAAAGCTTCTGTGCTTTTGGTTTTCTTAGGTATAGATATAAACATTATAGCTCGATGTTTCTACACATCTAATCTCATTTTAGATGGATATTTTTGTATGTCTTTAGGTTTATAGAGTAGATAGTAGAGTGTATGATCGTGCAAGTGATGTATGTAGACTGTGGGTTGGACGGAGAGCATATTCGTGTGTAATTACATGATATGCACTGCTCCTTTTTTCATGGAAATTATGATATTTTTAGAAATATACCCTTTGATTCAACTTAGACCTTTAGATATTTATAATTTTCTCATATTAACTGAGAGAAGTTCAGAAATCTAACGTGATGTGTATGAAATGTGCATTCAGAGGTGAAACTGGAGACTGCAGAAGTGAATATATTATGAAATATATAACAGCTGTCACTGCAGTCAGTCAATAGTGTTTATAGTTGACCTGATCCAATTAATTGCCTAGATTCCACACTCTTGGGGTTTTTTTGTTGGGATTTTTTTGTCTAAATAAGTATGTAAAATAGATGGTTTTAAAGTGACTATGATCAAGGGTTCATTTTCATCTCACATTATTAATATCTCACTAGTGTTGTATTGAAACAAAGATCTATACTGATAGCAGAATTCTTCCTATATTCTCAATCCATTCAAGTAAGTTTGGACATCTTTAATGGGACTTTATGCACTCTTGGCGTTACACAGCCCTAGTACATTGCTTCTTAAACTAGAGGAGATTTGAAGTGGTTAAAGCTCTATTGATTTCCTTATCGTGGCATAAATTTAACTATACAGAAAGCACACTCCCTTACAGTATTTCTGAGTAAAGTCTTTCTCTCCCTGTACTCTGATGAGCAAGTGATTCAGAAAGTAATCCTGTCATCCCTGACATTTTTATGCCAGCAGAGTTCCCCAATGTAAGAGGAATTTCCTGACAGCAGCTACAAAAATAGCATTCTGAGCTTTTCCAGGGATTTAGTCTACTTTTACAGATAGTCATTAATAGCTCATCCCTGAAGGTGATGCTTGGCTCAGCATTCACCCTGTGTCTGTGATACTGCTGTCAGTGATTGAGTTTCAGCAACATATATGCATCCAGTAACACATATATATGAGCCAGAGTTTTCAAAAGGAACAGCATAATTAATTGAATTTATGCATAAACTTTTTTAAAAGGACTTGCTTTTGTCAGTACATACGCAATACAATAGTTCAATGTCCCTGAAAAACAGCTGACTTAATTTTTTTAGATTTAAAAGTTAATATTTTAAAATTCTATTCTGCCTCTGCCTGAGAATTTGAACAGTTCACCTAGTTTATAATTACATATTAGGGAACCAAACAAAATACTCCTTTTGCAGTCCATAGTTAAGAATCTCATTATATTTTTAGCTCTTCAAATACTACAGGATTCTGTACTATGTAATTTTCAAATTAACTCTGACATATCAGGTAATAAAATAATGTTTTGACTTTGAACTGAAAACTTTATTTGCAAATTTAAATTGTACCCCCTTACCGTATTGGAACTGATAAACACTTTTCTCTAATTACGTTCTTTGATGTTCTTTGTCAGTTGAGTGCTCCAGTTCTGTTCATCTCTGCAAATCAGTGAATTTTTATAGTATGGTCTAAGGATAAATTAATATTTTAAAATGCTGCTTGGAAGTTGCATGCCATTTTAATAACAGGTTTTTAGATAAATTCAGATAAATGGGTTAGAGATCAATGATCCTCATGCTAGGGAAAGCAAAAATAGTTATAATTGTTCTAGATAGCTTTTGTTTGGTGGTTTATCTTCTAATCTGTGTACTACTTCAGATGTGCAGGCTTTAGAAAATAGTTTACATGTCTGTGAGTATGTCCTTTCGATGTTTTTTTAGTAAGAATAAGAACACCGAGGCACTAATGAAAGTCTTAAGAATGATAACTCACTGAATCTGGGGGGTGTTGATGACAAGTACCTTGGTGTCTTAAGAAAGCAAATCTTTTCTGTCGATTACCCAGACTGAGACTTTAAAGTGTTTCAATATCAACCGAGGACCACAGATCCAAATTTGCAGGTGATAGGTGATGTACTAAACTGGAAACCTGTGAAAACATATGAATAAATAAATAAAATGTTTATCATGCATTGTTGCACAATGTCTTTTATAGCATTCAGTTAGGTGCTTACTGAAGCACCTACATCTTCTGCAATTGAGCAAACAAAAATTTGCCCAACTAGATAGTTTTTAAAAGTACAGAAGACTCAATGCCACCTGTTAACTTAATCTTTTCACTTAGTATCAGAGAAAAAGTATGTGACTTAAGAGAGGTGAGGCTGTTCCTGTGTTATTTATCTTCAGGTACCATAGAGGTATTCTTAGTCCCAGAGATACTCTGTTTCAAAAGGGTTTGGTCACACTGGGTTTTAGCCATTATTAAATTTTTAAGCGGTGATGACAGGAACCTTGCAAAATACCTGTTTTGCTCAGGTTACTGTATGAACAGTTGCAGGCACATAGGTGCTCTTTCAAAATCTAACCTTAAGGAGTAGTACAAATGTGAACCGTAGAGGAATATAAACCAGAGTTTTACAAAACTGAATTTTATAGTGTGAATTAAAAGTAATATACACAACAATGGGACACACTTACTCTCTTCCTGACTTCAAGAGTATCTTAGTGAAAGTCTCAGTTAGTAAGATTGCTATAGGATTTTCAACCCATTAAGATGCACAGTTTAGTATTGCTTTTATGGAGCTGGCACCTAAATACTAATAGAGATCTCAGTAGTCTCAAGTTACGGCTTCTGAAGAAAAGAGTAAATTTAATACGAAAGTTATTTTTTTGATGGCTGAATGAGCCGAGTCTCTCTTTTTATATTTTACTTGGTTGGACTCAATGATCTTAGAGGTCTTTTCCAACCTAAATGACTCTGATTTTCCTGATAGGGGAATAGTCACGATTTTGCTGTTTTTTCTCAAAGAATCTTGATGTTATTTTCCCATGCACAGACCGGAAGAGTAGAAATACTATTCTCCTTCTCTATATGTAAGTGTTTTGAGAATTTGGAAGTGCCAGGAGTTTTGACTCCATGGGACACCATGTGCAGTCAAGGAAAGCCCAGTATTACAAGCAGCTGGAGCAGGGAGGTGTCACACCTCTCCTATACTGTTTCCCAGGTATCAGCTTTTGTGGGTCAGAAGACAGGAGCATAAGATATAGAGAACTTTGTTCCAGCACAGGTCCTCTAATATCATGTTATCCTCACTGCAACTAGCTGGCTGTTGACTTAACAGATAGAATATACCTGTGATATTTGCAAATCTGTTGTGCAAATTCTGTCCAACCAACTAGCACTGTTATGTGGCTCAGTAAAAGAATTAGCAGAAATGCTTCAAAGAAGGGTTTCTTTTCCTATCTGAGGAACCTCTTTCTTGGCTGAAGTGAAGCAATAGCTCTTTGTTTTTAAAATTATTAAAGGAAGTTATATTTTACGTATTTGAGGCAGCTTTCAAAGAAAGGAACCATAATTGACTTCTTTCCCATGTCAGGATCTTTTCTTAAAGTACAGTACTTGGTTTCTTAAATACAGGCAGTGACTACTTTTTTTTGTCCCATGGTCCAGTTTTTCTTCTCTCATGTAATGCTTGAAATTCAGTCGCTCATTTTAGGTGATCAGCTTATTTTATGAGATGTTGCATTTGTTCACTGCAACAGGCAAATTTGTGTTTGTCTGTTTCTGACAAATTGTATAGTCGTACTGCTTCTTTGGTTTCAGAGAGCAGCTTCTGATTAACAGGCAACACATTTGGTTCATTGTTTGGAAATCTGAGACGGATGCTTGATCGGGATCCTACCTGACCAGCCTGCTTGCACAGTGCACAGGATACTGCCTGTTGTCTGCAACCTTTGCATGTAACATGCTCACAGACCTGAGATTTCCCGTTAGGATTTTTCTGTGCACTGCCAGGTCACTGAATTCTGCAGAGAACTTTGCAGCCTTACAAACCCACAGTGCCATGGGAGACTGAAGTGCTAAAGGAAAACTGTAAAACAAATATGCTTTGCTTCAAAGCCATAAGGTGACATAGAAGGAAAAGAAACTGAATATAGTAGGATTTTCTTTCTTTCTTTTCATTTTCCATGTTAAAATATTTAAAATATTTTGCTACCTTCTGAACTTGGAACCTGATGTCAGAGTTTACCCTGAAGTCAATCAGACAATAACTTTTTTTTCAGCAGTAGCAGACCAGCTAATAAAATGGCGCTAAAAGGTTAAAAAATCCTCTCCTGTCTCAGCTCAATTAACTTTTTCTGAAAATTGTCTTCTCAAATCTGTTGAAAACTAGTATTAGTTGTTAAGATATCTTTAAAGAACCTTGTGTTAATTTAACATCAGATGAAAACTGCAAGATCTCTGACACTGAAGTTTCCCAGTGTGTCATGATCTCACCACTGTAAGACTCATGTCTAGTTCCTGAGTTCTCTTATACTCATAAAGTGCTTTGGGAAGGTCAGTGATGAGAGAATTGGGCCCACTGGCTTTCACTGCTACTAATGACCTTGACTTACTATAGAGATGTTGATTTCTGCATGACATCTGACACCTCTACTAATAGGATACAATGGGGTTTTTTAATGTGTGATTGTACTACATAATAGAAGGAAGACAGACTGGTGCTAAGAGACCTAAAAGTGTGGGCAGAACAATTCGAAAGAGACATAGCCCGAGCACAGATGGCAGAAACCAGCTTACAAGAGAAATACCAGGTAAGCAGCAGGGAAAATTATGTATGATAACAAATTATTATCATTATGTGTAACAGGTACTGCAGTATTTTATGCAGTCTGTATATATGTGAGTCATTATAGTGTAGTTCAAAGAAATAAGGACACAAACTGCCTTGCTTTTTATTGGTGGAGGAATTACAATGTCAGCTCCAGCTTTGCTACGTAGGACAGTGCACAGATGGTTTGCCTAACACAGAGCTTTTCCCGGCAGTGTGAAGAGGGACTGTCCTAGTTAGAAGTGAGCATGTGTCTGTGCCATCCTTCCAGATCCTGCATGATTTACCTCTGTTAGGAGGTATGACTGAAGGCTGGATGAGGTGACCGGTGGAGAGGACAGGGCTTAGAGTTTCATTTTCATCCCCTCTCTCAAAGGTTAATGTCTAAATCAGCAACACAAAACTTGGCCTGAATTTCCTCCTGAAGCTTGACTCTCTAAATGCAGCCACTGTCCCAAGTAGCATTAAATCCATTTGCTAGTTTGTCTGATCAAGTATTATTTCATTTCATATATGATTCAGGCTCTGATAACTGAAGGGAAATGCAAAAGTCCTACCTATATATAAAAAATTAATATACAAGTAAATATAGAAGTTAAATGCTACTCCTCTTCGGGAGGGGTTAGGACTTCTATGTTATAGTACTCCATAAATGTTGAAGAATGTAAGTCTTTGACTCTGTACTGCATTAATTTGATTTTCTCTTTGTGCAGTCATTTAAGCATTTCAGAGTACAATATGAGGTAAAAAGGAAACAGTTTGAAGTTGTAACCCAGTCACTGAGGAAAGATGGTAAATTATCACTTGATCAAGCTGTGGTGAAGCAAGCATGGGAGAGAGTTACTTCCAGGGTAAGTTGAAAATTATTGTGCTAGATATTTTTTTATTAAATGAAGGGTGGAATTTGAAATCATTTAGTCAGCTGTTTGCTACTGATTTTATTAGGCATTAGGATCCTAAAAGTGGACCGAATTTCTAGCACTGCTGAGTTATTTTTCGTTTCTTTTCAGGATATTTGCTGCCCTACCGTCTTTAATATTGCTCAGAGATAGAATGTGAACTTTAAGAAAAGAACTATGCTTTGAAGTTTCCCTTTATTTGAAAGAGTGTTAACAGTGCTTATCCAAGTTCAAAACATTGTTTATGAAAAGAAAAGCATATACAATGCCCCTTCCAAACCCCATATTCTAATGTAAAATGGTAGTTATTTGAGAAATTCTAATATAACATTTTTAATACCACTAAAAAAAATTTCTGTGTAATACTCAATACTTTACAAATAAATGAGGATTTAATTCTATTTTTGACCTGTTTTCAATAGTAATAAATTAATGGTAGTGTTTATGATTATAATTTTGTAAAATTTAATGAAAAATCCCAAGCAAGTTATATTGTCTGCCCCAGATAAAAAGTTACTAAATCATCATCACTAGTGTATATTCATAGTGCATATATATATATTTTATGTCATATGTTTAACAGAAGATCTGTTTAAAAATATTCTGGAGTTTTCACATAATTTTCATGATGTTTTCACTCTCTTAACTGTCATTGCCAATAAGACACAGTGTTTTACTGCTATTTTCTCCTCTCCAAGGTCCTTTGAGACTCATTTGCACCTTATATACATTAAATATGTTCAAAATAGAGGTATAAAGATTTTATACAGGGGCAAGAATTAAATAACATTGGTAGAAGAAGGTCTTGAATCCCTTACTGTTCTTATTAACTGATGGAATTCCAGATATTTAGTTTGTCAGTTGTTCCAGTTTATTTTGGTCATTCTGTAACTCAGTTATTATTCTGAAAGAGAAATACATGAATCACTGAATTCTTGTGGAGATTTTGTTGCCTTTGGTAATGGTATAATTTCCAAGCTAACGTGGAGCAATATACCTAGATTTATGTCTCAAACACACTCTCTTATGTGGGGTTTTGCTCTTACAGTGTAAAGTCTGATCTTTATCAGTGTACTTGTTTGTATTATTTACCAAGGGAGGAATTTCAATCCTTTTTCTTTTATTTCCTAGATGCTTGACTGGCACATACACCTTGATAAATCTCTTCCTGCGCCTTTGGGTACCATAGGGGCTTGGCTCTATAGGGCAGAGGCTGCTCTGAGGGAAGAAGTAACTGTTCAGCAAGCCCATGAGGAAACAGCGAACACAATACACAGGAAGCTTGAACAACATAAGGTAGATGTACATGCATTCATTCTGTGCATTATACTTCATTGTTTCCACAGCTTTAAATTATTCAGATTGTACGAAGATTGTTATTTCTAGTTTCTGTGGGTTGCGTTTTCTTGTTGGTGGCTAAAGCTTAGAATCTTGTCATGATGACTTAAACTGTGATATCTGTGTGTCTTGCAAGCAATATTCAGAATTGCTTTAGAATGTTCTTTCTTCTTCTATCTGAAAGATATCAGGTATTAATATTTTAATTTCTATGGTAAAATTCCGTAGGGAGATCATAATGTTGGGTACGTTGTTCAACCGATATGAACTAATTGTGTGAAACAGGAAAGAGAGAGCAAACGTATTGACTGTGCTGAGAGTCAGTGCAGGCAATATGCATGGGTGTAGAAAATGAGGATGAAGTGAATTTTCATAGTGTTGTGATGACAGATAGCATGATAGCCATCTGTGATGGCAGATAGCATGCTGTGGTAAACAGGAAACTTTCCCAGATGAATTTAAATAACTGTACCATTATTCTTCGCTGAGTCCAAGCTCTCATTCAAAATCAAAACTGTGAGGTTTGTCTGTGAATTTGCGTTGTATGCATGAGAAAAATATATCGGTGAAAAAGTATGTTGGTGAGATGATAAAAGAAATTGAACCAGTAAATGAAAGAGAAAAGATGGTGTAGAGAAAGGCAGTACTAGAGGCAGTGAGGCTCTATTGTTCTATATTGCTTTTGTTCCTCCTCTATCACTGCTACTTTAAAACTTGTTTATATATTCGCTATTTTTTGTGTTTTGGACATGGGTAGGGGCTTTGTATCAAAAAGTAATGTCATATAATGAAAAGCTGAGAAGTTTCATGATCATCTGATTCCTTTTTATTAGAGCAGTTGCTGCTTTTCTAACTTTAGTAGTAAATAGTAAAATTTGACAAAAACTATGTTAAAATCTATGAAGAAGATACGGATTTTTTTCAGGGTCTAGTCTCTTCTAATGCTAAATTTCATTAACTTTCTTGGTAATATCAAATGTTCCAGGATTCATAGGATGTGACATTAGTTAAAAAAAAACCAAAACAGATCAAACAGTCTTTTGTTCTTAGAATGTGAACACCATAGACCTCCTTTTGATACATTCATAAGAAGCACCAAAGAGTGTGCCCTAAACTGTTTTTTATCTGCATCAGAAATGCTGTGGTGAGGGATTTCTATGCCAACAAATAAACTTTGATTTAGGTTAATCTGTGCCAAGGGAGCTTTCCCATGGGAGTGGGATGGAAAAAGCTTCAAGAGAAGCATGTGTAATTATATCTGTTCCTGGAATTTGTTTTGTTGCTCAGATTTGAAATTATGAATCCTAATGTGCTACTGGGTAGTACCAGAAATGTGTTAGTGTATTTTTTTCAGTCCTTGTTTCCTTGTTTCTCTCTGGTTTGTTTGTTTGTTGGGTTTTGTTCAGATGACATCATCGCTTTCTTTTTATCTTTGTCTAATCTGACAATGGGCTATTTTAGTGAACTTTATGTCTTATGGCCATTTTGAATTTAGCACAAAATGTACCAGCTTATTTGGACAAACCTCATGGAATCAGGCAAGCGCTTATGTTTATTTTAGTGGATACTGCTACCAAGATCCAGAAAATAAGGGCAATGTCTATGCTTGTTGAGGGTCCTTTTGCATTTTGAGAGCAGGATTTAATTTTATGAGAATGCTGTATATAAGTTTTTGTGAGCTTCCTGATGGCATTGGATGAAACTATTGGGGTTTATTTTAACTCACCAGTGCATGTTAGGGGCACCCCTTTTTGTACGGCAACGTCTCAAATGCAGCTGAGATACTGGTTCCAACTCTTTCCTTTATGTGGGACTATGTTAGTCACAGGAGTTTTCACCATGGTAAAATCAGCACATCACTTGCATCGGAGAAGGCTTAGTTGCTTTCTCTTCACAGCAAGGTGTTGGCTGAAGTGGAAAACAGTGAAAGCACAGGCGGGTTGATGGGAGTAGTGGTGCCATTTGGTGAGCTGAGCCAGAGAATTACCACTGATTCCCCCTGTGCAAACGCTGGGTGTTGGCTGGGGAGAAGCCCTTCCTTGGCTCATAGAAGTAAATACATGTATGATTAATATAGAAGTCTGCATTTGGTTCCCTCAGGTGAGAAAGGGGGAACCTTTGTGTGATGTTCTTTGCTAGCGGGCTTCCGAGCATCTTGTGCCAGCAGCTGTCTGTCTGCAGTGAAAACCCACAATTCTGCACCCTCTCAGCCGCTCGCTGGGGAGTCGAGGTTATTGTTAACAGTATCTCTTCAAAGACTGCTGCCAGTCATTCATTTTAATATGTAATCTCCAGGAAGCCGTTTGAAGCTGGGTTGCTTAGTTACAGTTGAAGTGTGCTCTGCTGTAAGGGTTTGGCTGGTACAGTTCATTTCGCAGGAATACAGGTCGGGTACCACATTCCGCATTCATTTGGGCAATATTGAGACTGCGATCCTGAAATCTTTTGATGGTGAGAGAGTGGAAAGTTTGCTAAATATTGAATATGTACTTAGAGAAGGAGCTATAGATCTTCTGCCTATATATAGCAGAGTAGATTAGTTGCTGAAAATTTCAGTCTATACTTAGTAAAGGTTAGTATCTGTTATAAAGGTTTTAAGAGTCAATTTGGAAAGATTATGCTGTTGTGATGTTAGCATATTGGCAGACTGCATTTCAGAGATTATTTAATATAGTTAAGAGTTCTTGTTTTGTTAAACCTTTGCAGTGTATCGTCTGTTTTAAAATCTTTCATAATTGTTCAGCATAGCTGTAACAGAGATTTGTGTAAGGGGGTTCCCTGTGTAAATGTTTAAGTTGATGTAAATGCTTTTGTGGTGTGCATTACCTTGCATGCAAATGTGAGAGCATGATCAAATAGTTAACTACATTGAGTCATCAGAGCAGGCTTAAAATTGTGCTTATTAGTTAGATAGCCTACTGTGAGCTTTTTCTCTCCCTCCTCTCCCTCCCCCCACTCTCTCAATCTCTCTTTCTTAAAATCAAATCAGGATCTGCTGAAAAACATAGATGGTCACAAAAAGGCATTCCATGAGATCCACAGGACCAGGTCTGTTAACGGCGTGCCTGTTCCACATGACCAGTTAGAGGATATGGCAGACAGGTAAGGCTTTCAATCTGAAATAAAAAACCTCTGTGCATGAAGGGGAGCCTGTTTCCTTTTTTATCTGTTCATGTAGAAATACTGCCTAGTTATGTTTCTCAGTGGCAAATTGAGATGTATGGAAAAAGCTCCTAGAATATACATAAAAATATACTGAAAAACCTGGTGCTTTTAAGATTGAGGAGAATCAAAATAAGCTATGGATTTTGGATGGGAATACTTTTTTTATATTGATCTTTATTACTTGTCCCTGGAAGAAACGTTATATAACAGTAGCCAGGATGCTTGTGGAAAAAAAGAAAAATGACTTTGCAAAACTTAGCAACAGATGTAAGCTGATGATTTCTATGAAAAAACAGAAATGTAATTAATTTGTTGTTCAAGAGCAGTCATCAGAATATCATCATACATAATTAAATGTTTGTAGACTCTGAACAAAGTGAAATATTAGAAAAATATTAGAACTGTAACTAAAGCTTTCAATCTCTTCTGCAAAAATGAATATTGCCGTATTTTACTATAGTTTGATTCATTTTATAGGTTTAATTTTGTTGTCTCTTCATCTGAGCTCCATCTGTTGAAGATGGAGTTTCTGGAACTGAAGTACCGTCTACTGTCACTCTTAGTCTTTGCAGAATCAAAGTTAAAATCATGGATTATCAAATATGGAAGGCGAGAGTCCGTGGAGCTACTTCTTCAAAATTATATTGTAAGTTGGGGTTGTCTTCTTTTTATAATTATTTTTTAAATATTCATATTTAAGTTTGCTAGAATTGTATAAAAGAACAGAAATAGACATCAGATTTGTCAGTCATCAACTTTGTAACTGCTTTCTTATGGAATATCTCTTCAGAGGTGAATCTGCCTTCCTCATGGGGGAACTTTAGTCAAAAGGCTAAAAATAAGAATTACTCTCATTGCACCATTTCTTGAGAAAGAGAATTAACATCCCAGCTGCTGTCTGATGGTTAATTTAGCAAGCACATCTGGAGGTTCCAAATCCTAGATTTTTACTTACTTTGTATAGCACTTCCAAAGAACTTAATATCATCTTCTTTTACACCTGCATAGGTGTACTTTGGAGTGTCTGTACACAGTGTAAGAGTTAGAGACAGAGGAGGTTTTTGTCATGCATTCCCATACAGTTTTTTTTAAAGACTTCCACAAGAATTTAAGAAAAAGTTATTCTTCCTTCTGTGTTCTTGTTCAATATATTATACCAATACGGAAGTAATTTTCTTCTTTTAAGGGATGGTTTTTCTTTTCCTACTCAGCATCAGTATATTAAACTCCTTACTTTATTTCTGTTCTGCAAAGTGTTTGCTACAGCTCTGCATCAGCCATGTACCATATTTAAAAACAGAAACTACTGAGTTACAAATGTTCATTGATAAGTTCTCTTTCAGTCTTATGCAGTTGTATCTTTTTTAACTCACGTGTGCAGTACGAAGTGGTAGGTAAGATGGTACTACTGCTGCACTTCCACATTAGGGCATGGAAGGATTCTTTCAAAAGCAGACTGATTTAAGTACTTTCTTCCCCTTCTGTCTAATAAAAAAAAAATTAACAGGAAAATTAAGGCTGGAAAGAATTCATATGGTTATAGAGCCGTTCAGAGCCAGGTCAATGTGTAGAGAAAATTACTGATGACCCCACGGCTTTGGAATAAAACTTCAAAGTCACTGAAGTTCCTCTACAAAGTGAGAATGTCAATATTTAAACTTTAGCATTTAGGGACACATAAAAATTCAGAACCCTTTATTTTAGACAAGCTTTGCAAAATTCAGATAATTACTTGAAATTAGAGTGATGTGCAATAGCTAGGAGTTATAGCCCATTTGCTTACTCTATAAGACTGTCAAAAAACCTACTAAAAGATGACAAGGGAAATAATAAGAAAGTGGATAGCTTGAATTTTGGATAATTTTTTTGTCGCTTTCTTATTTTTTGTTTTAAAGTGAACATCAAGTTATTAATTTGTATTTTAATTTGGAAATGCCTCAATTGTTAATGTGATTCAGACCACTAATACTGAGGTGGTCATTAGCGACCTTGCATAATTTTTGAAACTGCCTAACACCAAAACGAGGAAATCAGGACAGGCAGTTAAATAGATATAATCTTCATTCTTGAGGGCGTTGGCTTCCGGCTCCTTCAAGGCGTGATGGAAAGAGAATTTATTTGCTTTGTCTTACCTGGGACCAGTTTCCCAGGACTGAGAGACAAGTGTTACTCTTCCAGTATATTAGGAGTCTTACGTAGGAAAGTCGTAGTCAGTACCTTATAGTCAGTGACTATATTAGTAGGAGATAAAAATATAAGTCTGTTTGTCTGCCAAGACAGACTGGGGAATGTCAGCATTCTAGGAACATGCGTAATTAGGATCTGGATAGAACATATGCCTGGAAAATATTTATGTACTGTAGTTTAAAAATAAAAGTGGTGGTTGTTAACTTAATCTTATCGTCTTTTGACCTGTCTGTCATATACCAGAAGTGAAGGTCAACACAGATTGTGTACCATCAACCTGAATGATATACTGGATCAAAGTCTCAGCTGTAATGGAGATACTAGGTACAGTTATCCATGGATTTTAGCCCATGGAACTGTGTTTTAGCATTGCTGTGTTAGCACTTTTTTAGCATCATATGTTATACTGATTTGGGAAAGCTGCTTATTTTCTTCAAGGAGTCTTGTCAGATGTGAGGCAATATTAATTAGAAAAATGTCTGTATTTAATTTTTGAAAATGTTTCCAATAGCTCTTGAGATCAGTGTTATGTAAATCATTTTTACTCTCTCATATGAAGACTTGGAGTTTTTTGTTCAGGTTAAAATGTCCATTTTGCAAAACCCATACAGAAAATCAGGAGTCTGTAACATAATTTATGGTAAGGCACATAGTTCTTCATACATTTTTTTTTAACAGGAGAGCAGAGAAAAATTCTGATTGTTCTTGACTTTTAGTTTCCTTGGTTATAAACACATTTCTAAATTACATGCTAGATAGCTGTTGTAATTTGACATAGCAACTGTCAAAGGTTTTAAAATAGAAGGGTTTAAGATATATACTGGCTTTCAGATTGATTTTTAAAATGTTTTATTTCATGTTATATAATATGGGTCGGTGAACACACAAAATCTAATTCTCCTGTCCAAAATACATTGAACTTTGACTTCATTTGAACGCTGGTTTTATCAAAATCCAACTAGTCTTAATTTTGTCTATTGTGGCAGTTGAAAGCTTGTATAGACATATGAGGGGTGTACATTCCTTAATTTTGTAGTCTGTAGCTGAAGAGGACTGGGATGTAGCATCAATTACAAAACCACTCCAAACTCTACCTTTCTCTCCCTTTTTTAAGTGATAATGCAAGTTACAATATGCTTGCATAATATAGAGCTATAATTATGTATTGCACTTAAAGGAAGTAACATTTCTGAAAGACATGTTAAAAAAGGTCAGTGTCGTTTGCCATAAGGGATAAAGAGGCATAAATGTCAGAGGCATAACTTTTTTACCAAAATATTTCCAGATAATTTATTCATCACACTATAGCACATTACAGAGCTAAACCATCACTCACAAAGGAAATGCACTGTGTCACACTTTGGAAAAACAGCATCTCTTTGTGCAGTGTTTCCATTATCTTATTTTTGCCAATTGCAAAGGAGGTAAAGAAAAACTGAAGAATAAGGCAAATGTTTTTCATCTCTTAAAGTGTAACCTGTCTTTCTGCAAAGGCTTAATACAGGAACAACTGTATTTGAAATTTCTGGTGACATATATGAAGGAAATTTTCTCTTTTCTTAAAATTATTCCACTTAGATATCAGTGTAAAACAGTTTTCATTACATAAGTTGTACGTTAATTACTCAGTTTCTACACATTCTAAGTATCATATGCTAGTGAATTCCAGCAAGACAGCAAGTAAGAAAACTTTAAATAACCTTTCCACGTGGAAAGTAAGTAAATCTGTATTTGTAAGGATATACTGTGTGGTATCATTAACTTGAAAAGGTGAAATTTATATACTGTTTTATAATTACGATAATTGAAATATTATTTTACAATGACGAAAAGATGAATGGAGGAATAATGAAGTTTTCATCAGTATCCTGATGCAATTTCATAGAAATTATTCCTATTCTTCATACTCATCCTATTTTTTTCTTTTCAGTCTGTTATTGAAAATAGCAAGTTCTTTGAGCAGTATGAAGTTACTTACCAGATCTTGAAAAGAGCAGCTGAAATGTATGCCAAAGCAAATGGCTCAGGTAAATGTCTGTCTTTCTTTCGTCACTGGGACTGTATTTTAATCTCTTTAGACATAAGTATCCTCTGAAAAGATCTCTTCATATTTATTTCTTCCGTGCAGCAGAGCTGTTTGTCACCAGCAGTTCACCAGAGACTACAGCCCCTGGTAGCTATTTCGCATATTCTCTACTGTGTAGCCACCTGGTCCAGAGAAACCTGCACTCCTGGCGTTAGGATTTCTGAATCTAGGGGAGGGTGGTCATGTTCAGACTTCCTCATGGGAGAAGTCCATTGTCCATGCTAACCTTTTGATTATTTCAGCGTTGTTGATTTGGGCTAAAAGTGTGACTGAAACCAAATTAGAAGTAGGGAAAGTCATGTTCTGGTGCCTGAAAATGCTCCCTAAATTGGCTTAATTTACTAGAAAAAGACAAATGGGGAGTTAGTCCCAGTATTGCAGTTGCAAAGTCATCCCTTGGTTTATTGAAGGTTCTTCATTAACTTTGAAAACCTGTAAGAGGAACTCAAATGATGTTTGAAATATGGATATACATAAGAAAAATGCATAGCTGATTCGACAACTGCCTTCTGTCTTTCTTGAACACTGCTGAGTTCAGTGAGAATTTGAGGGCAATATTTGACCCAGATAATTACAGACATGAGATCACTTTAATCTGTAACACAATAATGTCTGTGGAGGACTGCTGCAGCTACTAATGCAGGGAGAAAATGGATACCTTTGTTGTGAAATTTGATAGTGACATCCAAAGAATAAAAGTCACAGATTTATTCTATGCTATTAATAAAATCCAATTAAAAATTATCTTCTAAAGGAATTCAGCAATAGCAGTGCAAATTAGAGAACACCTTAGCTAAAAACTCTTTCAAACGACTATATTCTGCATATATTATGAAGTCTCAGCATTTGCTTGTCCTTTTTCTCCTTCTGGTTTTTTTCTTCTGGAATGAAGACACACTTGTTCCTTTCTTTCTATGTCGAAAATGCTAAAAGTTAAATGGCAAAAATTAGTAGTAGATTAGTTTCAAAGTCAGTGGAAGGAAGATCAGAATTTCATTCTGTACTTTTCAATGCAGACATAATATGTTTTTATATTATACATCTCTCATTTTCTGCTTTTTTAGGGCAAGTTTATCTCTTGATTTCTTTTATTGCAGATTTGAAATGAATACCACACAGTGTGACTGTTTTAATTTAGCATTCATTTTATGTACTTTCCTAAGTCTTTAATTCACAGGTTTAATTTCTCAGTCGTGATCTTGTGCTAAAATTGGTCTGTGAACTGAACATGCGTATATAAAAGCCTGCTGAAATAGAACATACAGTAAAATATAATTCTCTGATGAGAATGGATAAGCATAATATAAGGTTAACATGTACAGAAATAATAGTTAAACAAAATAATCAATGTCTTTCCTGTATCTCAGTGGAAGAAGTTGAAAATGTGATGAAGTTCATGAGTGATACCACAGCTCAGTGGAGAAACCTCTCAGTAGAGGTGAGAAGTGTAAGAAGCATGTTGGAGGAAGTAATTGCTAATTGGGACAGATACAGCAGCACTGTGGCAGGTCTACAAGCTTGGCTTGAAGATGCTGAAAAAATGCTGAATCAACCGGAACATTCTAAAAAGGTATGCACTGATAGCATATGTATCTGGCTATTTTGTACATTGTGAAACGTGAGATTTTTTTTTTTTTGCATTAGCTTAGGTTGTTCTGCAAAATGTCATACAAGAGGGAGAAATTTTGTCAGACTTCGACGTCGCGTGTTCATTCATCACAGATGTTTCAATATTTGCTCTTACAGGTGCCAGAGCCATATAGATGTATACATGCAGGGAAGGAAAGCATCATCTGTGACACATGGTTAGAGGCATCTTTGACATGAATAGAGGGCAGCAGTATTGCTCACAGACAGAAATGTTACATGATGCACTCAAAGGCAAATACAGCTCCTAGCACCAAAGTGCCAAATTATGGACTACCTATAAAGACACTTCCACTGATTTTTTCACATGATAGATTTCAATGCTCATTACCTTCAAAGAACAGTATTATTTAGATATGTTGCTATATTTGATGGTTAAGTAATTAGTCTATTTCTCTGGCATTTCAGAAATCTTTTTGGCAATTTATTATGGGGATCTGAAGTTATAAAGATTGTTTTTCTGTATATTTGTTTTCTGTTGTAATGTTAGAGTACTGAAGCACTAAGATTTAAGTTTGTAAACCTTCAGTAATTACCTGTATTGACTTGAATAATCCTGCATTTAATAGGAAATGAATTTGCACTGATCCCAACATAACAGCTGTGCAGCTCTCAACACTGAAGTAGGGCTTTCATAGGTTGAAAGATGACAAACTGACATCAGGTTAAGAATGAGCATTTCATGTTACATGAAAGAGCAGTATAATTTTTGTTAAAGTTTGTTAGTTTAAATTGATGCAAAATAATGGAACAGACTCCTTTAAATAAAATAAACCTGTGAAAAATAATAGTCTGACGTAAATACAAACAATTATTACTGGGAAGGAAGGATGGCTTCAGCTCATCAGGGTGATCTTAGATTCTGGTGTACGTTTTACATAACTAACTGGACAATGATTAAAATGAAATATTCTTAAATTCATGTATAGGAATAAAATCAAAACATTTACTTTTTTGATCGGATGTATAACTTTATATCTTACAAATTTTCAACGCAGAATTTTGAACATATTCATGCAGTATATACTTGCTTCGGATTTTTAGCTTAAATCCAACAAGTAATTTTTGCCATTCTGATACATGACAAGTTTTAAAAAACCTAGTTTAAAACCTCAGCCATGAAAGCTTTATTCTTCCCAAAATGCAAATTTCTTCTTAAAAATACATTGGCTCAAAACTGTTAAAGATTACTGAGTGGTAACATAATCCTTCTCTAGACTTGAGATACGTATTTTAAACTTCTACTTTGAACGTTGAATTTAGCCTTCCACAGCAGTAATGTTCACTTTGATAGTTCCAAAGATAGGTCTGATTTAGCAGTTTTCATATTTGATTATTAAAACCAAAACTAGTTCTTACACTGGCTTGTAAAATTAATAGCATTACAGCCATCTGGAAAAAAAATCTGGAATACCAGGTGAAAGATGATAACTCTTGTTTGGAATATGGCTTAAAACATTTTTGTACCTTTCAAAGTATTTGTGATGTAAACCCATGAGGACATCAATATGATACAAAGTTGCTCATTTGCAAACCTTACCTGTATTACTTAAACACATTCTATTCTATCCTAGGCAAAGCCCATAGTAGCCCTTTATTATGCTGTCACGCTTTTTCCTTCTTTCCATTATCTCTCTGTCATTTCCAGACCAGCATATGCCACTGTTCTTTTTGGAAGAGAAAGTGGCCTATTGGCTTTCTCATTCACTTCTATTTTCAGAAACCTAATTGTGAACCTGCAGCACTGAAGATCTTGCAAAAAAAAATCAGTATGTGCTTGGATTTTTCAAATTGTTCCTTCTACAACTGCTTTGTTTACTTCCAGTGTCTCTTAAGCACTTCCCATAATAATTTCATTGTAGCTGCTCTTTCCCACACTTTTCTCACACAGTTGTATCCGAAAGGTTTTAAGAGAGTTTCTAGATCTCATGTGGTGACTTCCTTAAAAAGAGCTGCATTGTTTTAATTGAGAGTGAGGTGTGTGTCACAGTACCATCCAAATTTGCTTAAATTGTACACATGCTTAGGTTGGCTTCTGAAATGGAGGGCCTCCCCAGCAGGAGGTAATGGTTTGTGGGAATAAGTGTGCGGAAACAAGGATGTGAGTAGTTTACTCCTTGTGCTTTTTTCTTCTTGACCTCTAATAAGTCAGACCATTGGAAAACTGACCAGTGCCAATTTCAGCAGACAATTTCTTATGAATGTGCCCATAAAGGTTAGCCTTTGTACAAAGCAAGGGGTTTGCTTCACTCTGAGTGGAAGAAGATTCAAACTGGAGATGCAATTTACTGAGGCGATTAAATTTATTCACTGGTACATCAGTACAGAGCTCCTGTATACTGCTGATCTCAACTTTAGGAGCTGAAACACCGTGTGTTGTTCAATTCTCTCTTAAAAATACTTGACAAGTATAAAACCATTTGACTTTGTCTTTTCAGTTGCACCTGAACTGTTTCTATATGTGGATGAGTTCTGACAAGTATAATGTTTCAGAACTGTAGGTCTGAAACTTGGGATGACTGACGATGTGGTTGGGTAGGACTTTCTCACATGTATCCTTGAGCAAAGGATTACATGGAACTGTCACTGGAAGGTGAATGGTTTGGGAATTATAGGGTAGATCAATAATCATAAACAAAATGAATCACTGCCCCTTCCTAAATCCTGAGGACCAAGTAGTGTGGTTCAGCTTGCATCTAAAGATTATTTTTTCTCCCCTGAAAGAAGGTGCCCTCATGGTTCAGTCTGTTTGGAACAGTTCTTGCCCTGTGCTGTCCATTGAATTGTACGTTGTTTGGGAGAAGGATGGCAAGGAGAAGCCAAAGCCATGCCAGAGAAGGTGTAGACGATCATGAGATAGTGATTGAGTCCTGTTTTGGTTACTGGTATAACTGGAGTCATAGAGCCCAGAGATATCTGCCTTAGGGAACAATTGCCCATCATGTTGAAGAGAGAAAAGGAGGGAAGGGAGGCAATCTTTGTCTTCTCTACCAATTTCTCTGCATGTCCCTGCCTACAATATGCCTGAGTCCATTAGGCTGTCTCACTGGGACAGTGTGGGTGACAAAATCAGTGACAACCATCTCTTTTCCCCTCTGCACTCACCTGCTCTGAGATAGGAGGAAACAGTAAAAAAGAAGCAGTCTTCACAGGTCTTCTGGGATGTCAGACCCTGGAAAGCTGCATGTGGTTCACAGCAGGGGAAGGACCTCTCCACAGCCTGTATGTGACCCACGTTACAATCAGCCTATACTATTTCAAAAGGAGACAGAAATTAGATGAGCCCTAACAGTGTTTTGAGTTATGAAGCTTTCTCTTAAGGAGAGGTTTCATTAGTTTAACTGATGCTACTCACTAGAGTAAAATGAGCTGTAAGTACACTGGCACTAATTTTTAATTCCACAGGTTTTGTTCACAGACATAAAAATTCTGTTTTGGTATATTTGATATGAAGAGCTTCAGAGGACAATTGTTCAATGAGTTTTTATCAAGTCATGATCTGCTGATTAAATTTTAATTTTGTGATTTAAGATTGAAAAGTTTTTGGAAAGGTGTTTTCATTTTCTTCTTCAGGATTTCTTCCGGCATTTACCTCATTGGATCCAACAACATACAGCCATGAATGATGCTGGTAATTTTCTGATTGAAACCTGTGATGAGACCATTTCCAGAGACCTTAAACAGCAGCTTCTGTTGCTAAATGGAAGATGGAGAGAATTATTTATGCAAGTTAAGCAGGTAAGTGATTTTGCCCTTGTTACTTTAAAATATGTGCCTCGTCATTTCCATGCAAGCAAGACAAATTGCCCTGCAGGACTATAGGCAACTGAGTAAAGTGCCTAACTGTTCATCAATATTTAAATTAGAAATGACTCCCTGAGAGTAGGTGATTTTATTGGGACTCTTCCTTTATTTATCTTTTTGATTATACAGCTATACTTTTTTTTTTTCCCTTCGTACGCTTTCCACTAGTATAAACTGTAGTTTTTCATTATGGTCACCTGTCTTGATACAGTGAATGTTATTTATGCATAACCTCTACTGGTCATTGAAGAAGATGACTGGTCTTTAGTACCTATTGTTTTTGTAAAATCTCTGCACAGCTAAACAGTGAAAATGGTGAAAATTATTATTTTTACTACTCTTTGATGAAAACTGCTTCCAATTATGGCACTGCAACCATAAGCAGATACAACAATTATGTTAATTAACTAAATATTTTCCCCATTTCATTTAGACTTTATGTCTATCTCTCCTACAAGTAGGCTCTGATAGTAAATGAAAAATCACACCCTTTATCTCATGGAAGAGATTCAACTGATAGGAAAATAATTGTTATTCCTGTATTTGCTCTTTAAAAAGCAAAGAGAAGATGTGAGCTTAATTACACAGAAGTATTTCACAACTAAAAAACACATTTGAAAATATATTTGCTATAGTCAATATTCATGTGCTGATTTTGTCCCCTTCCAGTGATTTTAGATAGCAGTTGCCTATTTGAATTTGTTTTCTTTATTGGTATGATTATTTTCCTATGTTGTCAAGTTAAAAGGAAAAGCAGTTAACGATTTGCTATCTTTTATTTTAACTTTTCCAGACTGTTGAGAAGAATGTCCCCAAGCTTTATTTGCTGATGCTATTTAGGGTGATTCACTGATATAAATGTCTCTTCCCCTGCTAGTGCAGTTTCTTTCATATGCTGGCTGGGTTTTTTTTCACACTGGCTTTTTCACCATTTCTGTCATTCAGATCTTTCTACTTTCTAAGACCTGTGTTTCCCTTTCCTCTGGCCAGCATTTTTTAATTAAGATTTCCCTTATCCTTCAGCTTTTCTAGGTTTTTCATGTTTTATTCTCTTTGCTGAATTTTCAAATTTGATATTGCAGATAATGAGAAATGAATTGTTGATTTTAGGGTAGAACCAAATGATTCTGACATTGCCCAGATCTTCAAAGACTCTGACCACCTATGTGCATGCTGGTCGTTTTAGTATCATTAATATTGAAACTAATAGAGGTGATTGGTTTAGAAGATTAGTTTCCATTATATTCTGTTTCATTTAATTTTCCAGCAAACAATTGTACTGAAACATGCTAATTCTCTTAAGTCATTTCTTAATTGTTAGGTATCTAATTTGGGGGTTTTTTTGTTTGTTTGTTTTGGGGGTTTTTTTTGCTTTACATTTTCGTAGTATGCTCGAGCAGATGAACTGGACAAAATGAGGAAGGAATATGTGGATGGTGTTGCCCATTTGACAGCTTTTATTGATGGAAGCAATAGGAAATTTTCAGTCCCTGTAGAAGTGTCCTTCCTTGATGTCAAAGTGTTTGTGCAAGATTTAGAAGTAAGTGTCTTCCTTTCATTTCTTTCTTGCTCCTTCTAAAGAAAGAAACTTAAAACTATTTAATTCTGATAGCATAAAATTATTTTTGTATACATTTCCATTATTAATTGGGGTTTTTTACCAGTGGTGCTTTTTTTAATATGATTTTGCAAATATATATAATTTTATTCTTTTAGTGATATTTTTACTGTAAATTTCCAAAACACTGTCCCACTAGATATTTCTTTCTGTGTAGTTTCAAGTCACATTCAGGTGAGTTGACCAATACTCTTTCGACTCAATTTTCATGCATTTGAAATACTATCCAGTGTTCACTAAAATCAGTTATGAAAATAATTGATAATTGGAATATATATCTTTTATCTGTCTTTTATCTCTGATGAATGCATAAATGCTGTTGCTGAAGTATGTTTTGAAATGCTTGTTTCAGAATATTAAGCAGAAACTGCCTGCAATGGAAGCCCAGTACAAAGCAGTAACAAGAACAGTGCAACTTGTTACAAAAGAAGTTTCCCAAGAGGAAGCGAATGAAATGCTGGGAACTTTGACGCGGCTCAAAGAGCAGCTGAGCAAGGTTGCAGAATACTTTTTTACTACGTGTTGTTGACTGCTGAACTAACCCATAGTAGGCTCCTGTACATAAATTCTCACATATAGGCATTTGAACAAATACACAGTTGTAGCCATAGATGGATTCAGGGTGGAGAAGGAGTTGTTTCTCTTAAATGCAAAGACTACCATCCTTAAATGTAATGCTGTTTCCTTTAAAAAGTAATACAGTATCAGGACTGCTCCATTGTAAAAAAAGAGTAGGTAGCAACTATATAAAACTACATGCAGAGAAAGGTATTTATTGAATTTTACAACTTTTTCAATAATTATTTTCTTGACCGAAAGGTTAAAGAGTATTCCTCTGCCCTGCTTCATGAATGCCAACGCCTGCTGTCTCCACTGGAAGAACTGGAGAAACAAATCACACATTTTTATGAATCTCTTGAAAAGGTCAATGAAATAATTTCCATTCTCGATCCTGAAGCCCAGCCCACAACTGTTCTTAAACAAAAAGCCCAAGTAAGTTTCAAAAACATCTTGCAAAGATCTGCTGCCTCTGAGTGTTTACAATTGTCTTTCTAGGAATTTGGATTGCAACTCTGTAAGCTGAGCAAATGTTTCTTCATATTCAGGCAACAGATGTATTTTTATCCTAAAGTCAGCTAGGCATAAACATAAAAACATTGAAACTTGTGTTTCTTCCTAGTGGCCTTTGTTTAAATCCAAAAAGTAAATGTAAGATTTTTTTAAAATTTTTTTAATTTACTTAGTGGAAACTTAACTGAAGTACAAGAAATAGATTGGATTTTTTATTAAGCAGATGGAATATCTTGATCAGAAACTTCTCTAGGTTTCCTTGGAAAATTGTAGAAATTTCATAGAAGTCTGGAAAAGTATTTTCTGTGAAGTGAGTTGTAGTATAACATTAACTTTTCTACCTGACCAGTAAACATTTATCTCTAGAGGAATTCAGAGGTAGTCAGAACTTCCTTGGAAAGGATTTTAAAAACTTTTTTCAGCCTGTACTACTTCATGCATGGTTTCTTTTCTTTTCTTCACTTCTCTCTCTTTTTTTAAAGTATAATTCTTATTACTTAATACAATTGATAATGAGATCTGAATTCCAAAAGCTGACATGAAGGATTAATTTGTTGAAAGGCAAGGAAGCTTGAGATCTCAACCTGCTACTGAGAGCTGTCGTTCCTATGTCTATTGATTTCACTATTGCTTACTTATAATTATACAGTAAATATAGAAATACCATAAAATTAAATCACAGAATAATGTATTGACCTACATTCTCTACAGCTCCTCAAAGGACTTGCGTACATGTCTATATATTTTTTAATGAATACCTAGAGATCTATTTGGGTACAGGACTTCACATTCAAGGAGAAAGTTGCATTGTCTGTGTTATTCCATATGATATTTTGTGTAGTCTGTTTCCCATGGTCCTTTGACCTCATCCCTTTTTGTCCTTATTGTCAGAAAGCACCTTCCTGTTATTTTGACAAACTTCTGTCTCTATTGTTCCTGACCAGGGTGGATATATATATATTTTTTTTCTTTCAGGATTTGGTAGCTTATCAAGAAAACTGCAAGAAAGATGTGTCTCTGATTGATAGAAATAGTCAGAGTATCCTTCAGTGTGTGGCTTCGAGTGAAGTGTTAAAACATTTCCATCAGTCAACATTTCAGAAGAAAGTTACACAAGTCCAGATTACTTTTCAGGTAGTAATGTCATACCTTGGTGCATGTTTCTGGAAGTTTTTCCATATGCAGCAGATCCATCCTACTGTACTTCAGTTTCACCACTCTGTAGCTACTGTCCTGGATAACTCTCCTCTCTGATGCCAAGTTATTAATTAAAGATTTGTCTCTATTAGGTAATAAGTGGTCAGGAGACTGACAGTCATGTTCTCCATGCACTTGTTCAGAGGTGAGCCTGCCACAGACAAACCTGCAATTTAAGAGAACTTTCACATGCCTCAGGCTACTTTCAGTTGAGGAACCTGAAATCCTACTGTTAGGGCTGCACTGTGTTTTTTTTCTCCTGACTTTATTACCTTGGCTAATTATTTGCTTGTATATTCCCATGCATCTCCTTTCACACAAAGCATGGAAGATGGAAACTTTTGCACGTGCTACTATTGCCAGGCTTTGTATTTCCTCAGATGATGCAGTGGATTCTGAATATAGAAAGTTACAAATTTGTTGCAGTTGTTAATGCAAAGATATGTGCTTTGGACTACATTCCCCCTTACCTGCAGAGCTCTGTGTTGTTATTATCAGTTATTACTGATATTTTCGGGGCTATTCAGCCCCAGTCTAGCCCTACTCTAACATGAAATGAGCCATTACATATGGTGTGATTTTTTGGGCTTGTCCTTGCAGAACCAGGAGCTGAACTTGATGATCCTTGTGTGTCACTTCAAACTGAGGATATTCGATGATTCTGTGATTATCTTAGAGTCAGATCTCCAGATAATGGGTTGTAGTACATCTGTTTTCAGGCAATTATTGTTCACTATAAAGCTTTCTAATCTGAATTTTAAACTACAGAAGGTCACCTATCAGTAAATAGCTCTCTCTGAGAGGTGAATTTCAAAATTTATATTGTATTTTGTGGGGTGTACCTAAAGATAAATGGGGGTTGATTTATAATGTAGAAATAATTATTTAAATTTAACTTAACTGTAACAAAAGCAGAAGCACTTGTAACTTGGTTAATTTACCATGTTCAACATTAATTATGCTGTTTCTGCAAAGCCGGCCGGTGATTTCGTGTTAGAAAATAAACCTATAAAATAGGATATAATCATACAGAATGTAACATACCTAGAGTTAAAATATTGGAAACTGGCAGTTTTTCATGTAAAGAATACATTCCTGTAAGATTCTATTATTATGCAGATTCTTTTATCAGGAAACTTTAAAATTATTTAGCACAATGTTTAAGTTGAGAACTACAGATTTGATTAGCTCCCAGGGTAGCTCACTGCAGTTCCTTATGCTGAGGTTTGTAATCTGTGAGGGTGGTGAAGTGTTTGTACAGTTGGGAGTGCCTTGCAGCAGTTAAACTGCTGAACTGTTCATTTCTCCTGGTAAGTTTTCTGACTTGCTCATGAAATTGTAACCATTGAATAATGCAGTGCATGGGGACAGACTAAAAAGCAGACAGAAGAGCTGTGATTAAGGTTGCAAAACGAGGATTTCAGCAACTAAACCACAAAATCTGCTGTCTTTTAAGCATCTTTGTACCTGGTTACTTATCTGACATGCTAGTGTGATAATCATAAAAACCTCTTCCAGGTCGGAAGACCTGTAGCATGGAAGTGGTTGGTTCCATGGGTCAAACCACCCTCACATCGAGTCATGATAGTAGGAGGTAGTTTGATGCTACGAAAAATGAAGGGGTGAGCTTCTGGTCATACCGGGCGCTTTGCAGTTGGAAGCAGGCTTTAGGAAAGAACACACTAATCAAATGACAGATGCATTCTGAAAATATGAAAGACATCTAATCTACTAATTTTTATTTGAATGGTGACAAGCCTCAGTATTAAAAATCAGGAAAATGGGAGTATGAGAGGGAGAAGCATGGTGAAAAGCATATATGTAAAAGAGTGACACAAATTAAATGCATGTTTTGTAAGATCATGGTTAAAGAGAGCAAATGAAAATCACTGTGAAAGTGCCAGCTCATTTTCTTTGCTTGTAACTCAGAATATGGTCAGGAAAGCTGGTGAGTGGAGAAAAAACATAGAAGCAAATAGCCGTTTGATGAAGAAATTTGAGGAATCTAGAGCAGAACTGGAGAAAGTAATACAGATTGCCAATTGTTGCTTAAAAGAAAAAGGAAATCCTGAAGAACTTCTCAGGAAACATAGCGTGAGTAAATTCTCTGACCTTCCTCATGGAAATCTTTGAGTGCATGACATACAAGTGAAAAGCCTACTTAAATCTAAAATCAATGCGGATTTCTTGCACATGTGGAATTTGTACAGATCAGGTCAAACTAGTGTTAGGATTGAAAAACAAAAGGGAGAATGATCAGCTCTCTTACTGATGTAAGATGGGATGTAAGCAACTAGAGGGTGAAAAGGCTCTGTAGAAATTAGGACGGGGTTTTCAGTAGAACCACTGAGAGTTAGAACACTGTATTTTGCCAGTCTCACACATCCACTTCTTTTTCTTTTTGGATTAATATCTGTGTACTACAACGATAACTTATGCATGAAGCTTTGAAATGTATTCTTAAAATACCATCTCAGTGTACTGGCTGAGAATAAATTAATGCACTGGACTTTAAGTGGCTAGAAATAGTTATTTTCTTAGCTCAAACTTCAAGTCTGCAATGCAACAGAAGTAACATTTAAACTTAGAGGGTGTGTTAGGGAACTTTGTGTTGGCAGGTTACCCTATCAGTAATCAGCTTCATCTTCTCACCTTCTCACTTTCTGCCTCCACTTCAGGAATTTTTTAACCAATTGGATCAGAGAGTCCTAAATGCCTTTCTGAAAGCTTGTGATGAACTTACTGACATCCTTCCAGAACAAGAGCAGCACAGCCTGCAGGAAGCTGTGAGGAAACTGCATAGGCAGTGGAAGGTTAGCAAATGATGTCTCTGGATATTGTAAATCTTAGTTTTGGAAAGTTCCTGTATGACTTATATATTGAAAAAAAATTAAAATAAAAGAAAACAAATAATTTGTGTTATTTAGCTTCCCATACAATCGGCAAAAAGGAAAAATAATAGCGTTTTACAGTATTAGATACCACTAAACCCACAGACAGCCTACTGAAAAAGCCCTGTCAATTGAAGTTGTTAAGTAAAGAAATGTGAGAAATTAATTATAAAGCCTTATTGCCCCCTCACATACAACCAAAATGATTAAGAATTAATCTATGTTAACAGTATTTCTTGAGAATAGATGCTAGCTTTTCTTCCTTTATGCTCATGTTGGATTATTACAGTTACTTTCCCAACCAAACAAATTTGTAAGTCATCAAGCTATCAGCTTGAATTGTGTCTTCTGTCAAAGACTCTAGCAACTCAACTAACTTTGATCACCAGCTGTGGACTTTTCTGCCTGTTACAGCATATTGCTAGTCAAAGCTGGAGTGATGGATGAGTGATCTCACTAGCAGGCAGGCAGCAGGAAGCCTCTGGAAGCAGTTGCGAATACTATTTTATACAGGAAATATTTGCTATATCTTGACAAGAATGAAGACATCTCTGTAATATGCCTTATACATTCACATTTTGGTCACAACTTAAAACCTTACGATAAATCTAAAACATTGATTACAAAGTGAACACAGATAAACACCTATCTGTTCATGCACGTACATGTTTTATTTTCTTTATTATCAGTTTTTTGATTATTTATTTGTAGTAACTTAACACTGAGGTAATGGGAGTAGTGTTTTATCTCTGTGTTTCTTGGTGGGTGTGTAGGATCTTCAAACAGAAGCCCCATATCATTTGATCCACTTGAAAATCGAAGTACAGAAAAGCAAGTTCCTGGTCACAGTGGAGGAGTGCAAAGCTGAACTAGCTCGACAGAACAAGGTGTTATCAAGAGAAGGCAATGAAAGAATGATCAAGGAACACATGGTATGAATTATATGCCTCCATGGGGGCATTTACAGAAATACATTTCAGTGTCAATAATAAACAGAAGTTCTGACCAACGCTTAAGCCACCAAATGCTCTGTGTCCAGCTTAGGTCAAAACAATTCTTGAGGTCCTTAACAAAAATTTATTTGAGCTTAGTGGTTTACAAAAAGTATATAGATATGCTTTGTGTTTTCTGCCAGTTTTTGTTTTTATTGAATTTTCTGCTTTGTCTCCCATCAGTTGTTCTTCGGTGATAAGGGCTCTTACCACTTGTGTGAGAAAAGGCTACAACGAATTGAAGAACTGTGCCAAAAACTGCCAGTGTCTGATCCAGTGAGGGGAACATTGGAAAGCAGCCAGCGAATCCTGAAGGAGCTCAAATCCCAGATAGACAGCACATACATAAAGCTGACAGAGCACTCGGACACCTGGAAGGGCTATAAGAGCAGGTGTCAGCTCAGTTCCTACCTGGGTCTTGTAGAACCTTATGCATGGTCACTCCTCTATATGTCCTCATCCTAGATCAGTACCACGTAAAGAAGGATACTGTGATACTAGTTTCAAGTAGAAAAGATACTTGATGTAGTAATTCCACAAATTATAGTGGGGTTTTGAGCGGATTTTATAACTTTTTGCTTACATTTAAGAGGTTACTGTTTGGCGGTGGCAATTTTTGTCTAACTTTTTTTTTTTTTTTAACATCATTTGATGTCTTATTTCAGATTTTCTGAATTGGCAAATTGGATTTCATCAACAGAAAGAGAGCTAAAGAAGATAAAAGAAAACGTTAATGATACCACCAAATACAAGCAGTGTAAAGCATCTGTGGGGGTGAGCCCTTGGTTTGTATTCTAACAAAGCTGTGGTCATTGCTACTGCGACTCTGGATAAAATTGTATTCTGAAGAGTGCAGCTATTTTACTGTGGAGGCCCTTGTAGCTCTGCTGATTTCTGATATTAGAAAGATTACCAGGAGAAAGTTACACATACAGCAAAGTGTGGCAGAAGTTCCTACTTCTAATAATTTAGAGAGTGACAGGTCGCTTTCCTTGTATATTTAGAACATTAAAAGTGTAGGGGCAGAGGGAATAAATACTTTACCTTCATCTTATTGCATACACAGTTAAAAGTGCTGTCCAAAGAAAAGCAAAAATTTCTGGACTGCAGATTTTTGAATGATCTTACATTTAATTACTTACATTTAAGGAAATCTTCTATTATAAAAGTTCATTTCTACAGTAATTAGCAGGGGAGGAAAAGATATTCTACCATTCACTTTTGCATTGGTGGCTAGTAACTGAAGTGGTAGAATAGTTGAAGATTGAGTTAGTTCGTTAAATTTATTTTAGGTGATAGTTTATTGTGTCACTTGGGACCCCACTTGATCCTTCTTTCTTTTTTTTTGATTTCACATACTTGGAGCAAAAATAGGAATGCCACATACTGTTTATGTGAAATTCATGATCAGGTTGTGGGTCTAACTGTACAGAGAAACATTATTAGGATGACCTTAATAAAACTGATAGATCTTTAGCTGAATGGGTGCTTCTACTCCAAAAAGTCTGATTTACTAATGTAGTTTCACTGCTGCCAACATCTCATCAGCACTGCCACAAAGAGATGAGTGAACTACTGGGTGAAAAGAGGGGGGAAACAGCTATTTAAATAGGAAAAAAAATACACAAAACTTTACATTGCATGAAATTATATACTTGGGAAAGTCAGCAATTAAGATTTAAATTGCAACTGAGAAATATGGTGAATCTATGGAAAACATGTGTGCGGTATCTGCTGTTTATCCGTCTATCTGTAAGTAAGTTTGTGAGGGAAAAGTCCTCCACTACTACTTACTAAAGAACAGTCTAATTAGTAGTGAAGTAAAGTCTGTGGAAGAAGTGCAAAAGTCTAGCCATTGACTGGAAGAGAATCTCACAGGGCATGCAAATAGAAAAATACTACATTTCTGGTGTTTCAAGATAAAAGAAAAGTAGTGTTTACACTACTAATATTTGAACTGATGCCATGATATATTTTGTTTACTTGAAGAAAACATGTTTTGATTTTTTTGTGTAGGAAATTAGGAAGCATTTTCACAAGCATGGAGAAAATCTCAGCTGGCTGAAATCTAGACTTGCTGTTTTGACCACAGTATGTCCTGATTTGGAGGCCAAAGAGACGGAGGATGAGCTTTGTAAACTTTCCAGTGACTTCAAGAGACTCCTAGATTTGCTGGCTGAGGTACAGTATGAGGGGCACAAGAACTCAATTTACAGTGTCACATAAAATTACATCAATCATGGCTTCACAAGCGTAAGTTTCCTGCTGTGTTTTTTTAATTAAACTGCAAACATTCACCAAGGAAAAATTCATTTGTACTCCATGGGTAGCAAAGCATTGAGAGTAGCGGGCAAAAAGTACTGACATTATTACAGTGGATCTTTTCCCTTTGCAGAATTGGAAAGTATCATAGTCAATGTTTCTAGAATCAAACTGTCCATATTTCTAGTTTTTTAAAATCAGCTTGTAGTGAACATTGTCAAAACCATGCTGTACATCAGCTAGTGAATACAGAATTTTACTGTAATCTTGATTTATTTATCTTCTGTGCTGAAATAAAGCACTACTTGGAGGTTGGTTGTAGTCATTAAGGATGTGTATCACACCCGGAATTTGCAGGAAAAGGCTGCAGTTCTCCGAGGCCTGAATGAAAATGAGATACTGTAACTGTGGAAATAATGGGAAATTTCTAACTCATAACAAGCAAAACCTCTCAGAACCACTGAACCCTTGAGTAATTGGGGCTCTCAGGGAACTTAGTGCTTCACAGTTTCTACAGTTAAAAGAAAAATCAGGTGAAACTTAGAGTATCTTTCACTTAGAAGGTGGAATAGAACAGCTTTAAAAAAAAATAGAAAAAAAAAATATATAGTTCCAGAACAGAGAAAGAGTTCACACTTCAAATTGCCTTGTCAATGTCAATTCTTGTAGAGTCCTTATAAGGGTTTCAAATGTATAAAAGTTCCATGTATTACTGAAACTTCTCTAAACTTCTGTGGTGTGAAGGCTGTGTTTGGAAAATTGGGGCAATATATGTTGTGATTTCCAAGTGACTGCAAGATCACTGTTGTGATTTTCTTTAAAGGTTTTTGGGGGTTTTTTTTAATGTTAAATAACTTCTGCTTTTTGTTTCCTTAAAAGTCAGAACTAAAGGGAACCACAAGTCAGTGAAGGTAATAAAAGAAAATAAGAGATAGACTCTATACTTGCTTAGAATCTAAAAGCATAATCTAAATGGCACTCTATACTACAGTTAAATCTGAGTACTTTTTATAAAGCTTGCTAATCAGATGGATGAGACTGTTTACACAAGGACTGATACTGGGTATTTCCAGAGTTCAGCAACATTTTTGGAGTCAAAACAAACCTTTATACAATAGGAAAGCTTGAATTGGAATGACTCTCCAAAGTAATAAAGGGAGAGGAGGGGAGAGGAAAGGAAAAAGGATCAAGAATACTTTATGATTAAAACCTTACAATGTAGGAACTATATGAGGAACAGAGCCTGTACTGAGAATCAACTACAAGTACTAGCTGAATCATGCAACTAGAGGAGAACTTTCTGATATGTTGAAAAGAGACACCTTTTTCTTGATGAAATTCTGCAGGCTGAGACTGGATACTGCACCACATGAACATGATGGTCCATAAAACCAGGGTAATTGAGCATTTTAATGTATTTGTGGTTCACCAAAACATTGCTGAAGACAGTCCAAATGGCAACAAGACTTTTCATAAGCTGAGTAGTGCAGGTGTTTCAGAATCTGTGTCAGCTTGCAAGGGTAAGGAGAGTGTGTATTTTCTAAGGGATCACCAGTAAGTAGCTGTCACGGATGGCTGTTTGTCCTATGGCAATGTAATAAGGAGTGTGTTTAAACAAGACAAAGGTCTCCTCAGTCATATTTTAAGTCTACAGACACTCTTTCAATGTAAAGTTAAAGGTGTCAAGAATGCTGGAGATAAAAGTGGTTTGAATTTAAACAATTTACTGTATTTTTTGAAAAAATATTCCAAATAGAAATGTACTGTTAAAGTATAGATGTGTCTTTCAACATGAAATACTTAAAGTTATCTGTAATTGTAGATTGAAAATACTTTAGGCGCTGTTGGAGACTGTGTCCAGTACAAAGAAGAAGTTAAAAGTGCAATTGAAGAATTAATCAACAACTCTAAAGAAGTTCAGGCAGAGGCTGAAAAGATCCTGGATACAGAAAGTTTATTACAAGCTCAGCAACTACTACTTCATCATCAGGTAGGGCAATTGCTCATGTCCACATCCAATTGTTTTCTTAAAAGTAAGAATGTATGTAATTACAAAATTTTGTTGTATTCATTAGCATAACTCCTTATATTTAAACTTGGAAGAGTTATAAAAGAAACAGTCTTGCATGGCCTGATACTGATTTCTTGTAATGAAAAATTTTTTCAGTATTTTTTAAACGTTCATTCCCAAAGATTAGCTTTTTTTCAACTTTAATTCATATGGTTTATGGGCCACAAAACACCAGAAAAATAAGCTTCATTCACTTTAAATTTTGGGTGAGTGTACTCTGCAAATATATAGACTCCTTTTTACCTTTTTAAAGCTTGAGTTTCAGATTCAGTCATGGTAAACTGGGCACAATCCTGGCTTTGGATATTTTTCTATTTCAGCAGTTTGATGTGGCCCCAACTCTAAATGTTGGAGGGAAGGTGTACTTCCAGCCTTATCTCCTTCTCTGGGTAGCTGTTGTGACAGATGGGCCTCCATTCTATAGAACAGGAGGCTTTTTATGCATTGATAATAGATCAAAACATCTACAGGCTACAGTAATAATCATTGATATGGCTTGCATACAGCAGGAATCATGGCTTTTAAGGCCAAATATAGGACATTAAGTTTGTGAGCTGCTTGAACCTAATACGAATAGGAATAATTTACTGCCAGTGTTTGGGCATTATCTAAGTGTTTTGTACTAACATCTATTTCTGCTAAGTCTGATCTGTGTCTTATCTAAACTCTTTGGTATTTATAAGCACTATTGTATGTGTTAAGGTTTATATTCATTCCTTTAATACTCCACATTTCTTATCTTAGGAGAGGTAGTAGAAATAGTTAATTTCTCCTTGAGTTCTTTTTCTTGGGGCATGGAGCCTGTTAAGGTAGAAACAGACTTTGACACAAAGCCAAAGGTACCCAGAGTAGAATTGAGATAGCTGTGAGCCTACCTAGCAGGGCTGGCATGGGTCAGGCATGTTAGAAAAGAGAGAAGATGTAGTCTTAGGAGTTCCTGATCGTGCTGCAAAGCAAAACTCATCCAGGAAAGAGTTACACAATTTAGCCAATCTCCTGCTGCTCTCTGATAAGGTTTGTATACTGCTTTGTTCAATCTGAGGCTCCAGCCTGTGCCTCAGGAGTGCAGAGCAGACCTGGATGCAGTCATGAGGAATACATGCACCTGTGACTCCTGCTGTGGTTGCTCAACTGCTGCGGCTTCTGCTTTCTCAAATATGCTTTGGATAAATGGCCACACTGTCACTTTTTCTCACATTCATATGCCACAAAAGGTGGCATTTGTCATTTTGGAAGCCAGGGCATATGCCTAACGAATATGAGACTCTCAAGAATATTTGCCCCATTTTATCCCTTTGTCTGTTACTCTCGTTGCATACCCTTGCAAAAACAGGAAGTGGCTGCATTGTGCCAGTTTCCCAAAGGAGTTAAAAAGTCTAATCATTCCTGTTGGACGAATTCTTTTAGCAAAGGACAAGGAGACTCCGTGCAAAAAGGCAAGATGTGCAAAAGCAGATTTCCCAGGCCAAGCGGTTGCAGATCGAAGGTGGACTGCCCAGCACAGTGCGAGAGGATTTACAAAAATTAGAGGGAACACTGGAGAACATGCAGCAGACTATGGAGAAACGGGAAGAGCAACTGCAGGTGGGTCCTTTGCACATAGAAATAAAACCTCATGCTTTCTTCTCATTCTTCTTCTTTTTTTTTTTTTAAACTTAGTAAACCCCAAATTTTTTAATGTAAAACAAATTAGTTCACTCTCTCACCTCTGACTCTTGGTCCTTGGGGTTTTCATGATCAGTACCTCCATGAAAACATCTTGAAGCTGCTATATACCTGTTAATTAATAAAGAAATAGCATTTTGTTTGGAAGTGTTTAAAAGTCCCAGCTATTTAGTCATAATAGTTAACAGTTTTAAATAATTGATCTGTGAATAAATTTTTAGATGAGGTCTCTCTCCTGGTTACTTAAGATGACATTGCTCTTTAATTGAGAGGCCTTAGGCTGGATATTAGGTTAATAACACCTGATGTTGTTGAAATATAATCCTCACAACTACGGTGTGAAATACATGTTGTCATCCTAAATGTAAAGAAGGAAGGAAAAAGTCACAGAGAAATCAAATAGACTGCTTCAGCTTGTATAACTAATCACTGACTGAACTGGGATTAGAATTTATAGCTTCTTGCACCCATATGTGATTTGCCCTTTACATTTTTCTGAGACTGTTAATCCAACAGACCAATTCCATGGAAATGTTTAAAGTCACCAAAATTATTTCGCATGAGAAAACACAAGATGAAAAACATGATCAATAGAGCTCAAATTAATGTAAGCATTTATTATTGAATCCCATTTTTTCCTGTAAGAATTCCCATACATAAAGTCTTAAGCTCTGCTTCAGAATCAAGTGTCTAAGTTGTCATAATTCTCGTGACTGGTAATTAAATGCTGTATGTTAATCAAAACTCTGCATTTTCAGAAAAGAGCAAATAGGTTCTTATGTGTGATCTTCCTATAAGTAGGGATTTTCTTCTACCATTTTACTGTAATTTATTACATTAAAGAACTGGAAAATCCTTTTAGATATTTTTGATGGCCTGTCGTCATAAGCATAAGTCTCTGCATGTATTACTTCAGACTTCTTGTAGGACATTCAAGTATAAGATTTAAATATTGCTGGCAACTTAGAGAACAGCGCTTTTTTAGCACAGCACAATATAAATCAGAGAAAATTCAAGAAAAAACTTCTGTTTGGTTTAGAACAGTTTCATCTGTTGAGTAGATGGCTTTTCAATAAAAATTACTTTATGTTATGCCAAGACTTTTTCCAGTAACTTACAGTTAAAATCTTGTTTTCTTCCCTTGATCTCTGTGTTCCTTTTTTGGGTTTGTTTGTTTTTTAGGTTACAATAAATAAATGGGAGCAGTTTGAAAGAGACAAAGAAACAGTAGTAAAGTATCTCAATCAAGCAAGCTCTGTACTTGAACGTATCTTAAACTTTAGCAGTTTAGAGAGCCTCTCCTCAGAACTGGATCAGACAAAGGTATTGACTGTGTGAAGTACAGCAACTGAGATATCTTTCTGCCTGCTTGTTGACATGTGCTGAGTGTATTACCTTCAATCTTTGCATGGTTTCCCATGCAGGTGCAAATTGCATATATAGATGAGAGACCACATAAACAGTTTAGAGGTAAAAAGTCATTTTATGAAAAAAACGTGAAGGATTTCTCAAAGTCTGCCTCTGAAACATATGTATGAAAGTTAAAATGATTTTGAGGAGCTCCCATTTTATGCTCAGTAATCATCTGTGCTAGGAAACCAGTGGCGAGCACTTGCATATCAGCATTAACAGGGTGCACTTTGGCAAGTTGTGTGGAATGGGACAACTAACACTCTCAGCCCTGAGAAGGAGAGACTTCTACACCATGGACATAAGCCATAACATGCCACTTGGCCCTTAGTAACACAGAATCATCCCAGCCCATTCTGTTTACTATTACAGAAGTAATAGTAGTGCTTGTTTTTCTTAAGTGCCATGCTGTTCACACTGCTATCAACCTTTGATATATCCAAAAATGAATTACAGCTATCTCGGTTATGCTCAGTATCCATTGTTCTGGTGTGTGGGTTTAACATTTGTGACAGGAAATAGTTGGCTAAACAAAGTGAAAATGCAAAATATGAGATACTGCAATATCCACTTCATAAGTGGTAGGATCTAAAAATTAAGTAAAGATGCATATAATCTTCCACAATTCAGAAATAAATTTATTGAAAAGCTATAGAATAAATTTTGATTTTTTGGAGTTAAAAACTTTTGCATGTATATCCTCCCTTGATAAACTTAATTCAATCCAGTTTGCTCAAATGAACTTTCCTTAAAGGCAACATGAAATTAACTTTCTTCAGAGATTTTTTTTTATGTATTTGCACATTCAGAATATATCTATAGGACACAGGTACTTTTTTCCAACCAGAAACATTGAGGAAAAATACTTTTTTGTAAATCTGTGAAACATTTTTTGTTGTTTTATTAATCATCTTGCATCCTTACAGGAACTTTCTAAACAGACTGAAGCAATGGCAGTGCAGGCTGAGAATCTGGTGAAGAATTCTTCTGAGATACAGCTTGGTTCAAGGAACAAGCAATCCCTTCAGCATCAGGCAAAATCAATCCAAGAACAAGTGAAAAAAGTGGAAGTTACTCTTGAAGAAGAGTATGTTCTTAACAAGTCCTAATATTTATTCTTCACTATAAGATTGTATCAGTTTTCCAGAATACCTTGTCAGCATTTCGTGTTGTCTCATCAGCTCTGTCATTTACAGCTTGCTCTGGCATAGTAACCAAGTTATAGTACCAAATATGTCAAAAGAGTGTGTGCAAACAAACAAATTTTTTTTTAAAATAACGTGTAGTTCACAATTTAACGTGTCACTTATCTTTAAGCCCTAGTCTTGTGAAGAAGGGATAATTGAGCTCATTCTTGAGGTACTGAACTTCTTTGAAAAGAAAAATCTCAGTGCAAGTATGAGAGCAGCACATTTACCACATTTGCCTCAGTTTTCAGTATTCCACTTTCTTTATAGGAGTGTCAAGAAGTGCCTTCAGTTTCACTCAATGCCCAGATTATATGTCATGGGCAATATCAAAAGCTGCTTCTGCAGCAAAAGAACCACAAAGGCATCATTTGCCAGATTTTGTTTAGAAAGTAAAGGTTCAAACTCCGTGGAAAGCTTGATAAATATTTGTAGCTTTTTGTATTTGTAAAAATTTCATCCCTTCTCTCAGACATATAATTCAGTTATTGAACTTGTTACTCAACTTCAGCTGTTGCTGTTCTCATTTTACCCCTATATGCACACATTTATATATATGTATGAAATCAGCATTTTTGAATATATTAGATCTGATACACAAGTCCTAGATATATGTGCCATTTATATTTTGTCTTACTGGAATTACTCTGTAGAATAATTTGCTGTATAAGTTTAAGCAGGTACCACGATCTTCATCTGAACATGAGCAAAGGGCAATGCCCAAGTAGTTGGGATTTATCCCATATTGACCATTGTCATGCTAATCTGATTTTACTTTAGCAACATTTTCTTCCTGATGTGAAAAAACAGCTATAAACCAGAATAACTAGCCTGTGCAGCAAATGGTGATCTAACCTTTTATATAATGCTTTCTCCAATATGAAGTGTTACAGTGATTTGCAGTCAAATTCTGTCATCTCTAACTAAATAGTTTACACATCATTTTCTCTACTATTAGAGAGAAAACTAGTGTGATTTTTCAATCCAAGAAATTCACCCTTCTAACAATGGATATTCACTTTTTAAATAACATAATCTATTTTTAAATGAAAGTAATGGTTGATATACCCTTTCAATGTAGATATAAAATAGGTTTTAGTTGAATGTACGGATTATATATAAGTTCTGTGATAGTGCAACAGATAGTAAAAAACTAAATACCTTCTGTAAAACATGCACATACATACAACTACAGTGAATCTACAGAACATATAGTAAGTGTGCAAGGGTTATGTTTTAAGTTGCATCATCAATAAAAATCTTGGTCGAGTAATGTAAAGCGAAGGTATTCCAAATACACATGGTACATACTATGCTGATGAGCAGGAAAAGAAGAGAAAAGTTTGAGCAGGACGCCACAGTCAACTACAGCAAGAACTTACCCCATCTGTTTTCCAGGGAGATCCTGCATAGCTGTGCAGTGTCTGGGATTATATTCTTTACAGTCTGTGGCTTTCTTGAAATCATGACAAAGGCATGCGACAGCAGTTGTGCTTCTGATTTGGTCCCTTGATTCTGATTTCCAGCTGTGTTTTCTTGGGCTGGACTTGAATGAAATATTTTTGCACATTGTTTTCCTACAAATAATTTGAATTTGCATACACTCTTATCAGTAAATGGCTGTTGACATTCTATTTTTTTTTTCATTTTGAAAATAAATAAGAAAAAATAAAAAAGCCAATTTTTACATTTTTAGGCTACATCTTTTCTTAAAGTTTCCTCTAGCTTTAATGAGGGGGGGAAAGAAGTTAAAAACTTTTTAACATGGAATGGTTTTTAGGCTATATTTGGAAGGATCATGTATTTTGAAATTTTGTAATATTCAAACTTTTATGATGAAACTTTTAATATTTTCAGTGAAATAGAAAACGTGTTTTGCGAGGTGTGTGCAGGGCCTGTGTTAGCACTGGTTTCTTTACAATGGCTTGAAAGGAGCAGAAACTTGTGTGCTGGAAGTTAATGCTGTTAGGCCTTGTATAATTACCTTATACTTCTTACTTGTGACAACATAAAAAAGGTACTTTGTTTACAAGTCAAGACATAGAAGAATCAATCATAATCTGTCTCTGTTTAACATTCCTATAATGTATGTTTCAAAGAACATAAACCTATTAACTTTGAGGGAGTTGAGTCACATCTCTTGTTGATTCTTTGGCTTGATATGAAATCATTGCCAGAAAACAGAAACTTCCTATAAGATGGGGAGATGGCTGTTATAAAAAAGCAAGATTAATAAAGCAGTCAAGTGCTGGTGACTGTGTGTATGTCCACATTACACTGGTCTTAATCATTGTGGTCTAGGGACTAAATTATTAACTTCTATGCATTCAGTTATCTAAATATTTAGATTTCTGATATAATCATTCCATATTATTTCATAGAAATTCTATTAATGTTCCTTTTCATTCCTCTGCTTGCTATGATGAGATTCTTGTAAAAAATGATGGAAAAAAGCTGTATTTTCTTTTACCTCTCAGTGTCCCCACTATGGCTAATGCAATGGTTTGACTTTTGGTGTACAGTCCAAAAGAGAACCAAGTTTGAATTTAGATGCACAACTTGGTACTCCAAAATGAGGAGTTTTTAAAGTGACCCTCCTGTAGATTGAATAAGTTCCATTTTTATTTCAGCAAAAATATGGGCAGCTTCCTTACATTAAACTGTTATTTCTCTCTAATCGATTTGGTTAATTTTAGTATTAAAAGCATGGAAATGGTGAAAAACAAGTGGGATCATTTTGGCAATAATTTTGAAGCTCTGTCTGTGTGGATAGCTGAACAAGAAAAAGAACTGGAATCTTTGGAAACGTCATCATCTCCTTTGGACACACAGATCAGCCAAATCAAGGTGATTAGTTCTTGCTTAGTATTAAAAGCCCATTTATCTGTTATTTTGCTAGATGCCAAATGGGAGAAGAAACATTTTACATGTTTCAAAACTACCATGATGAAATGATGGTGCATTTTATACATGAATATACCAAGCAGTAAGGTTTTACATTAACTAAAGGAAAATCCTTACAGGCTGCCTTCTCTTTTAGTGTTTAGTTTACATATATGAAGCCTTTGGGTGTATGGTTAAAAATATAATTTTTACCTTTCTTATTTTTGAGTAATCTCAACTGGTGTACAAAATAGCTACATAAATACAAGGTTTGGGGTTTTCTAAATCATATATCAGCCAGTGGCTATAGAACTTGATTTTAATCTTGCAAGCTAAAGTTATAACTTGATTTATGTATCTTTCATGCTGAAATAATAAAGAACATATTTCTCTTGGTAGCTTGAAAACCTACATAACATTTATTGCTATTATATTTGCATTGTCTTAAATTCTGTCTACATTCCTGTAGCTACACTGTGGTTTAATTTCGGAGTGCTAACTGAGGTGCATATTGTCTCCAAGCATTGCATGTCAAGGGCTGACTTCGTATCCTTCCATGAAAGAGCATGTTTCTAAGGGTACAGAGTTTTTCAATATGCAGTGCCCATTGCCATTTTCTTTATTCTGTGACCTACTTGCCCTACGGAAGGTGCACAGGTGTGCAGCTGCTTGCAGACCAGCTTTACACTATTTCCAAAGGATCCCATAAGACACTTGTTTCATGTGACAGAAACAGTTTATCCACAGATTTTCCTGTTCTTTGTTTACAATTTTACATAGACAAAATAAATAAAATCTCTTGAGTTCATCATTGAATAATAAAACAATGCTTGAGTTCTTGCTTCATCACCACAGCAGTTAAACAGTTTCCTTATGAAATAATATGTATGCCCTTATTCCACTGGCATACATTATCATGTTGTCTTGCTTTTCAGTACTTAGTGGACAGGTTTTTAATGTTTAAGATAGAAAATAAGTGCATCAAATGATGCTGATAATGCATTACAGTGTGACAGTTCTTGTCTGTTTAAATGGAGCCTATCTAAGCCCTACTAGCCTATTTCAACCAACTTCCCAGAAAGGTCATTCCTTTCTAAAGATTTTTGCACTTCATTGAAAGTTTCTGAAAATTCCACCATAATTCTTACACACTTAAACACCATGGTCAGCAGATGTCGTTCATAAACACCTGAGTGAACAGACATAAAGCAGAGAAAACCCTCCACATAAGGCGTAGGGTACGTCATTGTACCTCAGGTCAACTAAGGAGCTTTGTGAGCTGCGTTACGTGAAATGAGTCATCTGACCTCCATGTCAAGCATGGACATAGCTTGAGGTCTATTTCAGCAGCATTACTCTGTGCCTGATTCTGAAGAATTTGCTATGTCTTGTCATTTCCTGATGAGCTACTGTGTCACAACACTTATCAGCATACTTTGTTCATAATTTCTAGTACAACATATTAGTAAGGAATATTGCAACAGAAGGCAAATGAATAAAAAATAGTGTGCTCCTTGATACCTTTGGCTGACCAGATAAAAAAGCTGGGGTCAGCTGAACGTAATTATCCTACATGGTAGTGGTAATATTCTACTTTTGGTGACGTTGGTTGCAAAGCCCCAGTGACTTCAGCAGAGCCAGCTTTTCACCTACACATTTCTCCGAAATTCCTGGTGGAACAAAATGACAGTTATCACAAGTAGTTACCATTGGTGGCAGACTTGGTGAGAGTTTGAAAGCCTCAATTATCCACCTTCTTTTATGTAACTGAGTGAATTTAACAGAATAGCGTAGGAGTGAGAAAGCACTGCCTCATATGTATCCTCTGCATTGTTAGATAATTTCAGCTTCAGGGCTGCAAATCCAGTATTTTTCCTCAGCACCATATTCTCATGCCAAAAAAAAAAAAGCTATTTTATAATACAAATTAATTCAGAATATATTGCATAAAGATAAACTATAAATTCTTATAGCACCACATTTTTTTCTGACAGTCACCCTGTTAATTTTTGACTGAATGTTGCAGTAAGCCACTCCTGGGCTTTATCATAGCAAGAAAGAGACCATATTTTAATCACAAGTATGGCAGAAGCTGGGCACTTCCTATTATTTGAGAGTGCATTTTCAAGAAAGTTTTTGATTGATTTCATATACATACATACCTTAACATTTTTATACCTTATTGCCTATTTGAATTTCAAAGAACTCAGCTGGATCTTTCAAATCTCTCCCAGTGGTTGTTTTTCATTGCTTTTGAGAAAAAAATCCATGGACATGATGCATCAGCAATAATTTTAAAAAACAACCTGTTATGGAAAAAAAGCTTATTTCCAAGTTCATTGGTACTTACTGAATAAACAGCCACTGAATGTGGAACACTGCAGGTTTCGTTCTTGGATGATGGAGCTGCCTGGTTTGCCTCTAATTTGTAATAAGAACAAGTGAAAAATAATAGGAGACAGTTGCTGTTATGCAGCTGATGGAATGTAAAGCCAGTGCTAGTTTCTCTTTGTGCATTTACTAATTGATGTACAAGACGGGTGAAAAGTGCCAAAGACTATTATCACCCTTGTTTCATGGTTTCCTGTTTATACTCTAATGTGGTTTAATTTATTTAATGCTCTGCCTAAGGGCACACTCACCCTACCTTATGATCTAATTAAATTTATCCTTTGTTATACCATAGTATTTTAAATTAGAAAATTAAAAGAATCTCTATTGTTTTTCAAATCAAGGCATGTTTTATTTTGTAAGTGTTTGAAAACATAGTAAACATAAGTAACCAACTGTTAGGATTCAGTTCCTTAGCAATACTTTCTCAGTCATACACTCACATTTTTTCCATCTTCTGTTTATTTTGAATTTTAAAGACAATTGTGTATTACTTTCCTGTGAAGTAAGAGTTGTTAAAATATGAACCATCATGTCTGCTTACAAAAATATGCACCTCAGCCAATTCTAATTGTTCTTCATACACACTGTTTTTAGGGCAGGCTGTATTTTAAACCTTTTTCAGTGCTAGTTTCAAGAAGAAAATGGTTATTTACTGGTCACATTAAAGATTTTTGTAACTAGTTATTTCAAGTGGTCAATGAACTCTCTTATATAATTTTTTGGTGAAGGATGTTTGTCGCTCAGGTAAAAAAAGAAATTGGAAAATAGTGTTCTAATAATTAAAAACCTATTTTGATTCTTTTTACTGTTACTTTACATTTTAGGTTATTAATAAAGAGATAGATGGTAAAATAACTGGAATCTCAAATCTAGAAGAGGAAGCCAAGTCTTTTTCCCAGTTTGTTACCTCTGGAGAACGTGCACATATTAAAGCCAAATTAACTCAGGTCAAAAGGTACTGGGAAGAGCTAAAAGATCATGCACAGAGACTGGAAGGAACAATCACAGGGAATGTATCAGCACAGCAGAAATATGAAGAAAGTCTCAAACAGGTAGATAATGCAAAATCTAATGGATTGTTTGCAGCAATTTATAGAATTACTCTATATTTTTCCAAAATTGAATATAAAATTCTTATTATAATAGGATGAACTAAAATAAATAAGCAGACTTGCAAGGTAATTGCAAGACCTAGATACATAAAATTGTGCTTTGAATTACTTAAAAGTCAGCTTCAGAAAGACAGTAAAATATACATACTCAAAAAATTATATTGTCTTTTAGAAAACGTAAGTGATTCTCCTGGATATTGCACTCTTGAACCACATCCATACTTCTTTTAAAGTCTTTAACTTCAATCTTTGATTGATACAAGTTTGTAAGGAAAATAATTTAAATATTATTTTTGCCTCAGCCAGGAGGAGCTGAACAGTTAGCATCTTTTAATTTCAAAAGGCACTCACCACTACAAAGGCTTAGGATATAAAATTCTCTTAGCACTAAACATTTAAAAGATGTTATTTAAAGAATCTTTTATGTAATTCCTGCTGGTTTTAGCCGCTGGTTTGCCTTTCTTTCATAGGTGCAGCAGGCAGTGTCTGAATTTGAAGCTAAGCTAGCCGAGCCTCTCACATCGTGCTCCTCAGCAGCAGCAACGTACGCAGCCCTTCAGGATTGCACGGTGAGCATGTGGCCAGCTCCTCCTGTCACTGCGTCCGGGAACACAGTATCACCGTGACCTCCTTACAGAAATGCCAGAAACCTCCAGAGCAGGGGCTGCCTGATGCCACACAGCTCAGGGTGGAGGCAGAGAAAGGCTGCCTGTCTGGGTGGGCAACCCCAGAGAAAGCTTAAGTACTTCCTCAGCCATTTCTTGTCACTATTTCTGACAGGTTTGGAGAATTTCTTCCCCAGTCTATAGGAAGGAAAGTCTAAAAGTATCACTTAATCCTTCAGGTTATTGTTTTTAACTTCATGCATCTAAAACATTATGAAAAATAGAAGACAAGGAATAAGTCAGTCAGATGTTTTTCCTCTTAAGATTTTCATGAAAGTTGGATTTTGGTATAGCTAACTCCGTGATTAAATATATCCTTGGAAGTAGTTTTTCTTGGACAGTGCAGAGACTGGACAGAGCTTCAACATACAAACTTTTATCTGTGATGCCAGAAATCTGTAAGTGTTTGGACATTTGGTGCAGTCCATTACAAAAAGAAAACAAATATTGGATGAGTATTCAAACTATAAATAATCCCAAATCTCAGGGAATTTAGTGTATAATTTTTATCTGTAAGTTCTGATATGTTTTTCCAAAAACAATCATTTCCTTTCTTTCCAAGAAAATATTATAAAAAGTTTTAGTCATAATTTTCATGCAGTAAAATGCGTATAATTTCTTCTGAACTTAGTGATAACTGCTTGCAAAGGCTCTGTGCAAGGGAGACCTGACCTGTCTGCTTCAAAAAAGCTTGATACTAGTTGAGGAAAAATATTTTGCGTATGGAGAAATTTTTTCATAGCACTTGTAATCACCATTGTTACTGGCTTTTAAACATTATGAATAAGCTGAGTATGCCATTGTAAAGTCTTGTTCTGCTTAGGGGACCACGGTGTTTAAATGCCTTATGTGAAATTATCAGTGCCTTGTTCCTGTATAATTCACATTTCCTCATAGATATGATTTCTTGTAATTATAACCTTTCCTGATGTTGTTACTATTGCACACCTGTGAGTTGGAACTTTAATGGTCTTAAATCTATTTTATTTTGTGCTTTTCTAGCTCACTGTAGTACATTTCAATCATTTTAATGTGTACAAGTTTCCCAGCTTTCTAGAAACAGCAACACTGTAAAGTCTAGTTAAAATTAGATGCCATTTCTATGAAAAAGACCTTTAGCTAATGCTGACAGAAGTTCCCAGTAACTGTTCCCTGCTTCTCCCATGTCATGATATGGGCATGGGCTGCAAGTCTGGCAGTCCTCACATGTTGGAGGTTTTGTATTTATTGTATACAAATTAGAGCAACTCTTAGACAGATGTTTGGGAATTTGGAGCTTTGTACTATGTGGATGATGATGTGTCGCGTGCCCATTCAGAAGATATGACTCTTTTGTTGCTGGGTTTTTTTCCTTTGGCACGGTTCCTAGGAAAGTCTTCTCCCACTACAAGCTAGTTCATTGATACGCTTGGAACATGTGTATCTGGAGGGGACCTGAGCAATATTTAAGCTATGTAGTGGCTTCATGATCTGATGGATGTAGCATTGCTTCAAACTTATGAGTAGAAGTAGAGAATTTCTCCCACTGTTGTTGCCATAACTCTGTTGTTTATGTTTGTGACTTCTGTTTCTTCTACGTGTTCATTAGGACCTTTGTCATATGGTGGAAAAACTGAGCAACCCCCTGGCCTCTCTCTCAGCCAGTGTCCGAAAGGTGGCCAACAAGGAAAAAGCTTCTCAGGAGGTCACAGCATTACAGCAGAAATATGAAAAAGTGCTGGAAAATGCTAAAGAGAAGCAGACCTTATTAGAGACTCTTCTGGCTCAGTGGCAGAAGTGAGTAAACTCCACATCTGTGATGATGGACACAATGTGTGTCCTGTGCTCAGTGTGTGAGACTGAGAGGATGACTTGGTAACTCTGCATTATGATTTTAGGCAGGAGAAGGAGCTGTCTGCCTTCCTGGCCTGGTTGGAGGGGTGTGAAGCTACAGCCAGGCCTCCGGAGCAGTGTGTTTCTGCTGATAGAGTTAAGCTGGAAGGTGAACTGCAGGCACTGCAGGTACATTTCAACTGAAATACTGTCCGTCTACATTTCCTGGTGTGTTTCTGTGTCTTTCAGAGGAAGGACTTGCTCAATGATAGTCTGACAAGTCAACTGATTCTGGGCTTTGGAAATCTCCTAGGAAGTGTTACCTTACGACTTGATATTTCTCAATTACATTACTATTATTTTAAACTATAATATGCCAGCTCAAGAAAAAAATGGTGTCTTGGTATATCCTTTTATCTGTCAAGGAAGGACATGGGTCCTGCTTGCTACAGAACCCTTTCTCTAGAGAAATTCCTTTGTTGGACAATATTATTTTTCCTCTTTTTTGCATGTGAGAAAAGGTACTCAGATGAAAAAATGCTTGAAGCTTTTGAAATCCCAATGAAATTATTTTTTTTTAAACACAAGACTTCTATCCTAGTCTAAATTATGTCTTCCCTTAGAATTTTTGCCATTTGTTTTTAGATTAATATAAAACAGTTGGCCAAATGTAGCGGTTTTATACCTTCCTTTAAGCCACGTAGTCCATGATTTCAGTTTTAAATATTACTGAAGAAAAGGAAAATTATTTGGGGGTGGCTTTTTGTTGTTTTTGGTTTGATTTTTGTTTGGGAATTTTTGTTTGTTTGTTTGNATTTTTTTTTGGGAATTTTTTTTTGTTTTTTTTTTGGTTTTTTTTTTTTTTTTGGTTGGGGTTTTGTTTGTCGTTGTCTGTTCATTTTGCTTTGTTTGGGCCAATTTACAACATTTCCTCACAATTCTCTTGCTGCACACAAAATATGTTGCAAAAAGTGGCCTTGATTTTAGCCACTGCGGTTGTACAGCAGAGCTGTAAGAAAAGGTCACGCTTTGTCCTAAAGGAGAGAAAACCAAAACAACTTTGATGAATCCCTACTGAATTGCTATTGCAGATTTAGCTGTCTGAGAGGTGTTGAGTACCTTGCTGTCCTGACAGACCTCAGTTGCTCCAAGGATTTGACTGTGCTCATTCCTCTCAAAGTGCTGTACTGGAAATCCGTAGCTGGGGGGTTTTTGTTAGTTTTTGTTATTTTGCATAATGTGGTGCCATACTCAATCTAAAGGTTTTGCATTCCATTGCTATCCCAGGATTTGCGAGCAGATATTGAGTCCCATGCTTCAGTCTATGAGAGCCTATTACAGTTAAATGAGTCACTATTTCCAACAGCTTCAAAGGAATGTGTGAAAACAATAAGAGAAAAGTTTGAAGAGCTGGATGAGAGGTGGAAAGCTTTACCACAAATTGTTGATAAAAGGTTTGTGCTTCAGAGTATTTTTTACATGTTAAAGTAACCAATATCTAGATGAGGAAGCCAAATCCCAAAACATATTTTTTACAGTATTACCAGTAGGAAAACAAAGGTTTAAGATAGATACTGATCCCTGAACTTCCAGGAATGGGGAGTGGAAAATCCCACACATTTATGATGTTGTCTTTTTGTCATACACTCTCCCTAATTTTTTGGTGTGGGGCAGGAAATGAAAGTATTGTTGCATTTCCACAGTTATAAGTTCCCAACTTCCCTTGAAATTCCCAACTTCCAAAATCTCTTATAATCTGCCCTTCATTTTTTCACTTACATGCTTTAGCTTGTGCAGAGCTACACTACTGTATTTTTAAACCCACTTTGAAGTTGTAATTTACCATAAATACTATAAATACTCAATAGTTAGGCTTCTGGCTCATTTTAAGGTCAGAAAAACTGCCTCCTTTTTTTCAAACTCTATGTTATCATATATTTAGGTTCCAGTTATTTCCATGGTGAACATGCATATTTTACTATTTGTAATGTAATTTAAATAATAGATCTTGATCAAAGACATCATCTTCTAGATGGTTTATCAATATGATTGCTTTACAATATAATTATTTTCTACATATTGAAAATTAGGTAGGGAAATTTCTAAGGGAAATGGGAAGGTAAATGACAAGGTCTATTTTAAGGTCAAGATTTAGAAACTTAGTTCTGCTGAATACTCCTGTGGACACATTCTTCCATTGAATTGTGTTCCTCTGGGCAGACTTGACCCCTGCTTACTTCAGTGGAAGTTGAAAATGCTGTTCCTCACCCCTGCCTAAATTAGTGGCTCTCACCTTATATTCAGTGTTTCAGATGATAGGGCAAACAGACTTTCTATGACTGGAAATTAAAGTTTAGCTTCCATCAATAACATTCTCTTTGCTGGGACTACACCCATAAAGAAAAGTTGAAGAAAATGGCTTGATTGTTTGGGGTACCTCTAACAGTTGAAATAGATAAAACACTGGAAACAGGAAGGAGCCAAAGGTGCTTTCAAATGTTATGTTATTCCCAGTTAACAAATCAACACGACAGTCATCACATTTGCAAAATAAATTAATATTTCCTACTTTCCTTGCATCTGGCACTGATTTTAATGCCGACCAGTCAGCTGTGGGTTTATTATGGGAAGTGATTAATTTACATCAAGTGCTTTCATATTTACATCTGACATTCTATAGGATCAACTTCCTTCAATCACTTGTTGCTGAGCATGGGCAGTTTGATGAGCTCCTGCTCAGCTTTTCAGAATGGATTAAGCAATTTCTTGCTGAACTACAAGCCACTTCAGAGATAAGCACAGCTGATCAACAACTAGCTGCATCTCACAATAAGGTAAACTTTTGGATGTAAATATTAAAGACGGAGAAATTGTACAGTGCATTCAACTAAATAGCTAAAACTAGCAAGTGATTTATTCTTTTGAAAACCAATATGCTGTTGCAGTCACATACAGACTTCTGTTATTTGACAAGTTTAAAGCAAAATTGTAACACTGAACTATTTCTGCAGAAAACCCCTCAGTAGTGCTTGTTTCACTCATAAGTTTAGTACTAAAATGTTTCCTGAGCTCTTGACCGGAAGAAGAAACTCAGCCCTATTTTCTTTCTTTCTCCTAGAACCACTCAATGGAAGTCGAAAGTAAGAAACAGCAGTTGCAAAGTCTGAAGGAACACGTAGATAAATTGTGTTCTTTCAGCAGCCCAGAGGACCAGCAGACATTACAGGGAAAGACTGAAGATTGCTTTCAGATCTTCCAGGAGGCAAGTCAAATAACTTACCAAAGACAAGATGCCCTGGATCAGCTGCGAGTATTCCTGGAGCTCCATAGTGCTGCATCAGGAGTACTCCACCAGCTGAAGCAGACAGTGGAGAAAACAGGAAATATAGATAAAGCTAAATCTGAATTACTGGAGAAGGAACTCAATGGTGTTATTAAAGATCTTAACAAGTTGGAATCTGTTGCCATCGGTTTGGATGGTTCCCTTACTAAGGCTCAGTATCATCTGAAACACAGCATTTCTGGGCAGAGGACCTCCTGCAGGGCTGTGGTGGATAATCTGGGTATGGAACTAGAGGCAGCTCAAAACCTGCTGGGAACCAAACAAAGTGAGGCAGAAGCTCTTGGAGCCTTGCAAAGATCTTTCATGGAGCGTAAAGAACAGTTGCTGAAGAGTATTGAAGATACTGAGGAAAAGGCTGACAAGGAGGGCCTGAAGGAGACAACACTACAAGCCCTCCAGCAAAGGTAAAAACATTGGCATTTTCACACTTGCAATCTCTAGACCTTTTATGGTTCATTGGAGGCACGCATGTGTTTTTTCTACTTGGGTACTTTATTTCTTGCCAAACATACGTATCTACTTAATAAAATTTTCTAAGTGAGCTGTTTGGATGCACAAAACACTTAGCAAGTCCTAATCTTCTGCACTGAAAGAACAGTCCTGAAAGTGTATGTCTCAAAGGTATATTTTGTCCAAATGAATCTAAGCTCCAAATAGCTATTAGAAATCCCATACAACATAACTATCTCTGCTCTTGCAGAACTGAAATTAATACATGGGATGATGGAATAGAAAACACTTATTCTAATAAAATATTAATCTAAATATATGAGTATATTTCCAGGTGGCTATGTGAGGTGCAAGGTACATGTATATCTACATGATTGTATAGTGGGTATCTGTATCAGAAGAGTCACATTCTGAAGCCCAGTCGTATCAGAAGAAAAAACCCAGATAACACTTTATTGTAGGAAGTGTTAGAAAAAGGGAACTTCATGTTAGTAACACTAAAAATAACTGTTTCATTCTTTCTTTCTCCTTTCTCTTGCAAAAAAAAAAAAAAGTGAAGATGAGTAAATTTGAAATCTGTCTTTTAACTTGCAGATTGAGGATCTTTAACCAGTTAGATGAAGAACTGAATTCTCACCAGCATGAACTCCAGTGGCTCATGGACAAAGCAAAACAAATAGCCCAAAAAGATATCACACTTGCTCCTGAGATTGATGAAGAGATAAATCGCTTAGAATCTCTGTGGAAGGATACCAAGAAAGTTATACATGAAAAGTAAGTAGATCTTTAGCTTAAGATGAGAAAGAAGAGGATGGGGAAAGAGACAGTTATGGCATGTTATACCTCCTTGCTTTATTAATCGCAATAAAAAACAGGACTTGTAGTTTAAATACCGAGTAGAAGATAAAAACACAGCGTTAACAAGGATGTTTGTACCAGTTGTACTTACACTATTAATAAAGCCACAGACAGGTCCTCAGTACAGTTCTGGCAGATACACATTTTATTACATACATTCTATGTTATTGTTGACTCCTTTGAAAGATAAGAAATATCCATTGAGGTTTCACTGTCACTCTAACTGGCACATATTCTCCTTCTAGCACGTATTTTAATTTTCTATTAGGTATGTGTTTCTGACAATTCTATTTTCAGTGGTCCTAAATAATTTTTAGATTTAAGTATTTCTGTCTGCCCGAGGGAACAGGCTCATAATAATCATTAGTGTATAATCAGTTGCACTGATCGTATGATACGTGGTCAGATGATCAGTTTTATCAATGAAAGTTGGTAAAGAAAGGAGCTATGAAGCTGAAGAAAGTTATCATACCCTTTTCTTTGTCTTAACTGCCTCATCATCATCTTTAAAGAAAACGAGCAGTACTTTTGTTCTCATAATAGACACAATTTTAGACCCTCCTGAACCTGCTTTTTTTGGAGAGCTCTTTGAAGCATTCAAAAAAGAGCCACCTCCCAAAACAGTTGCTCCTCTTTCTTGACAATATCATGTTTCCCAAAGTCCTTTCATTGAAAACCACGATTTTACAACTAAATATATCCAAAGTATTAGTTTTCCTTCTCTCTCTTCAGTATTAACACCAGGAATGGATTGAATAGGTTTTTTTTTACTCTGTCCATTGCCTGAGCACAAGTAGGCTTTTTGGGAGAGAGAGTGGGGAAAAAAAATTAGGCCTATTTTTTGGCAAAAGGTTAATCCATTCTCAGTAGAAGGACAGGTAAGTTGAGTACAATGTTTTAGTTCCAAAAGCATGCATCTGAATACTGGAGGACAAAATAGGCAGAACTTACCATGCATTGCTTAAGCCTTTATTTCTGCTGCTCTTTACCTGAAAAGCGCTCCATGTTAAAGAAACAAGTTTTTTTAAAAAATGAACTGTGAGCGCCAGCATCATTATAATGCGGTTTCCAGTCAAACAAGATGCTAAACTTGGGAACTGAGTAGTTTGAGTTCTAGTTTCAGGCTTTCTTTTGCTGAAGTCAGTTGCTCGATATCTGATATATATGAGATGGCAGTTCACATACTGTCTCTTCAGTAAGATGTTTTGTGATGGATCCAAAGTGATTTGTAAAACTAAAGTACTGATATTTCCTTGGCTGCCCAAGTCATGCTTAACAATGCATCCTAGTTTTCCCATGGGGAATTGCTGTGTCATGTTCTTTATCCTTCAGAAACACGATAGCAAGCGGTACTAACACATCCTTATCACATTACAGAAAGGAGCAGTCCTGCATTCTGATCGATCTGATGAAGGAATATCAGAGGTTGAAGTCAGCAGTAATGAAAGCCATAGACAGTGCTAACAGTGCTTCTGTGATCAAATCCATTTGGAAGGATCATGAAGATGTCAAGCGAACGTTATCAAAGGTAATTACATATATTTTCCTTTGAGGAATTTAAATGATTTTTTGAATTAGATGGATTTTTTTTGTTTGAGAGGTGTCCTTGAGCTGTGTTTAAAGTTCCTTGAATTCACTGTCAAATCTTGTCACTGACATTCAAGGTTTAAATTGTACTGATTCTGGTGAGGAAAGAATATAGTCCTTTCAGCTTTTTGATGAGACCTATTCCTCCATATTTTCATTGTTACTATTTATAATTTTAATGGAAGTGGAAAATGTTAATTTATATAAAAAGCATAAGTGAAAAATAATGGAAAGCTATTTATATAAAATACATTGAGAATATATTCCTATCGTAGTATGAAAGGACAGTTCTAGTCAAAGTACTTCAATATTTTTCCATATTGGACATTTTTGGAATAGGTAAAAGGCCACAAAAGAACATGAATTTCAGACATTTCAGATGCGTACAGTTTTTATGTCTGTCTCTTTACCTAAGACGACTTATTCCAAGGGGTATAATGTTGATACTGGCCATTGAGCAGAGATAAGAAATTTGGATCCCTACATTCCATTCATTTCACTGGATCATACTTCAAAAATTCTAAATTCTCTGTCCATCAGCCTGTCAGGATAAACAGTTCTGAGTTAAATTCTTTCTGTTCTTTTGGAGGGTAATTTAATTTGGAAGCCTATTTGGCTCTTGATGCAAAATCTTTCAGTTAGATCTGTACAAACCTCATTCTAAACAGCGGATTTATGGCCTTTCTAATAGACACCTTAAAAGAACAGAAAGCCAAAACAGAGCTCACCAGTCTAACAAAAAATTTCATGTAACTTTCACATGATTACTCTGAGACTTAGGCTGTGGAGAATTCCCTGCTACATCAGTGGCCACATTTAGACCTGAAGAAGTCGGAGTGCAGTAAATGTTTTGGCCATACTGCATCCAGATTAGTAGCTTATTGCTAGTACTGATCTCCAGTACTTGCTATAGAAAAAAGTGTAAGATGTTTACTGTGATCCCTTCTCCATATGTTGTTACCTTTTCAGTGACAGTGTTTTAAAGATTTCCCTATGCCTAGAATTGCAAACTTAGTAGCCCTGAAGATTTTGTCTAATTCCTTTCATAACACATCTGTACTTTTGTTTTCCAGAATATTTAGTAGTGATGGGTCTTATAATTCTGAATTTTATTTGAAACACCCTATGTTTACCCTGCTGTAACTCCTGAAGCGATTAGCCAATGGTGAAGAATGGAAAGGCGAATTAAAGCAAAAATTTCCTTAAGTCCAGAAAAATACCTGGTTACCAGCTGGAAGAAACTCAGAATTTGTTACTGCCACTTGTGTGCTTTATTTATAAGAACAGTCATCCTATATGATTATGCTCATGAGAAAACTATGTCAGTTACTCTGTATTTTGTGGAAAAGTTAAATATTAGACAGGGCAATTACAATCCATAACACAGGGCTATGGATGGGTACCTGGAGAACTGGATTTTTCTTTCTTTCTTCAAGGCTTCATTAAACAAGTGAATATTTATGTCCACAGCATGAAGCTGCCAAGAATGATCTGAGTGACAAGCAAAAAGACCTGGATACTTTTACTAATAAAGGAAAACATTTGTTAGCAGAACTGAAAAGAGTGCATAATTGCGACTCCGCTGCGCTAAAAGCAGATATGGACTCCATGGTGGACAAATGGCTAGATGTAAGAATCTTGTGTTTATACACCAAATACAGGTCTTTAAGTTTGGCTAAGTTTACGATATTTGTATTTTATTTGGATCTTAAAGTACAATTGTTTAGTAAAATTTACTTTGAAGTATAACTCAAAGGCTTAATCATAGGGATTTGACATCCACTGCATGCACAAAGTTGTGACATCAATTTAATAGATTCAAAATGATGTCTTATAGTGATACATGAACGCTACTACTATAGATTTGCTCAGTGCACAGTTTTGAGCATAAATTTGGGTTGGATTCACACCTAACACATACCAGCAATGCCTTATTGAAGTAAATTGTACTAATAAGTTAGACAGTAAATTACACTAAGCTAAACCACAAAAGATAAGAATATGTTGAGAAAGACAACGTTATAGGAGATAAACATAATATAAAAACTAGTTACAGCATCAGAGATCGGTTTGAGTTGGAAAGGACCTTAAAGATCATCTAGTTCCAACCCCCCTGCCCTGGGCAGGGACACCTTTCACTAGAACAGGTTGCTTAAAGTCCCATCCAACAGGTCTTAAATATTTCCAGGGATGGGGCATCCACAGCTTCTCTGGACAATCAGTCCCTGTGTCTCACCACCCACACAATAAAGATTTTATACCTAATATTTTACATTTTCACATTTATACTGCTATTGTAACAAATTCCTACATTACATAAGAAAGATAAATGTAGGCTTTTTTGAAAGATAAAATTTAGTTGAGCAAAAAACTCTTTTCCAGTAAAAAATATACAAATATTTAGAAACAGACAAATAAGATTTTTCTTCGGAACTTAGAAGTAAATCTAAGAAACTTATTTCACCCAGGCTTACTACTTATTTTTGTTGCACTTGTCTTATAACAGCCTGCTAAATAGAGAAATCTAAAACTAATTTGTGAATGGTATTGATACATTCTTCTCTCCTAAAAGGTGTCTGAAAGAATTGAAGATAACACGGACCGACTGAGTGTGAGCGTGTCTCTATGGGAGGACATCCTGAAAACTGGAGATGAATTAGATGGATGGTGTAATAAGTGCATTTCTCAACTGAATGAAGGCATCAACAACTTCAGTAACAGTCAGAGAATGGAGGTCCTTCTGAAAGACTTTCAGGTTCTTACCCATGAATCAGTGATTAAAATGTTCTGGACCAAAATGTCAAGTGATGCCAGGCACATAGATAAGGCTGTGCTGTTGCAGATCACTGTCACTGTGCCCTCTGTCCAAGAGGTGTTACCACTAACCCAATTGCTAGCTGAGAACACTCCATTCCTTTATTTTGAAGATGTTTTCTTCTGACAGAAACAAGAATGGCACATCCTACTAAGCTCCATAGTTATTTTGGTTCTAGCAATTATATTTGGTTCTGGACTGAATTCTGTTCCAGTAGAAACTAATGGAAATTTTAGACAACTTCTGCTGAAGTTAAGCAAAGAAATGAGTAGTTTCTAAAACCTCATCCAAGAAGGTGTTATCTACAGACAATATAGAGATATGCTGGATTGGAAAGCAAATTTTAATGTCAAGTCTGACAATTTCTGTTAGATGATGATTTTCTTTTCTGGGTAGTGTTAAACTCTTCTAGAAATCTAGCCAGTTTTCAGGATACATTCTACCTCTATTGGTTTAAAACATACATCAGATCAGTCATAGAATGAGCCATATTCTACTTCGTTTGAAATAAATTATATTCTTAGAAAGATGTGCAGTGAACATATTCAAGTCATATGATAGAATACAAAATGTTGATAAATCAGTATTTTGCTCAGGAAAAGCTTTATCTAATGCCTTATGTAGCAGTCAGACCATCTAAATTCATTGCTGTTAAAACTGATTTGGAGTAAAAGCAGGCAGTGTCCAAACCACAGATGTACTTGATATGCAGGAGTGCTAAAATAGCAGATGTGAGCACTGTGTGTACATTTACAGTGACAGAATGTGTAGTGCATAATACTTTTCTTTGCACTTTCTTCTGCAAAGGCAAGAGGAAGGGCAGTCTGGTGAAAGAAGGGTGCTGTCCTTTCAGCAATCAGAAGGAGATGAGCATGGACAGAAACAATCAGTGTACCTCTTGCATGGCTCAGTTCAGTGGTCACTTCCTTGATTGACCACTTAATACTATATCCTCCCTAGCACAAAATACCCCCTGAGTATTCTTCTGGGGCCACATGAAATTCTAACATTCAGGGCAGATGTAAAGTGCAGTGATTTAATCCTGCAGTCTGCTGTCCAATCTTTTAATTGGAATGATCTGCTTGAACTTTTTCAAAAAGAAAATTTAGGCAATAGGATACTGATACTTCAGAACTCCAAATTATGATTTCACTCTTTCACTTTGATATTATGTTTTTAATAAGTAGAACATTTTTGTATAACTTGAATCTATACATACAATAAATACAAGGTCCAGATATGTCAGTTCATATATAGCAGCATTTTAAAATTCCCTTTTAAGGTTAAAATTTATTTCTGTGTCTGATTTTTTTATCAAGAGCTCACTTCCTTATAATGAAAATCAGAGACCACATGTAATATACTTTGCACGCCTTTAGGTGGAACCTAACAACCCCAGTAGATATTTGCAATCGAATAAACAATTACGTTCCCATCTTTATTTTTCCAGTTTTGACAAACTAAAGCTGTTAGGGCATTTTAAATGCTAATGACATGCGTGGTTATTTTAAAGGAGGGGAAAATTCCTCTGAGCTGAGTCGCATAAAGGAAAAGAGATTGCAAGTTTTTAGAGCAGAAAACTATTACAACAACAGTGTTTTCCCTCTGATTGCTAGACTTTGTTTACATTTTCTTTCATTTTTGAAATTGGTGGAGAATCCTTCTGAAGGTCTAAAAGCTTCTTGTAGTTTGATATGCAACTTTGACCACATCTCTTTTTACAGTCTGAAGTCAAGGATAAAGAACTGAAGTTGGAGCAACTTAGTTCCAAAATTTCAGAACTCAAGGAACTAACCCATAGTCAAGAGCCTCCTGCAGATCTCCAGGTAAAATAACGACAGAGGAGTTGGACTAAATAATCTTCAGAGGTCCCTTTCAACCCTAAGGATTCTGTGATTCTGATTTATTTATAGCACCGCATTATGACTGATTTGATTTACTTTTGTTAGTAATATGTGCTCAGCTAGCATCTACCGTAATTTCGCATATTGCTGTCTTTGAACAGGTTAATGAACAATATTCTAACTTACTTTTGTACTGTCTTCAATTTTCACTTGCCTTACACTGAGATACTTTAAGCCTCAGTGTTCTTAAGACTCACCAGTTGATACTTCTTTTCATAGAGCTATTTGTGTGCAGGCCATGTTCTGTGTATATGGCAAATTAGTAAAGGAAAAGGATCAACTGTTTAATTTTTCAGAACTGGATAATAACTTCAACAGTTTACAGTCTGGCTTTTTATAAGTTAGTATCCCTTCTTTGGATTACTGTATATCTAAGACTGAATCCCAATTGGTTGACATTTTTTTATTTACGTATCTCTAGTTACAGCTGTAAAGAGAGCAAAATTATCAGTGTGCCACTTTCCTACCTTCCATTTTGCCAATAAGCATTTACCATAATAAGCATTTTTATTATTAGATGCCTCATTACACAACATTTTGTTTTTAGTTTATTGAATCAGATTTGAGGCAGAAGTTGGAACATGCCAAAGAAATGTCAGAGACAGCAAAAGAGACTCTGAGAGATTTCAGTAGTCAGAAGATGCAGTTACAGAAGTTGGTTGGTCAGATGACAGACTGGTTAACTCAAGTGGAAGAGACACTGTTAAGCTGTGCACGTAACCTGGATCCTGAAGCTCTAAATAAAGTAAAGGTCGGTGCTGAAGAACATTAATGTAGTTTTCCTTTGGGATGTACTTTGATCTTTGGGATTTTGAATCAGAGTTTTTGCTAAGCTTTGTACTTAATTTTCATTTCTTAAAAAATACTTATTTCCTGCACAGCTGCTGGAATATTAGCAAATGATATGGTGATAGTTTTTAGGAAGTTCCACCACTGATTTATTAACTTTATGCAAACCTTTTAGAAAATTTTAATAAATAATATGATCTTTGTTGTGGCAAGAACTGGTTTTGTTATATTGAACTAACTCCTTGGTCATTACTCCAGCATGTTTGCAACTCCATTGACTCCCTTGCAATAAATTATGAAGTTATAGCTCAACACAGTAAAAGACTCTGGACCAAACTCAATTTTAACACAGTCTTGCACCTTAGAAGTCCTCCTCATTCATCATATACAGCAATTCTTTTGTCTACATCCTACTACTCTCTTGACTGCATGCAATTTTGCATATCATAACTTGACAAACTACATGGAGATTTTTCAGAGCGAACACATTATGTTGATTTTCCAGCCAATTCACATTTAATTTTCAGAAAATGTTCCTCTTAAGTCCCATGTAAAGTCCCTCTTATTCAGAAGTCCTGCCAAATACCAATGTCATACTGCGTCTCACATGTACCTTCAGACTTTGTGAAAATATCTATTTCTATTCAATATGCCTTGAATTAATTTATTTCTAATAGAGTAATAAATAATGAGAAACCGCGCTTTTCACGTTTATACGATGGCTCTTTATTTTCAAGGATTCATCTCACTTGGAAATGCCTTCATTGTGCCTGGGATGACTTAGAGACCATAGGAGGAAAGAACTTATGGGACGAGTAGGAATGCTTGAGAAAAAGCGAGTTCTTTTGTTTCTTTATAAATACCATATTTATGTTGTAACTTTATTTTCAGGAAACACAAAAGGACCTTCAGCTTCAGCAAAGCAGCATTGACTCAACCCGTGAGAACCTCAACAGCCTGTGTCGCAAATACCATTCTGTAGAGCTGGAAGCTCTTGGTGGCACTGTCACTTCATTGATAAAGAAGTATGAAGCTGTGAATGTACTCTGTTCCAGAACACAGGCCAGAATGCAGGAGTCCTTGGAAAAACATTTCCTCTGTGAGTCTTCAGGCTTGTTAATAGGAGCCGTTAGCCCACAGCCATGAATCATTCTGGAGTCTGCCAAAGTTTCCAGTGAAGTCACTTGCAATTGCAACTTTATTTTTGTTTGGAGCCTTTCAAAAAGGCCTGTTACCAAATGTGCATTTGATAACTGCTATGAAACAAAGCATTTTGCATAAACAGAATTCAACTTTAGCCATGTAATATGCATGAAAATGCACCTTTCCTCACCATTAGTATTCACCTCAATCACATAAGTACACTTCATATATTTGCAATAAAGAGATGTATATAACGAATTGGAGGTGTTTATAATGTAAAAGTACCCATCTGAAGTATTTCCTGGTCTCCATGGATAGTCAGTGGAGAAAAGTAAGCAATTTCTAATCTTATTTATTAACATACTAATTTAGCTTTTATCTAGCATAAAATTGGGACATACCATAAACTGAAAATTGGCTGTCTAAGGCAGCCTAGTGATACTGTTCAAATGTGGATGTTTACAGTGGAAACATCTAACTTTTTGTGAAATTAATCCCATTCCCCAAGGTCATTGAAGACAATGAGACTTATTCTGTTAGCTTTTACACACTATTCCTGAAGGATAAAGGAATTGTTTAAAACAGATGTATTGTATAGTGGATAATGCCGTATCTTAAAAAAAATTTCTCTTTTCTATACTTTTCTATTTAATAAGACTCTATGCAAGAATTCCAGGAATGGTTTTCTGGTGTGAAGGCTGCAGTAAAAGAATCAACTGACAGGTCTGGGGACAGCAAAGCCATAGAGGCAAAGCTACATGACTTGCAGGTATAGTGAACAAATTAAAAAAAAAATCAGTAATTAGCAATTTAGTATAGGTAACCAGTTATATCTCTAAAATAATTCATAGATGCTAACATACTTGCTGGTTTTGTTTTTAAAAAGGTAATATAAGAACGGTTCAAGGCAGCAGTATGTAATGTAGAGGGAATACAGTGAAAACTGTGTTCACTGTTCTGAGAGATCAGAATTTAATTTCTGGAAGGTTTATGTGTAACTATAATATTCTTGTTTCTGGTTATTAATATTTTTCCCTCTTTTGTGTTCTTTCTCCTCTTTTCCTTTTCCTAGTTTTTATTGCACTATTACTTATTCAACATTTCAGATTAATACTAATATGTCAAATCTTGTATGTATATACTTTTGATGAGACACAATATAAACAGCAGGCACCTATTGTAAACAGCCCTAATTCCTGAAATGTGTAACATCTTCAAGACATGATTAAACTACCCAGAGACATCCATGACTACCTTGGGATCAGATAACAAAATTGAATGCTGTGAATTGTAGCACCACTTAATTAAATTTTTTTTGAACTATCTGCTTAGAAATTTTTCCATAGCTAGACATGGTTCTCTTTCATTACTCAGGTTGTGCTGGATTCTATTAGTGAAGGACAGAACAAGTTAGGTGCTGCCTGCAAGGAGGGAGAAAGTCTATATGGTTGTTTACCCCAAGCAGTTGTGAGCCACATTCAGGAGCAAATAGCAAAGTCTAATCAGAACTTCCAGGAGTTCCTCAACCAGTGTCTGAATGACAAAAAGGCCCTGGAAGCTTGTGCCTCACACCTGGGAAGGTGAGTAATACCAGTAGCCACAAAAAGACATGATGAAATTGTCTGGCTGCCAAAGTACAGCACAAAATATGAAATTATTTCCAGTTTCTCTAGGCCTGTTTGCTTTTTTCTTTGGAAATATTTAAGAGAAAGTGAAGTTTTCTGGTAAAAACAAAGCAACAGGTCTTGCTCCAAGGGTATTGATTTGATGAAAGAATGGGAAGTCAGGAGCGTATATGCAGAAGTTCTGTGTAGTTTATGAAATGCCAAATCAGCAGTTGGGATTCCAGCAATTAAAGTGCCATTTTCTGGAAGGAAAATGTGTGATGAGCATTCATGTTCTGCTCTGAGGTTTGAAGACAGGATGCTTTTTACACAGTGTGTGCCTGTTCTGTCCCTTTCCAAATGGACATATTTCCTAAGCAGCTAATAAGAAAACACTCTTCAGTTACTTCTTAGGGATGGAATTTGGGGAGTTCAAATATTTTCAGATCTGACTAGATTCAAAACTCTTGCTAATTGAAAGCAAAGTTATTATGGCAGTATGGGTAAAACAGCAAGATGAAATTACATGCCCTCATGTAATGAAAAGGTTTTCAAACTTAGGGCCAGAACTTGTTTTGCTGAGTTTTGAGCACTCGAGATTCCAGTTGACTTCTGTAGGAGAAATTGAAAACACAACACTTCAGGTGTTCTACATGTAAATGCTGACAAAACCCCCACTTTTACCCATTTTTTGTCCTTAGGCTAAATCATTATAAGGATTTGAAAAAAATCTTTCTTTTGGTCTGCCTTTGTTGAATCTAGTAATAAATAAAAGCACTGTCACTTTAAATTTTGGAGGCTTCTGTCCTCCCTGTAGTTCCCATGATTTTCCTGAACATTTTTAGAGAGTTGCTGAATATTTTTAGATTAGTAGTCACTGTGGAATTATGTTTTGTGTACAACTCTTATTCTCGAAGCATGAAATTGATACCCAGTCTTGTGGATATTAAATTCTTACTAACTTTATGGTACTTGAGAAGTATTTTTTAAGGCAGTATTTATCTGTTCCATAGTTTTGAAGATCAGTACAAGAAACTTGGTCTGTGGCTGCATGACATGGAAGAAAGAGTAAGCACAGAAGCATTAGGAGAGAGCAAACAGCTTGTTTCTGAGAAGAAAAAGGAGGTGCAGAAAGTGGAAAAGTTCCTGGAAGAGCTGCTGAATTCAAGGTATATTGAAAACACATTTTCTAAAATACTCTTACTTTTTCCTCTGCTAGAGCAGCATTAAAATTAAACTGTTGGGATAAAGTGTGTTTTTGAAAGATAGAGGAAAGTGTTGGAAACTTCTCTGTGAAGAAAGGCTGAATCCAGGTACTTCCAATTCTAAGAAAGTTCAACCAACAACAATATTCGGTGTTGATAAATTTCTCATTAATAAAAGCTTTAAATACTTCATTAGTAAATGGAAACTGAAAAATGTCATTTAAAAAATAGATGTTAAAAATATTGCTTTTAAAAGCAATAGTGAAAATTACATTTATCATTATATCCATTTTAAAATTTTCTTTCTTTCTGTCCTGCAACACTCAGATCCAACCAGCTTAGCAGAATTCCCTTTCTCATACAGCTGAATTTATAAAAGAGCTCAAAAAGCATCCATGTTAGCTGTGAAATCTTTCTAAAATTCAGACTCAGCCAATAGATGATGAAGCAATTGCCATTTTGAGTACACAGTGTTTTTTTCAAATTCTCTCCTTATTACCGGGTTGGTGAAGATAGAGCAGAAATAGTAGTCAGTTGTCCAAGTCTCACAGCATGTGTAAAAGAAACACCCAGTGACTCCCTATCCCCTTGAGACTGACGCAAGACATTTTGGCCTGATATAAACTCCCTGTAGTCACCAGGTATCAGGAAGGGTGATCAAGTAGATTGAGATTAATTGAGGCTGTATAAACTCAGTTTTAATCCCTTTTACTGACTCTTGTACTGAACCCCAGTCAGTGGCTAATCCTGGACAAATGAACTTTTCATCATGCCTTTCTACCTTCCTACTATCAAAGTCTGTGATCTTCTTAGAAACTTTTGCAGGTACAAAGGAGTAGCAGATCTTATAGAAATGGAAAGTTTGACTGCTGTAAAGAAAATTAAGGTGGCTTTTAATTTAAACGTGCAAAGAGTTCAGTGTGATCATTCTGAGCACCAAAGTCTGCAAGAAGTGACACTGCACACAAGAAAAGATATTAATCGATACACACTGCTTGTATTCTTTCAGTCTTTCCTAACTAATGTTTTGTGTTAACTGTGAACTCTTATCAGTGGTGGAGCACGTGTTTATGCCAGTAACTTTCATAACTTCTGACAGGGGCTATAATAATACATGCTTTCTGAAACTGATTTTCAGTCTCATTGTTTTCTTTCAGGGAGTCTTTTGATCAGCTGTCCCAAATGGCACAGACTTTAAATGTAGAAGGCCATGGTGCAGGGAGGGAAGTGCGTCTGGCTTCTCAGCATCTCACCAGTTATCAAAACATGGTCAAAAGTGTCAAGGAGAAGCTGAGAACATGTCAGCTTGCACTCCAAGAGCATCTCACTTTTGAGGAGGCATTGCAGAATATGTGGTCGTGGGTGAAAGAGGTTCAAGATAAACTGGCATCATCACAGAGTACTCTTGGAAGCAAAGCCACACTGGAAAGACGACTGACACAAATTCAGGTAAAGAAGGATACAACTAGAGATTACACACCAAGATTAATATTGGGTGTGGGCCAATTCAGTGGAAAACATATATTTTTATATTTTATTCTTTCTACAATTATGAAAAAGAATCAGAATTTAAGGTGATCTTGACAAGTTGGAATGAGAAATACGAAAAAGGGGTGAGGGTGAAGTTTAATGGAAACAGTGCCAGGTATTATATTTCATAAGGAATAATGAACTATGAAAATGTGTATTCAGGTCCCAAATCTAATAGAGGGGAAGCCTTGGAATAATTGACAGAGAGAGGCTGTGGTGTGTCTGTCACAGGAGGTCTTCAGGATGAGGTTAGGTAAACATCTGTTAGAAAGGCCATTACGAGATCTGCCATGGGCTTTCTTGAGATTTCTTCTATCTCTGAGGTGTTGTCTTATTGTGCAGTGCTTAACCTACTTATTATCTACTGCAATGTGAGCAGTGCTTTAGGATGGTCAGTGCAGTGAAAAACCTGTGTAGCTATGGGAAAAACTGCTGGATCACGTGCACATAGCAAGGTACACGCACTTACAAGAAAAGGTACCAAGGAGTTTATACTGGATATAATTTTAAAGGATGAATGAGCTCCGAGAAGATGGTGTCCACTGTTGAAAGAATAACAACTTTTGTTTCTCACCCGGTTATATTTGATTTATTTTGCCTCCCAGGAGATCCTCTTACTCAAAGGTGATGGTGAAGTTAAGCTGAACATGGCCATTGGCAAAGGGGAACAAGCAGTTAGAAGCAGCAGTGAGGAAGGACAAAAAGTGATACAAACTGAGCTGCAGACGCTGAAGGATGTATGGAACGAGATCATCAGTACCTCGGTGAACTGGCAGAGGTAAGACTCCCTGGAAAACACTGCTCAGACCCCACCATCTTTGCTTACAGAGAGTGGTACCTTGCAGCACGTAGAAAGACGTTCATTCTTGTATGTGAGGGGAAATTTGCACTGTCAGAGAGAGTCAAAATTGCCTGGAAAAAATACACCCTTCTATAAAAAAAGATGAACTGACCCTATCAGATGAACCAATTTCACATGAGACGGTACTTCAGAGTAATTTAAAAATTAATAGAAATCATAGAAGTTCATACAGAGAAAAATCTAGAAAGCACTTTCTGAGTTATTGAGCCTGTACCTGGGCAGGACTGAGAACATGTGACAGATATTTAACTACCTTTTCCATACATAATTCAGGGATGGTTTCTCAAATCTGTTTTTCATTATGTTTTTTTTAATTAAAAAAAAATTCCTAACATCAAATCCAAATAATCTTTCTTGCATATTAAGCTGATTTCATCTTGTCTTAACCTGTGTGGAAATGGAAAGTTTTTCTTGTTGCCTGTGTGAGATAATTTTATATATCTGAAGGCCTCCATCACCTCTCTTCTAGACAACTGATGTTTCTCAGTTTCTCTGTACTACTACATTTTGGACCTCTTTCAGGAGGACCTTGTTCCTTATTTCTTAAACCCCTATTTCTTAAAATATTATAACTGAGAGTGGTGCCACTTTCTTAGTTGCACCAAAATTGTAATAGAACTGTATGTAGAAAGTTATAATGGGCTCTTTTTAAGACGTCACTCAAATTTCACCCAAATTTTATCATAAAATATTATTTAGATTGTGCTAGAACTTTCCATTTTGAGTTAAATCCTTACCACACTCTTGTCTGTCATTAAGTCCAGTGGAATGAAAATTACATTCCTCAGCATGAATCCCAGAGAAGTATGGTGTTCTACCAGGAGGAGCAATATATATCAGAAGGGAATACTTGTTATAAATTGTAAATGAGACCATGGATAATGGATTTGTTCTTTCAAAAATTGCCAGAATATCTCTTAATTGACAGTAATTTCATAGGCTGCTGCATATTTTATTACTCTGATCATAAAGAACTCCAGTAATGTTCCGTACTTTACATTGCAGAACAGACACTGAAATGTGCTTTTCATTAGCCTGAGACAGATGGATTGCTCATGTAACCTGTACTAGGGAAGCAGCTGTGTTAGGTTGTATGAAGTGGCCCAAAAGCCACAGGAATTCAGTAATAACGTGGATACAGACTGATACAGAAAACAAAAGCAAGATGGAGAAAAAAGTGTATTCTAAACATATTGTGCATGGCTACAGACAATGTAACAATAATGGTGTAAGCAGCCTTTTTTTTTTTCAAACTGTTCAAAAGTTCTCATCTGCACTTTGTATGTTTCTTTTATTGTAAGTTGCCTAGATTCTGTCATTAGCCAATGGAATGACTATCTGGAAAGGAAAAACCAGCTGGAACTGTGGCTAGAGAAATTGGATCACAAAGTGGAACAGCCTTTAGAACCACAGATTGGTCTGAAGGAGAAGTTTGCTCAGCTGGATCATTTCCAGGCTATTGTGTCTGAGATAGAGGATCACTCGGGTGATTTACAGCAACTCATTGAAAAAGCTGTGGAACTGTACGAAAAAACAGGAGATGATTCTTTTGGAGACACAGCTCGAGAAGAACTAAAAACACAGTTTAATGACATCACAACTGTAGCCAAGGTAAGATAAGTATCTCCATTTTGAGTAAGTAAAATGTTCAGGTATTTGTACGTATAGCTAAAAAAAATTGATTTTTGTAATTTTTTAGTAACTTAAGGATTGACTGTGAATAATCTTGCCTCTGGTATAGTTGAGTCTGATACAAAAATTGAATATAGTTTATTAAAATACAATGGAATGCAAAAATGGTATTGGGAGTTGAAATTGGTATGGTTATGATTTTTGAAAAGTGAAGGCCGTATATTCTATTCCTAGTTTCATATATTCTGACACATTTATTTTCATCTAATTCTTTTTCATTCATTCCTAGGACTTTTTTTTTTTTAACCTAGAAAGGGAAGAATAAAATGCCTCCCTGAGCAGAAAACATATTGTCAGAAAGAGAAATCCTTTTGTCAAAAAGATATATGTCCATATTTTGTGGTATTTCAAGCCACTAAGCACTACACATGCTATGCAGGTATTCTGTTTGGTTTCTAAGGAAAGATATGTGAGCTCACTGAGACCTTCTGCCAACCACATAATGAGAGTGAAACACTTTGCTTCCACTCTCCCCTTCTACTGGTGCTATATTTTGATGTGATCAATATAAATAGAGATTCATGGTTTCCTTTCCTGGAGCTCTTTTGCTTCCCTAGGAGGCTGTTCTGGTTAAGGTCAGATGCATGTGGACATTTTCTTACCCTGTTGTTGCATAAAATGCATTAAGGTAAAAAATCTTTGAGGATTTACTTTAGGTCATCTTTGGTTAGCTAGTAACCATCCATCGTCTAGTTGGTCTAACACATTCTGACAAATTATTATGATTATTTTCAGAGGGGACAGTAGGACTTATAATCTAACTTAATTTTTAATAGCATTTATTGAATGTGGAGTTAATCCAAGTTAAAAATAACGGAGTTTAATTTGTAGGTGGTTTAGTTTGAAACTGATTTCAAGACACTTCAATCTAGATTAGAGAATCCATACAGGAGTTAAAAGCTATTTGATTAGTTTAGTTCACTTTTGGTTAGTTTTGATAAATATTCATTAGTGTTATCTCACAAGAATATAACAACAAGTCTACTCGATCAGACGAAAGGCCAATCTAGACCACTATACTGTGTCACTGTTTCACGGTAAGGTAAACTGACCCCACTTTAAGCTGACATTAAAAAGCTAGATGGAGACAGGAAGCGGTTTTATGTTTGTGTCGGGGAAAGCATCCTCCAGGACTGCAGGGCAGGTGACTGGGGACAGCCACCACTTCTGATCTGATGGTTCAAATGGGACTCGGCACCATAAGAACCTTTTACACTTCTGAACAGTCAAAGTTCTTGTTTGTGGTCTTCCTATGGGACATCTTCATGACTCTGCGTAGCATTTGTGCTTCTTGGTGCTTCTGAGTAAGAGCTGTTTCTGGCAGCTGTGCTGCTCCCTGGGAGTACTCGGGTGATCTGCAAGACCCTCTCCAGGCTCTATTGGGAAAAGCATGCCAGAGTCACACAACTGCAGCATTGATATCTATGAAACTGTACATTAGACTGTGTTAAAGTATATTTTTGCATACATTTTCAGAAGGCTTCTTCTCCAGCAGAAAATGCTAGTCCAGACCAACCTGAACCAAATCTTTTGCAGTGTAGCACTGTGTTCTGCTGCCACAAGCTGTACTCTATTTCTCTATTTACTATTCAAATGCATGCTATAGAGTCAAACCAGCACTGCATGCTTAAAGCCAGAACAGCATTTAAGTACTTTAATGTTTCTTTTTTTTTTTTCCCATCTGAATGATAGGAGAAAATGAGGAAAGTGGAAGATATTGTGAAGGATCATTTGCTTTATCTGGATGCTGTGCATGAATTCACAGACTGGCTTCATTCTGCAAAGGAAGAGCTTCACCGCTGGTCAGATGCATCTGGAGACACACCAACTATACAGAAAAAGCTAGCCAAAATCAATGTAAGTGAGCTTTCATGATTTCTTCTGCAATTCAGACCCTATGTTTTAAAATAAGCCAGAGTCAAACAGTTGTGGGATCTTGCTCTTTGTTTCTTTGAAATGGTGATTACATTTTAGTGAGCTGAAAGCCGACTTTCTAAGCTATGCTTTGTTTTCAACTCCCTTCTCATATTAACAGATGGAGGAAAAGTATAATCAGACCTAAGTTAACCACAGCACACATGGAAACAATTTGCGAGAGCAGAAGCCCAGTGGCATCACAGAAGAATGTGGCTTAGCTGATTAATGAATATTTCTCTGTCCTCATCCCCAAATACTCTTTCTCCATGAGCAGAATTGTCTAACTCAAAGTCAGAGACAACCTTTCCTGCTTTGCATTAAATGGAGAAGTGTAAAGCAGCACGAGGATTATTCTCCTTAAACATAGTAGAAATGTATGAGCTGTCTTCTTGTGTATACTCTCCTTAGCCTGGCACCTATTCTTAGCCATTTGAGTGCCTAAGAAATTTGCATATTCCTGAATGCAACATTAAGGCAGACTACATTTTTTGCCCATGCTTGGTGTTTACCTTCAGATATTCATGCTAGCAACATTTTACTCTGCTCCTAAACATGAGAGAGTAGGAATGAACTTGAATGCTAGATGAAGATTCAGGATCCCCAAGATCAAATTACAGATGTTTTTGTCCACTCTTGGGTAATTTTCAGTCTTCTTTGTGCTCAAACTCCTGATCTGTAAAATGGAAAAGGGAGGAGATAGCAGTGCTAGCTCGTAAGACTTAATGAGAGAAGAAATAACATAACTGTGGCATGCACTGTTTGGGATGGTATTTATACATTATCCAGTCTCTTAAGCTGAAAGCTCCCAAAATTCCCTTGTATGAGATGTGAGGTTGAAATTGGACAATGTAGAAAGAATTTAGCTCTGAAAAGAAAACTAAAAACAAATACTTAGTAAAAACCATGTGGAACCAATTCTGGCACAACACAGGTCACGGGCAGGCTGTGAACTGCAGTTGTGTTTCGGAGATTGCTCTGGGCAGCTACATGTCAGTGTTACTTATGCAAAAGATCACAGCAAAGTCGTTATGTTCCACAACTCAACCTAAACGGTATTTTCCATGTCTAAAATAGATCCCTTCTTTCTTTCTTTCTCTCCAAAGCTTATGACAATTTCAGAATCGTTGTTTAATCCACGCAAGGCCCGCACACTGTTGACTGGGTTTTACTCCCCTCGCTTCCCAGACCGATGCTGTCAGGGAGCCGCGGCTCGGGACGGTGTGGGACGGGACGGTCGGGACGGGACGGGACGGTCGGGACGGGACGGGACGCGCCCCCCGGGCGGACCCCCCCCGTTCGCGGCGGTGGCGATGTGGCGGCCCCCGGGTTACCATGGCAATGTCGCCCTGCAGGAGCTGGTGGAGTCCCGGCAGAGCGGCGCGGGCCGCCTGAGCCGGGTGGAGGCGCTGGCTCCGGCCGCGAAGCGCGGCACCACGGCGGGCGGGTGCCAGCTGCTGGCGGCCGAGATGCAGGCGCTGCAGGCGGACTGGCGGCAGTGGGAGGAGAGCGCCCGCCGCAGCCAGGGCGGCCTGCGGGACCTGCTGAGCCAGATGGCCCTGTCGGAGCAGGAGTTCGCGGCGCAGGCCGGGCGGCTGGAGGAGGCTGTGCAGCGGCTCGGAGCGCAGCTGGCCGCCTGGGCCCAGGGGCTGGCCCCCGCCGACAGCCGCAACACCGACGCCGAGGTGGTGGAGAGCTGGCGCAAGGAGAAAGTAAGGGCATGTCTCTTTTCCTAGAAGCTTTTCCGTTTAAATGTGTGGTCACTCTGGGCAGGAAATTTCCACCAAGCGCGACTGTCAAGTATGTAATAAAAAAATCACTACTTGGGAAAGATATTTCTGTGAAACCCCAACTTTCCAAACTCTTTGTGTTACTGTGATCACAGCGAGCAGTGTTGGCAGAAGTCACCCCTCTCCTTGGCCTTTGCTGTACAAGGCTTAGCAAACCCTGCCTGAATTTTAGGTGTTAAACGCAGGGCTTGCCACTGTGGGAAAGCCAAGGAGCTGGCACATCAGCCCTGAGCGGTGCTTCCAACTTGCTCAGTGATTCAAGCTGGAGTAGCACTTGATGGAGGAAATGTGAAGCATTTCCTAAAAGCCAAGTAAGCAGCTGGAGCCATTTCTGACTTACAATTTGCCAGTGTATACTTTCCTTTTCTTGAAATATCCTCTACATTATGCACGTTGAGATCTTGTCCAGTATTTAAAGAAGTTAATTTGGAAACTGGCATAACTGCTAATTGCTTTGGAATGAAGTGAAATTTAGAGAAATAGGGGTTGTTTCTGTTCCTCATTGTCTTCTAGCAAAAAATTCCCCGTGTATGTATCACACACCCCCCATGTAAATATATACACAATTGCAACAATCAAGATACATGTTTGTAAATATCTCAACCGCAGTGAATCACAGATGTTGATGAAAGATACAGAGTATTTCTCTTTCAGTGTAGTGTTGCAATAAAGCAGTTCCAGTAAAGGGAGAGAGGTGTGTGTTGCCTGCTTTCTGACCCCTTGACTGAAGTAATATTCAAAAAATCCCAGACTACCTTATCTTTGAACTGAGATTATTAATCTCCTTCTCCAGTGTCTGTGCCAAGTTATTTCTGTGGCTTCCTCTTTCACAGAATTCCTTGTACAGATTTATGAAACCTGCTCGCTTGAGTGGTTCTATGCATCTGTAGAAGTAGCAAAGCTGACATTAAGATGAAGCAAATAATGGTACAAATATGCAAAATGTTCCATGTATATATGTTTTTAAAAAGGAAAGGAAGGCATGGCATTGTTATCAAGACACCAGGCATTTTTTATTTCATAAATGGAGAAGTACTCAATTCAAAGGATATTGCCCTTATTAGTAGTATATATATTAGGCATGTACTGTAGATCTATGTAGCAATGCTTTATTTAGATTAGACAGTTGTAAACCTTGGCTAATGAGGAAAATGCAGAGGCATCTTGGGATGTAACTATGCACAGCACTTCTGTGTAATTTTATTTATAGTCAGAGGAAATGTGACAATAATCCTTCCATTTTTGGACCCCAGGGATAGGCCCTATTGTGAATGTAAAATAGCACTACAGTTTCCATTTCTATTGTCTCACGGTGATTCTGTTGCCATGTAAGTCAAGGCCACAAATTAAAAATGCATTTCCTAATTCACAGATTTAGCAAGAGCATTCTGTTACTCTTATACTCAAGCTCTGCTCCCTTAGATGTGTGCAACATAAGAGCAACAGATTTTGCATGTGGAATTCAGCAAATTATTTTGGTAATTGTCCAATTCAGTATTAAATCCAAGTGGCTGCAACAATGATACCACTGTTTCTGTATGGGAAAATGCCACAGTTAAATTTACCCTATTTTGCAAGTTATTGCTCCTGTTTGTTCATAGGTTATGCCTAAGCTTTATGTAATCAGAATAACCTTTCAGTAGTTATTGAGTTAGATTATTTAAAACTGAAAAATTGTGTTGAAAACAGGCAGTTCTAAGCTTGTGGTAGTCCTAAGACATGCTTTCCTTACCAAAAAAAAAGAGCTGTTAGCATTTCATTGTGGTGATTCCTGCCCTAGGCATTTTGTGACATCCTGTGTTTAAATAATGTTCATTGTGATGTTATTTCTAATGCTTTCAAAAAAATTTGTTTCAGTAGTTTAACATAAAGGAACATAAGCAGAAAGTGGTTTAAGGTTTTTTTCCTAAACATCATTGCTATTACATAATTACTTAGCTCAAATGCTACTTTATATAGCATTAAAACAGTGACTATTTCAAGTATCTTTTAATCATGATTGAAGAGATTTGTGGTGTATGAGTGGCTCAAAGAAGATAGTCCATAATATGATAATGAGTAATGTAAATCAGAGGAGTCCTGAAAATCTGGTGCAGCAAAATATCATCTGTAATTTTCCTGAACATTCAATTTTGTGCTGAACTGTTTGCTATATATATTTTCAATCATCCTCTTTTTTTCTTCTGAGTATACGTATATATATATGCACATATGTGTCTATATATATATATACATATATGTATATATATATTCAGAAATGCGATTTGGAGACATCCTTATCTCCCACTTCCAGGTCTCTGTTCAAATCTGTCTTCACTTTCATATGATATTTTCTTAAGTTTATATTGTAAGCTTCTTCCAGACTGGCACTTTAGCCGGACTATTCTATACATGCCAAATGCTGTGGTCTGCCTGCGCTGCAGAACCTCTGCTGTTAATCTCAGAGGAATGTCTGAAGAATTTAGTTCCTAGTGAGGTGAGGAGCCAAGTCTGCACTGCTCATTATGCTGGAGTAGCTGGCAGGATTCTGCAGTGGAGATGCTGTGGACATCATCAAGCACTGTTTTTGTTGGAGTACTTATCACACCTCTCCCTGTGACGCAAGTGAAACCAACAAAAGCTCTTTTTTTCTTGTTATTGGCTCAGCTGTCTCCAAAGCAAGAACCTTTCCAGTGCATCAGTGACAGGCAGTAACCCAGTTACTCTCATAGGATTGTGAGCAGCTGTACTTTTACATTATGAAGTTGTCTGTGAAAGAGTTGAAGCTGATAAGAGGATTTTTGCATAAATTAACTTTTTGAATACAGCTCAAACCAGTTTTTATTGAACATGTTAAAATCAAGTCAATGGGCTAATTATATTTGTATAAACATATATGATTTGCTATTCCCTAGTTATATGTACTTTTTAATTTGTACAGCTAACTGGCAATACTATAGCTCATTCATTAAAATGAAATTTATCTCTTAAAATGGGCTTCAAGACATTTCAAGCTAAGGAGGTTGAGAAATTTGGTCTCTAGAAGCTCATAATTTCAAATAAGATTATGTAGGCTTGACTGCTAAAATACTTTTGAACGTAAACATATATGGATCATAAATGAAGTTGAATTTAAATTCTGAAAAGCTTTGATTCAAAAGATACATTTTTTTACATTTACTCACCAATATTTTTCATTTATTTTAACAGGAAACATGGGATGCTCTTGTAAAGTCTGAACAAATGACAGATGAGATCAAAACTCAGTTGAATGATCTCTGTAGATTTTCCAGAGATTTGAGTACTCATTCTTCAAAGGTTTCAGGATTGATTAAGGAGTATAACAGGTACACATTCACCTTGTTTATAGTTAATCCCATGTGTGTGGGGGGTGAGCTGTCTGTTAGCAAACCATTGATTCAAATTTTAGAACTAGAAACAGCGGTATGCAGTAGTTAGAATCATTATTTTGATTTTGGTGTCAACAGAAATTATAAAAAGTAGAAGTTTGAATTTTTTTTTTTCTAAAATCCAGGCTATGCCACTAAACTCAGCTGAAACTAAATGTATATCTATACCTGACCTATTACAGGAGGAGTCCTTGTAAAAGGAACAAGATATATCAGCTAGTTGAGATATTTTTCTTGATTTTGTCCTTCAGTTTATTCTTTCATTAGCTGGTTCCCTGAAACAGGAACTAACGAGGGGAGGTAGCATTTAGTTGCTTTCTTGCTTTCTCTCGAGTCATTCTATCTGATTTACTTTGGAGTGTGACACCTGCATTTCAAACACAAGATTCTGTTGTTCCTTGCAGGCGATTATAGCTTCTGGCTTCTGTCGTTGCAGAAGGCTGTGATGACTCAGATTGATCCTTTATAACCTTGTGGACTTAACTGAGCCACAGAAGTTGGAATTTTAATGGCTGTATAGTCCTGCGCCCTCTCCCTAGAGAGAGGAAGGAGCTTGCAGAATATGTTCATGCTTAGGTGCACTGAGTCACTCTTGTACCTGTCATATCTGTGGCAGTTATGTCCCAATTTACATGCTTCACTTTTGAGAACTGAAAGCTTCTAATGGATTTCCTGGTGCCTCAGTTAAGTGCATAAATTTGGTAGGAGGAATCCAGGTTAACCTACCCTTACCATTGTGTTTCAGATAACTAAATAATAGCATTGTCACCTAACAGAGACCTGCCTTTCCTCCTTCCCTCCCTCCCTCCCTCCCTCCCTCCCTCGCTCTCTTCTTCTACCCTGATGTGACAAACCCAGCCTCTGCCTGCAAGCTTCAAAAGGATGTCAGAGCAAAGAGCAGATCTTGCAGCAAAGATTTCGGACGGCCTTCAGGGATTTTCAGCAGTGGCTGGTCAATGCAAAAGTCACCACTGCCAAGTGCTTTGATGTGCCTCAAAATATCAGTGAAGCTTCAGCAAGTCTGCAGAAAATACAGGTAACTCTATCGCAGTAAAATGCTACTCTAAGGGAGACCAAGACAACTTCATATACAGCTCAGATTGAATTGTTTGATTAATTACTATTTTTTGTTAATGTTATTATTGTTAACACTAAAGGTGACTCATTGCAAGGAAATAAACCCTTATTTTTTTTCATTGCAAATCTATGTTGTTTAATTTAATTGTTGTGCTCCAGTTTGTAAGTAGTTATGGCTCATAGTAGTTTTCCTTGTCTGTTTCTTTTTTACAATGGAAAAAAATATGTGTTTTAAGAGGGAGAGTACTATAAAATCAGAACGCTATGAGAATCGAGTCATAGTACCTGTAATTATTTCATGGTTACATGAATATTTTTCGTCATGTATGAAAGTGGAGCCCTTATGGTACAAAACCAGAGTCAAATTGCACGCAGTACAAGCAGGCATTTAAAAAGTGTATTTTTCACATAAAGCTAGAATAAACCCAAACTGTTCTGTGGAAAAGAATGCCAATTGAAAGTATATTTTAATAAATAATTTGAAAGTAATACTTTTATTAATGGAATATAACTATCATTTTCACTGAAAATAGCAAAATGAGATTTATATTATGAGGCTGTTGTGCATTTAGTTAGTTAGCATAACAGAAGAAATCCTTATCTGTTTCTCAGAAAATACCAAAAGCCAAATTACTTCCTCCTCACTTTGGTAAATCCACTTTCCCTTCTTTAAGTGGTTTACTTAAAAGTGCAAACAATGCTGCATTAATATATCAGATATTTGACTACACCATAATGAGAATATCTTTAGAGGGGGAAATGTCCATATAATTTTTTGCATTACATATTAAGGTTTTAGCAAACCTGGGGGTTTTTTCAACAGTGGTAGAATTTTTTTCTTTATCACTGCAGCCGCCTCATAGTTTAAGACCATACCTTCTTCTCCTTCTCTGTGAAAGCTGCCTTAGGTGAAATAAACTTTTTTTGGACTGCTTTAGGACTTCTAGAGATGTCTTGGTAACCTGTATACACTTAAAACTTTATTTTTCTTGGGAGGTATTTTTCTGCCTGTTAGCACATTTGACATCATTAAGTCACCAATATCTTTGATTTTAATATAGCCAGAACTTATAGTCCAAGTATCTCAAAGTTAACAGATCCTTTGCATTCTCTACTAAGACTTCTAGTGTAACACAGAATCAGATCCTGACCTAGTACTTTTGGTATCAAGCCTGTTACTCCTGAACATGGAGTTAACCTAATGATTATGGATATAAAACTAGTCTTGTATTACATAATTGTCATAGTAACAGTTTAAAATGTTGCTATTTAAGACCGCTAAATTTCTTTGAGTCCTAAATGCTCACAAAGTTCTGTAATAATTACAAGTTATAAAGACATTATACCAGTAACTTGGAATTTAATTATCTGATTCTATCTGATTCCTTATATTTCAGTCTAATTCTTCCACGTGCGTTTTTCCACACACTTCTTGCACACCAGCATTGTGCAAGATTTCTCTGAAGAAATATACTTTCAAACAGGGAGGGTACATTAAGGATGCAGAGGCCTAAATCACACAGATGGGGCATTGCTCAGGTTCTCAGCATCACCCCACAACCCCAAATACTCATGGAAAGTCCAGCATAGCTGGGGCTTGCCCATGGGCAAGGCTTCAGTCTTGTGTGTGCCTCTAAGTGGGCCCCTGTGCTATCTCTGCCAGGATAATGACTCCCTGAAATGAAATTTTTATCACTTTTTGTACTATGGATATTTAAAGAAGTATAAAGGATAATACCAAACTAAATGACCAGTAATTGTCTCATGAAATACAGGTAATAGCACATACAGGTAATCCTACAGTCTTAATGTATACATTATTTAGACACATGACTTTTCTGAGTTAAGTAGGTGTTATCTGTAAATCACATCAATACAAACAATATTCAAATGAATATATTGAAAGATGTATTAGCATGTTAGCAAGCAGAAACAGTAAACTCTTACCACTGATAAATTTTCTAGGAGCTTGACTTTATTGGGACCAAAAGTTCACCAATTAGCTTCATTACTGTTTTTAGGAATTCTTATCGGAAAGTGAGAATGGGCAACAAAAGCTAAACCTGGTAGCATCCAAAGGAGAACTACTGTGCTCTGTTTTACCAAAGGAAAAAGCTAAAGTTATCCAGGACAAATCTACTACTGCTAAAGAAGATTGGAAAAATTTTATCACCACCCTCCATCAGAAGAAATCTGCATTGGAGGTATTGAACCAGTCACAGTGGGGAAAGACTGGATCTAAATTTCCGCTTTGCTTCTGTTTCAAACAGCACAGTTTAGATTTTGTATATAGCTGTGTTTATTATGTGACAGAATTAATAAATAGATGTTTTTAAGAAGTCTTATTCTTTTGCTTACTTTTCACCTTTGTTTACTTCTGTCTTTATGATCTGATTTCACTTTAAGTGGGGTGTTTCGTGCAAGAGGCTGTTGTTCAGAACCAAAGACAGAAGTTGCTCAAATTCATTAAAGCCTCATCAAATGTACTGGGATGCTAAAACACATTTGCTTTTTCAAAAAGTGTTTTAGTACAGGTTTTTTACACTGCTACTAATTGAATAGTCCCAGTACAGTGTGCAAATGTTGGCTCTCTTACTGCAAATAGATGAAATGTACTTATTTATTTGAGCAACTTTTTAAATAAATGTCAGTGCCTTTCTCTGTTCAGAACTCACAGTTCAACCAGTAGGTGGTGAATATATTAAAACCATAAACTTTTTAAGGTCATAGGTTTTAAGGTCAAAAGGTCTTATCTGGAATTCCCTGCATAGCGTAGGAGAATTAAAGTTCTTTGGCATTCTTGTTTCAAACCAGTGCTGCCTAGACAGCTGAGGAAAAGTTTAGATACACTTAATGCATTATGTAGGAAAGCATTTCAAAGAAAATTCTCAGGTAGCAAGGACTTACCTTTCTTCATCTCAGGTTTACCATGGAAAGAGGAGGTTCTTAGAGGTTCGTCTTTTTGAGTCAAGCATTTTTCAGTCTCATAGGCTTAGTTTTTCATTCTGATGTGTAGGTGATGAGGGTATAGCTAAAAAGAAAACTAAGTATGTCTGCGGGAAACAATAAATTAAAATAACTAGGGCACAAGAGCTATGCTGTTCAGATTTATATTCCATATGAATTATTTCAGATGCTCTTTTATTAAATCATGTGGAATAAGCCTACAAGGAAAGTATGCAGGCATTGGAGGATTGCCTACATATGCCTTTAATGCACACATTCTTATGACCAGAACTTTACACTAAAAAAGAATACAACCAGAAGTGTTCCCCAGGACTGGGTTGAACTTGGTCAGACACCACCTAGAAATAGTGGCAGTCCATTTAAGGAGGAGTCAGTGTGAATGTCTGAAGTCAGATGTTAGATAACTCATATCCCAAATTAGCCTTTATTCAGACTGCCTTAGTTATGTGAATTAATATTAGATTGAGTCAAATCTCATAAGATCTGTAAAGCTTTTCATTCAGAAGAAATTTGCTTCACCCTCCCCTGAACTGTGTAGTACGCTGTTGCCTCTGTTGTGCTTTTTAAAAGTGTGCCCTATCAAACTTTTATTTCAGTGTCTGTGGAATAGGAAGAGGCAGAGGAGATATAATTTATTTGAAGAGTTGTGTGTAATTCGCCTACAATTGCATGTCCTTTTTGAGTGCATGATCTGTGTCTTGTGAATTAGTTGTGTCCAGTACACTGGGACTGTTGATAGAATTTTGCGTGTCCTCCCAGAACTTAAAGATCCAGATGAAGGACTTTGAAGCAACTGCTGAGCCTCTGCAGGAGTGGCTGACCACAACTGAGAAGATAGTACAAGGAAGTAGCAGTCGACTCCATGATCTTCCTTCCAAGAGGAGAGAACAGCAAAAGCTGCAGGTGACTTTTCAGTGTTTTTAACACAGCCAGACTTCCCTGTCCCATCCTCCTGGCTTCATGGATCCCTTACAAAAGCTTGATCATTCTAGCATCCTGACCTCTAAATAAGATGAGAACTGTTTTCCAGGTTTGCTGTTAATGATCCTGTTCCTTCAAGTTTTGCATCTCCACATTTCTTAAGACATGCTGCTTCATTGCTGTAACCGTATGGTGTGCCTTTCTCAGCAAGCTTGCCATATGTCACTTCTGTTTTCCATGGTGCCTTCATGCTTCTCTATTTCCTGCTTTCTTGCACCCACTCTTATTATTACTGTGCTTGTGCTTTACAGTCTGTCCTTGAGGAAATAAGCTGCCACGAGCATCAGCTCAACAGGCTAAAAGAGAAAGCTCAGCAGCTGTGGGAAGAACAAGCTGTCAGCAAAAGCTTTATGCGCAGAGTGTCTCAGTTGTCTTCTCAGTATCTTACTCTAAGCAATCTGACAAAGGTAATGCACCCAGTGTATGTGCTTTTAAGCAATTCCTTTGATGTATGTGGGGAAAAATAAAGACTGAAATGTGAAACACTGCAGTTGTCTTGCTTGCCTGCTCTGTGATACGTCTGAGCTATTCTGTCTTTCACATTGACTTTCAGGAGTGGGGAGTAAGGACTGTCCGCAAAATGTAACTGTCTTTTAAAATTTTTTTTAATTTAAAAGTGTACTGATTAAGAAGTAAACCCCACCTGATGATACAATAACCAGGCTTGATTTTGATTATTTCAACCACTGAAGGCATTTTAGTTTTGTAATAAGTGGCACCTGAAAGAGGTATTTTTCAAAAGTTAGTAGAGGGCTTGGTTTTTTTAGAAAATACAGAATACAGAAACGTTATTATTTTATCCCATCCTATAATTATGATTATTTGCATTGTAAGTATCTTCATCTAAAAGTAATAGATGGTCTTCTAAAAAAATATATTTCTTAAGCTGCTTTTGAAGATTCCAGGGGAGGCATAGGCCAAATTCTAAACCATCAGGCCAAGAACTGAGAGTTTAACCTAACTCTCTTTTTTTGAGTGATGCTGGACGCACTTCACCAGTTAATAGTTCTGCTGTCTCTATTGTGCAAATAAATAAGAAGGCCTTCATATTAAGACTTATTTTTCTCAAAGTTTGCATCATTTAAGAGGCTTGATATGGAACTAGGCTTACAGTTGCTAGAATAACTAGAATGATTAAGGTTATAGGAAACATGTTTGGGAATAATAATTCAATGCAGAAAGTATTTGTGTTTGGACGGTTTCTACTTCACCATTTTCTGCTTTTTCTGCGGAAATAACAATTGTAAAGCATATCTGTGACTTACTGAAAATGATTGCATGCATGACCAAATAAATTTTCATGTCTGCAAAATGAGAAAGTGAAAGATGCATGAATTACTAACATGGTCTGATGTGAACAGAACTTGAAGGAGATGTTAGGATGGCAAGGAGTCATCTAAGGTGCAGATACATATGATCCAGCCTATTAGAGAAATCCTGAAACTCTCTTTGTAGAGCCATGGATCTTGAGAAAGGTCCCTCTCAGTAACTTCCAAAGTCTGTTTCACTGACTCGACTTTAGTTCTCTGTCACAGAGGGAAATACACTCTGCTGTGTATTTCTGTTCACCTCAAGCCTTTTAGCAATGCAACTTGAGCATTTGTTTTTGATTTGTATGAGTGTCAGTGGTTTTTCACAAGAATGCTTATACCAATGGGAATCATTGAGGAAAACAGGTCTCTTTTCCAAATTATCAATAAAGTAATGTTGCTGCAGTGGCACAGGCTTAAATCTGTCTTTGCACTGGCTGATTTCTCAAATTATCTTTCATTGCAACACTGACATAGAGTTTAGACATGATTTAACAGATGTTTAAGAAAAAGTGAAACCAGCAAACTAAAGTTTTACATTTAGAAACTAAAAAAAGACATTTCTGAAATTTTCATTTGTATTTTATGTTTGGACCATTCATTTGTGCATGCATATATGCAAAATTCATTCCATGCTTAAGTGTACTTGTAATTATCAATGTATGAAGCAAACTTCTGAGTACAGTTTATGAGACTCATTCTAAAGACCTTAAGTTAGTACGGGGAATAGGCGGTCCTTTAAATAGCAGTTGGTGCTAATTGCTCTGTGAATTGCAGGAGAAAGTTTCCAGAATGGATAGGATCGTAGCAGAGCACCAGCAGTTCTCTCACAGTGTCAAGGACCTCCAGGACTGGATTGCTGATGCAGTTCACATGCTGGATTCTTATTGTCACCCCACTGCAGACAAGAGTGTTCTGGACAGCCGGATGTTAAAACTAGAGGTATGGAAACACGAGTCCAAAACCTGCTCTTCTTTGATCTATATGAAGAATACTAATGTAGGATACTTAGCTGTTGCATATTCGTCTAATGACTGTTGTTCAGACACTGATTTTCAATTTCTAAAAATATAACTCTTTCTGTAGCAGAAAGAGCTCATTATTAGAACTTTTCTCTAAGACGTGTACAGGGACCTTAACGACATGAAGGACTGCATATATGTGAAAATTCTTAAAGTACTCAAAAGATTTTGTGTGGCTGCTGTAGGTTAAATGAAGGAAGTAGGATATTCACTTCTGTTAGTTCGACATATTTTAAGATATATTCCTAGATCTTACAGGTGATACAGTTGATTCAGAAAACCTTTTCCTATAATTGTTTGCTTCTAAAATGGTGACTACAGTTAGGAAAATAGCATCTATTGATAACAGAGCACAGTAATGTTAAAGAGCACTAGTTAAAAAACCGATACTTTTCATATTATTGATGTCTAGGATTTTGAGCCAAAAAATCCTCAAAATTATAAGTATACATCCAAAAGCAAAAGGTTGTAGAATAGTACTAAAATTAAGTTTTGGCTTTTGTTCACTGAGTCTTTTGGGTTCATGTTTTCAGGCTTTTCATGACTTTACATTCTGTTAGAAACTGTAAATTTGCAGGTTCACAGCTCCAGGAGCTGAAGTCTTTGCTCTGACATTGCTGATGGTCTACTGAGCTTATATATTGATACCTTTATGTTGCATATAGATCCTAGAGTGGTAGAACTGTCTATCAGCCCTGTAGAAGAGCTTTGTCATTACATCTTGTTGTCTCTCTGAATGAATGCACCTGTTTTCCATCTAAATGACATTTCCTTTGGAATGTCAGCCTTTCCACTGAACAGTACCTTCTCTGATGTACTCTTAAGTACCTGCACAGATTCCATGAAAAGTTCCCTGTTAGCTAAGTTTTTTTTAAGAGCCTGAACCTACCCATTGAAAGTCACTTTTGATTGTGAAACCCTGCTGTGAACCCCACTGTCCCTTTTTCAATTGACTACAGGCTCCTAAATATGATCAGGTCATGTTCCATTAAAGGCAGTTAGAATATTCATGCCCAGTTAATGATAAAAATAAAATATATCCACTCACTTCTTAGGGCCTGCTAGCAGTGAAACAAGAAAAAGAAGTCCAAATGAAAATCATTCTGACAAGAGGAGAATCTGTTCTGCAGAATACTTCTTTGGAGGGAGTACCAGTGATTGAAGGGCAGTTACAAACTCTGAAGGACAGCTGGGCTTCTCTTCTGTCTGCTTGTATCCAGTGCAAGAGGTAAAAAAGGCATGAGTGCAGAATGATGCTTAAAAACAAAGCACTGTCAAAACTTCTGAAAAGTAATTCCCTGAATTTTACTGTTTACAAGAGTCAAACTCATGGAAAATGATTGTGTGTGCTAAACACTGCAGGTCTAGAGGTTGTAAGTGACATTCATTTGAAGTAGAAGAAGGGGAGGAAACTGTGAGGGATCTTTAGCTTTGTTAACAATTAATGTCAATGTACTCTTAAAACTGAACTCTATGCACATAATCTTGTATTTACTTTGTGTTACACTTGATGCTTTGAAACCTTCTCAGAAATCAGAAGAGCTTGTCATGGTCATTAATGGTTGCTCTGTCAAGGTCCTGTCTGGTTTTCCACTTGCTAGCATTCCAGAGAATATACTGTAATTGCAGTGCCCAGTAGTGCTGCTCCTGCTGATAGAATAAAGAAATATAAAGGAAAAAATGTACTCTTCTTTGGTGGAGCATCAATAATTGCAAATATGTCAAGTTAAAGAAACAAAGGTAATTAAACATTAGGATGCAGCAAGTTTTGAATGTATGCAAAGGGACAGAAAACTTCTGGTTCTCAGTCTTTTCTTTCAGTTGCAATTTATTTACTAAACCTAGAACACGTCAGCTAAGTACATAACTTACAGACTTACTTAATATTCCAGGTTTGGAAAACTTAATTTCTCTTTATTAGCCAAACAGTTAAAACCTGTAGGATTTTAACAGACTGCTTAGCTTGTGATATGTTTTTCTCATAAATATAGCCTAGAATATCTGTATATGACTATATCTCACTGTAATAGCATGGGAACTTCCACTATCACAACAAATATGTATTTTTTAATTACAGTCAGCTGGAAGGAGCTCTCTCCAAATGGACAAGTTACCAGGAAGATGTTAAACAGTTTTCCAGATGGATGGAAAAAGCAGAAGCAAGTATGACTGCTTCTGAAAGACAATATGCTGAACTGAGGGAAAAAACAGCTGCCCTTAGCAAAGCAAAGGTGTGTTTGATTTACAACAAACCAGCAGCAAGTCCATGTCACCTTATAGGCAATAAAAAAACCTGTGTAACTGCAAGATTAATCTGTGGTCTTGTTTTAATGCTGCCATTTATGTGTTCTTCTCTTTCTGTTTTGCAGCTACTCAGTGAAGAAGTGTTGAGTCACAACAGCCTGTTGGAGACAATCGAAGTGAAAGGAAAGGGGATGACTGAGCATTACATTGCTCAGCTTGAGCTCCAAGACCTTCAGGAGAGGTATAAGTTCCTCAAAGAAAGAACAAAGGTACAGTTTTTCTTGGTAGCACTCCTTGTTTAGTTGGCAATAAGGAAAATGTCTTTTCACTGATCATTTATTTTACAATTAAATAAGGATTAAGAGATTAAGGACAGCTGTAAATTAATGTAAGGGTGATTAATAAATCTGTTTTCCTGTACTGAGCTTCAGATCTTTTTGAAAGGGTTCTAAACATCTGAAAAAATCTTGAGGAGAATAGTCCGAGGAACTCCATGTCAAAAGTTTCATTGACTTCAGCACAGATAAAATTTTACCCATTGTGACTGAAAAGTTGAAAAAATCTTTGAACCTGTAATTTGCATAAGTGTATATTTGCAATAGATGTTAGCAGTCAGTGAGGTGATTCACAAACGGTTGACAGCTACAGAGAGTTATTATTGAACACAAACCTTATTAGCAAGTAAACTGGCTATAATGACACAAGCATGATAAGTACTACATTTACTGATAAATATTGATATTGTATATCTGGAAAAGATTAGGGCATAGACCAATCAAGATCAGGATGGGGTTTAGTGTAAGATATAAAGAAGAAATAATTAAAGACCTCGTGATAGATTTTAGGCTAGGCTTTAAATCTCCCATTAACCCAAGTTCTTCTGTCATAATTAATGCCTAATGCATGCTCAGACAGCCAACTTTTCTTCAGGACAACAGCGTAGTGAAATTGAATTTTGTTGTCTCAGTGATGCCTTTGTCATGTAGAAAGAGCCAAAAGATGGTTTCTGAAACTGAAAGTAAGAGATTCGCTGTTTTGTGGTCCTCTCTTCCACAACTGCAAAGAAGGCCACGTTCTGTCTTTCTTGTGTGAATAAAGTTTTTCAGGTTTGCAAGAAAGATATATAAGTTCTAGGAAGTGCTGGTAAATACCTAGTATTCCTGCTAGCATGGGGATGCTCTAGCCTTTACCTTCTTTTCCTGCACAAAGCTGTACAGACTGCCTGTATTTGCTCAGCTTGAGCAACAGCATGGAAACAACAAAAAATGGATGGTAGTTCACAGAGGCAAGAGTTAGGCACCTCTTTCCTCATGTAGCAAGAAGCACTCCTTCTTTCTCTTCCCACCTAATATGCCAGATGACTGGTCTTCCCTATTCCCAACTGTGGTGATCATATTAAGTGTCAAGTGTGCATTAAATCCTTAAATGTAAATTCAAAGTTCAAAGCAAATGGCTGGAAATTAAGGTATGGTCAAATCCTTTAAAAATCCTGTGTCTGGGTGGGAAGCCTACCAAGATTCCCAAAGTGTTTGTGGCCCAAGTCTGAGCAGACCAGGATCTGTAACTCCCTACAGCCACTGTTGAGAGGCAAGAAAACTGGTCTTTCTTTCTCCCTTCCCACTTCTGGACGTGGACAGGCCTTGTAAACATGAGATAATATTCCTGTTTTCTTCCTTTCTCCAACTAGACAGACCTGTTAGAAGTAAAAGGTAAATCAGACAGTAGGTACATGGCTGCTGTTTATTAGAATGTTTGTCTTCTTATGAGCCTGCTGCTCTCGGATGCAGCCTGTCTTGTCTCCATCAGAACTTGATTCTCCATTCCCATAATTTCTTACAGAATGTGAATTACAGGTAGTATATTTTGCACTTAGATGCTAGTCTTGTGCTAATGTATGACACCTCTCGTTCTGTACTCCAGGTATGGTAATATTTTAGTGCTGGGTTGCGTAATTTTTGTAACTTGCTCACCCCCATACACAGAAGACTTGTAGTCTGCTTCCTACTGTGCTCTGCAGGAGCTCCCTGCCAAGAACTTGGGTAGTCTTCAAACCTAAGATGATAGATGCTCTTCATAGAAGATTCCTATTCCATTTGCAAAAAAAAAAGTCATTCAAAGAAAAAATGCAATTTCTAAGTTCACAGGCTTGTTAATCACTTAAGCAAAGCTAATTTAAATTGATAAAAAAATCAAGAAAGTCCTTTGGTTTTAGACATTAACATGTTACTTAAGATTAATCTGAGATCAAAACTTTAAACCCAGAAGTCACAAGCTTATGTAAAGAATCTTTTAGGATAAGTATCTATTCCCCTACTTGTGCCCCCTCTTTCCCTGTAATTGATTAAACCATCTTCAGAATCCAAGTATTCTTGAATTCTATGAAAGTTCAGCATCATATACAAACTTTTCCCCTTGAAGGCTGGCTGGGTTTTATGTTTTCTTGGTTTGATGATGCTCTAAGATTACGTATTCATATGAGTAAATATTTTAATATGCAGGAGGCTGTAACAAAAGCTGAAGGACTGCTTACCTTACATCAAGAGTACCAAAGAAATCTGAAGGCCTTTGAAGTATGGCTGGAGAAGGAACAGGAAAAACTTGAATGTTTATCACATCTTGATGGTGATGCCCAGGAACAGGAGGCAACACTCCGAGATTTACAGGTACCTAAGATGTGACACCCTAAGTGGAGAAAAAAAATCATCCTTGTAAAATAGTATTAATTGTCAGACAAAAATTGTCGTGAGAGCAACTCGAAATTGCATTATATATGAGCACTTTGCTGCTCAAAAGTGCTTCCAGTAAAGGTAATGGAAATATTATTGATCATTTCTGGAAAGAAAGTCAGTTCCCATCATGTAGGATAGCTCCCATAGTGAGGTGGAAATGCTACCACTGAATTACTTAAGTGACAGTGAAAGGCAAACCTATGGTACTTCAGTAATTCCCCAATTATTATCTTAAGCTGACTTAAATTTTTTTAATGCCTGTTATTGAAGGAGCACAAAGTCCGTGCTTGAGATATGGAATGTTTATTACCTTACTCAGGATACTGAGAAGGTCTTTGTATGATCAGGGACTCTGCATGTGTTTCTACTTACTGTAGTTTACAAAACCCATTTTGAAAATCTGGATATGTATCTCAAATGCAATCTAAGATGAAACACAACTGTGTTTTGTTAAGGTAATTTCCTGTTTCCTGTCATTTATGTTTTCTAATCAGATTGAATCACTTTATACTTTCTAATTAAGTTCTAATAAGCATGCAAGTGCCACACATGTCCAGAAGAGGGTATCAAAAATTAGTCTGGAGTGTTGTCTCAAACATATGTAAAAATGCATAGGTTTGTTTATTTTAAAATATTGAAGCCTCTATTTTCAAACAGAGTCAGTTTTAGAATCAGTTTTACAGTCTGCTTGCCACATCTGGAAAGTTCAGAATTTAAGGTTGTCCTGAATGGATTGCATCCATCCCATGCTGGCTCAGGCAGCTAATGTTTCAGAGCTGATAAACCTAGCAGGAGGGCAAGAATTTAATGCATGCCTTGTCAATAATTTTCTGCAGTTCACACATCAATAACAGTGATATTTGGTTTGCTTTATAAATGAGCATGCTGTCACTGTTAGAGGTAAGAGTCTCTCTAATATATGTTTAACCATAGATAACTAGAGAGAATGCCAAGCTGTCTTAAGTGGAACCATGGGGTTTTTGCCATGTGTGAATGAGAGCTGCTAATGTAGGGTGTGTAACTGTAACTCTGCCTTTATAGGAGCTGCAGGTCCACTGTGCAGAGGGACAAGCATTGTTGAACGCTGCTGTCCATGCCAGAGAGGAGGTGATTCCCTGGGGCATTCCCCAGATAGAAGACAGAGCCCTGGAATCCTTACGGCAGGATTGGCAAGTTTATCAGCACAAGCTTTCTGAAGCAAGAAGCCAGTTAAATACCACTGTGAGCAGACTGAGGTTAATGGAGAAAAAATTTCAGAAGGTTAATGATTGGTTAACGAACCTGGAGGAGAAAGTTGCTGTCAGGACTGGGAGGAGGTCTGGTAGAGCAACAAAGGAGATGCAGCTTCAACAAATGAAGGTAAAGAATATAGTTAAGGCATTCCTTAAATAAAATAATATGTGAGTTTTCCATGTCAATTCATGGTTGCACTGTGAAAATTAGAGCAAGCTTTGCAATTTATCTGAAATGGGGACTAAAATAATGGATCCAAGAGAGCTTTGTGCCTTCTGGATCCAGGTTCCTCCCATTTTACTGATAGAGGTATGACTATACAAATGTTGAAATCTTGCGGTGAGATCTGGAATTCATATGCTCTGTGGTATGTGAAGATGTAACTGAATACAAAGATTGGCACTGAAATGGAAAAGAATTAATATGGTAATAGAGTAAAATGTGACCAACTCTGTTACGAAGTCTCCACTGTGTCAATGTAATGATTCTCCTTTAGTCACATGGTTCTAAATATACACAGGAAGCTGATTTGAAGAAGTTCCAGGTTACATTTTACAGTCATCTCTAAAACATCAGGTGACATCTATAGGAAGTACAGATTGCATTTCTATTATTATTGTGGGAGGGGGGGAAAGCTGCAAAAAGTATTGAATCTACTGTAATGAAATGCAGTCCATACGGGATGAAAACCTTTCCAGCACATTGGTTACATTAACCTTCATCAGATTCTGTTTTATTTTCTAGATGTAAATGAGTGTTTACAACCAGGTACTTGTCTTCCTTTCCAGTTATTTCCTGACTTAGTTACAAATAATTTCCTGGTATGTGTAAGATGTTTGGATCAGTCATATAAGTTTGATTATTTCTTTGTCATAGAAGTGGCATGAAGACATTACGATCAACAAAGATGATGTAGAGGAAGTTGGGGTATTGGCTCAGCAAATACTAGAGGAAAATCTCACTGCAAGTAGAATGAGAAGTCAGGCTACGCAGCTTACGTCTCGCTACCAAACTCTTCTTCTTCATGTCCTGGTAAATAATGAAAATCAATTCACTGTAACATCATAAATTGTCAGTTAAGAAGCAAATACAAACAGACTTTTGTAATTAGACTTTATCAGAGTTTATTCATTACTGTAGACTCAATAGTATAACATTCACATATATATTCATATACACACACAAACAGATATGTAGATTTCATTGGATTAAATGTATCACTGAAACATCATCAGGATAATACAGTATAATGCCCTGTTGCTATCTTTTTTGATAGTTTCAGGAGAGAGATTCAGAATAAGGTATGTCTGAATGCTAGTTGATCTCTAGAGAAATGTTTTCAGGTTGCCACTGATACACGTAAGTATGGGGAAAATTTGATTTTGTGAGGTGCAGTCTTCAGGTTACTCTAAGTAGTAATTGCCTCATAGTATTGTAATCATAAGCCACAATTCAAAGTTCAAAATGTGAGTACATTTTCAGTGTCTAGTATTAGCTCAGTTTTAATGTTAGTGATGGGCATATGTACACCCTGATAAGAGCTCTGTAAGAATTATCCACTGTTTATGAAAGAACTCAAACCCTATATGTTTAATCTTTGTATAACAGATTTTATTAATAAATAGCAATTTATTGTTACCTTTAGCCAATAGCAATGATAAACATCTGGGTGGTCCTTGTTTCTTCCCCCTGCCCTCCATATTTGTCTGAAGGAGCAAGTAAAGTTTCTGGAAGAAGAAATACGCTGTATGGAGGAGTCAGAATTGTCTTTTAGCGCTTACACAAATTGGTATGGAGCTACTAACAAGAACTTCAAAAATGTGATCACCAAATTTGACGTGGTTGATAAAACAGCAATGGAGAAAAAAGTGCAGAAACTAGAGGTACATCTTTCTTAAACGCAATTTTTTTTCCTGTTCACCAAAAAGAGGCTGTATTTTAACATACATCTTAACAGCTGCTCAAAATTCTGACTTTACCTTGCCCAGAGAAGTTAATGGGATAAGACCACGCAGTATAAAACTTTCTGTTCTCAGGTCTCATTAGATCACAGTTTAGCTGTTCAGTCCTAAATAATATAATCTTATCCTTCCATAAGGCATACTTGTATCTGTTTTGTGTTAGGTTAAAATTTAAAATACATTCCTGTCACAAGTATATTTTCTACCAGTATGCAGTGTGGCAAGAAGTGCTTCCTGTTTCTCTTCATCGAAATAGTAATAAAACTCATGTTTCATCTCAAAGTTATAAATGAGCTTTTGGTATGCTCTGCAGCTTAAGCAGCTTAAACATAATACGCTAAGGGAAAGCTTTCAGCTATTCCAGAACTTGGAGTACGAATCCTCTCCTGAGAGTCCTCAGTTTCTCTGTTTAAATTCACAAGCTCAGTGCACAGCAGAAGTATTTGCTTTATGTGCTTCCTTCTAGCTTGACACACCTTAATGCCAGGCAATTTTGTAATAAAAAGTCCACTCATTTTCCCTATTAATTCTTTCTTTGTCCTTAGCAAAGTTAAAAAAATACTGTTAGCCTCTAGATAAAGGAACTACAATGATTAAAAAAAAAAAAAAGCAAGAGTTTTCATACTTTTTCTATTAACCAACACTTTCTTCACAGCTGCTATTGAGTGATATGGACATAGGCCACAGTTTACTGAAATCAGCCCGTGAGAAAGGAGAGCGAGCTATAAAATACATGGAAGAAAATGAAGTTGACCAGTTAAGAAAAGAAATTGGAGATCATGTGGAACAGGTTGAAGAGCTGGCTGGCTCCATCAGGAAAGAGCATATGACTTCAGAGAAGTGTCTTCAGCTGGTAAAGGAGTTCTCGGACAAGTATAAGGCACAGACTCAGTGGGTCATGGAGTACCAAGCCATCTTACATGCTCCAGTGGAGCCAAAGAGTGAACTCTATGAGAAGAAAGCCCAATTGTCCAAATACAAGGTAAAAAGGGGTTACCTCATCATACAGTTGAATTGATTTTAATCTAGTGATTCTCAGTAAATCCTCTGCTCAGGTATCCAGGTTTCTTCAATAAATACATGAGATGTTTCTGATCTGTATGTCCCAATCAACATTAATGAAAACATGCATGATACCTGTCTCTACAAACCAGACTGAGCTCTTAGGTTTGAAATGTAAACATCCTAAAAAGGCTTCCACATCTGAAAATTTACTGTTACGGAGCAAAATTCTTTTCTGAGTACACATATGAGTAATGGCATTGATCTCAGCGGAGTTGATTGCTGTTTAAGCGAAGAGAGAAACCAGTTGGTCTTTCTTCACTCCAGACATTGTCTCTGTTTACATTGACTGGATCAGCTTTCTGGTTAAAGCTGGATGTCCCAGCTCAACTGATACCCTAGAAAGTCAGCTGCTATGACCGCCTATGTTTTTAGTTAGGATTGTATTGAAGTGTTTGGTGTTACTTTCCAGTCACAAAAGTGAGTAGAAAAATTGCCAACAAACCCCATTTCTTCTTCTAGTGATGTTTTTGTAAAATACTCCAGGATTACAGATGTTTCATAAAATGTGTACTGGGTCTGGCTGAGGTGGAGTTAACTCTCCTCGTAGCAGCCCATATAGCGCTGTGCTTTGCATTTGTGGTCAAAAAAAATGTTGCCAACAAACTAATGTTTTGGTTATTGCTGAGCAGTATCTACACAGCATCATGGCTTTATCTCTAAAGCTGCCCACTACCCCTTGCCAGCTTCCCTACTGCAAGTCGTATGTCATAGCTGTGTGCTTGCTTTTCGCGTGCTCGGGGAGTTGGTATCTCACTGTCGCTTGGCAGATACTGGCCTGTGCCATTGCTGCCTGAGGCAGTGGCACAGGGACAGATCAGGTTGCATACCCTTGAGAGTACACTGCTAGGCACTCACCTGCACACCATCTAATTAAGGGGATGGCTTGGTGATACTTTCACACCAGAATCTGTTCCTCTGAACACATTTTATCCCTAGCACTGGCCCCCTTTGTACATATTACCTCCCTTTGTTTCACCCGGTCCAGACTGTCAGCCACGCAACTAGCCTCTCACAAAAGGAGCAATTGTTTTTAAATGTGTGCAAAGTTGTTGTGTCAGGGCATGGCTGAGAAACATAGTCCTGTACTGGTACGCAGAGCGTGTCCTATCTGGAAAAAATGATATCTACCATGGTAGAAGACTGTGTTTCAGATCAAAGGGAAGTTATTAAAATATATATTCAGTGATCAACAGATATATTTTAATTCTTGCCTGCATTGTAGTCTATACAACAGACTGTTCTGTCCCATGAGCCCTCAATAAAGTCAGTGATTGAAAAGGGAGAGGCACTTTTTGATCTGGTGAACGACGTGACTCTAAAGAACAACATTCAAGATCTTCAGAGCAGTTACCAGGAACTCTGCAGCAAAACAAAGGTAAAAAGTCAGCTTGCTATGTTTTTAGCCCTCTTTAAGAAGTTAACTATTTATTTCATGCTGCCATGTCTGTACAAAGAGCTAGCTACCTTTAATTACTTTTGGTGTTTTGTTGGGGTTTTTTTTGTTTTCTTTGAAGGGGTGTGGAGCAAAGTGACAGGCAATTTTTGTATATGGAATAAACTACTTAGGTAAGTCTGAGAGTAGCTGAAATTAATTTTTAGTGTGGCAGGTTTGTACTTTGTAGCACTAAGGGGATATGTATCAGTGACTAGTCTGTACTGTTGTTACTATTTTTAATTGCTTGTAATAGGAGTCTGTATGCTTTATTTCTTGAAGGGACAGATGCCCTTAGATTATATTGTCTCTTGTTTCTGCTTGATCTTCCACACACCCTGTTTAGTTTAGTTGTTGAATAAAAGTCACTGGAGAAAATAAACTGCAAGATGGATATAATTTATTCAACATGGGCATTATTAATTAACTTTGATTCATTAGTCCATATGTATGTAGTACTTTGAAAGGTCTAATGCTTCTAAAGACATCCTAAAGTATGATTATTCCTAAAGCTTTTAATAGGTTATACTTGTAACAAGGATAAGCTTTGCAAACCATGTTAGTACTTATGTTTGACCTAAGCATCTTTAATTGCCAATCTATCCACCAATAGGAGATGATTTTATTTTTTTCAAAGTTGATTTCTAGTTTAAACACGTCTCTGATTTGTACCACAAAAGTGATATCCATTACATTAGATATAATGTTGATGGCTTAAATTTAGAGAAGCTTATGAAAACTCTTTCCTAAAAAAGTATAAATACATTTTAACTCAACGTGTACATTCTTAATTTGCCTACCACAGACACAGACAATATGTACATGCAAAGGCTGTAAGTAGCATTTGTTAGGTGAAGTGCAGTCTCTCAAGGAGTGTATAATAACTGTAAGTGAATTAATGTCAAGTTGACAGTGTTCATTTTCTCAGTGTTTTCCTCAGTCTTACGGTATGGTATTTAATCTGAAGTGAAAATACTGATCAGAACTAATTATGTCTTCCTTTATAGTCTATTCATGAGAGTCCCTCACAGGAATATAAATTTAAGATGATAGCTCTTATTATCCTTTCACACTCTTGGTGGTTTTTGGTTTGTTTGGGGGGTTTTCAACTCTTGTAATTACCTGAACATTTAATTTTGGTTATTGTGGACCTGCAGGCATATGTTGAAACCTTAGAGGTGAGAGTAAAAGAACATGAGGATTACAATAGTGATTTGCAAGAAGGAGAGAAATGGTTATTACATATGTCCAGCAGATTGGTCAGTCCTGACCTTGTGGAAAGTAACAATCTTGAAATAATCACTCAGCAACTAGCTAACCACAAGGTGGGTTTGCTTTGGTAATCTTTGTTTGTCTGGTAGAATATAATTTTCCTTCTTTGCTTCTTTGCCTCCACTCCAGAGCTCTAATTATTTGTCATTCACCTATTAATTTCTCTTACTGCTGTGTAAATAAGCATCAGTGTCATTAAGGCAGGTAAGAAATCTAGCTTGTTGTTAACATTGTTTCTTAGATGAGACTGCATCTACACAAGAACTTTGTTGTACTCGAATCTGAGTACAAGTCTGTGCCAGAGTTTTGCTGAGACTTCCCAGGAAATAAACCCCAAAAATCAGATTTGGGTCATTTTACTCTTAAGGTATTTTTTTCTCTGGCACTTTTAAGGTTAAAAAAATAAATTAAAATTGAAAATTTTCTTGGTATGGAGCTGCTAACAAGAATTCCAGAAATGTGGTCATCAAATTTGACATGGTTGATAAAACAGCAATGGAGAAGAAAGTGCAGAAACTGGAGGTACTTCTCTAGGTTGTTCTAGTTCTAGGCTTTTCTATTAGATTGTAGCATTTCCTCCATTGCTTTTATTCAAGGTATTGTTATGGTTGCTATTCATGAGAAACATTCAATACATTGATAGCCAATGCTTTTTAGAGGATAAAAGAGAGCAAAATCTAACCCTTCTCACCACTGCCTGAAATTGGGATTCCAATGGCAAATACTGAAATCTTTTAATTCTTTGTGATTAGGGTGTTATTCTTTAAGTAACCTGCTTAGATAAAAATTTGGCTCCACCAAAGTCAGTGGAAAGAACTGTCCACAGTGAAAGAGCTTATGGAATAAGATACAATTCAGCATGAGATTTAATTCTCATTGCTAGGCACAAGAGAAGTTGGAGGAGCCCTGGAGGGCATATAATAAAGGAAGATTAAGGGTAGACTTGAGGTCTGAGCAGATAGTGTTCACACACTGTGACAGTGCTACTGATGTTTCTGTGGGATATCCGTGTGAAGATGTTTGACAATGACTTTACAACGAGCATGAAATCTCATAGTTTGACTGTGACAATACGTGTTGTCTAAAAACTTTTTTCCAAATCTAATGAGTGTTTAAGGGAGGGACAAAAACCCTTCTGCATCACAGCATATTTCTTCAAAAGTATTTTATCTGTTTCTTAGGCTATCATGGAAGAAATTGCAGGATTTGAAGATCGTTTGAACAACCTTAAAAGTAAAGGTGATTACTTGATTGATCAATGCTCGGAACATCTTCAAGCAAAATTTAAGCAAAACATACAAAGCCATCTTCAGGGTACAAGGGACAGCTATTCTGCCATATGTAGCACAGCCCAAAGAGTAAGTCTTATTTCATAAAGATTTTTTATGCCATTTAAGAATAAAATGCATTATTATTTTTATGAGTTATTTCTTTAAATGGTGTAACACTCTTTCTACTGTTTTCATTTCAGTTGAACTTACGGGTTACTAATGTAGCACCTCATCATTACTGTGCTACAGTTGAATTCCTTGTGATCCAAATGTTGCCTTGCAGCCAGCAAAACTAGCAGCCTATCAGTCCTTACCTTAATCTCCCCACATCCTCACTACCTTCATGTTACACTAGCTTCTGAGTAGCTGCAGCAAAAAAAAATTGATTATTTCCACTTCAAAAACTAGGGAGCAAATTGCACTCTTAGTGTCGATAGTTTGCATACATACGTACATAACAGGTCTCAAGTATGTGCTAGAAAATACTGTCCCTCTTATTAAAACCAGAATATACAGTTAAGAAGGGCTAGCCGGGGCATTGTGTTAAACCAATTAGGAGATCAAGCCAGCAGTTAAAAAAACAGACAAAAAAACCCACCCTAAACCAAACCAAGCCAAAACAGACAAAAACTAAACAAAACAAACCCCAAAACAAACAATCTCATAAAAAATCAATGGAAAAATGTTGGACAAGAATACAGAAATAAGAGACCATGCTCTTCATCTATATCTTCATTTTTATCTTTTCAGAAGCTGTACATTAGATCTTACCAATCTTCTTCACATATTAGCAAAATGTAGTGAGAGCTTAAGGAGCTTTCAACCTTCGGTACTTTTATGTACAAGGGCTAAAATAACCACAGTCTTAATAATTCTCTTTTATCTGCAGTTTTCAAGGTAGGAGAAGAGAGACAATGCTGGTATTTGAAAATGTGATAAACTTACAAAATGTTTGGTTTAGGTGTACCAGACTTTGGAACATGAGCTCCAGAAGCATGTTAATCATCAGGATACCCTGCAACAGTGCCAGACTTGGCTGTCTACAGTGCAGTCAGAACTAAAGCCAACTACTTGGACGCCTTTCAGCCTGGCAGATGCAGTTAAACAGGTAAAAGTTCAGCACTTGAAAAAGCTGAGTTTTTCTTAACAAGGTGAGTTCAGATCAGAGATTTAAATATCTAGAAATTAGATATTTTCTAGCCTTCTCAGAAGGCTGTGTAGCCGCATTGTTCATTCTCAGCTCCAAAAGGAATACCTGGAATGAAAAATAACTGTAGGTGGAAAATCAAAGAGGACTTTTGCTTGCTCTCCTTAATGCTTAGAAATACAGTACCTGAAAAATGTTGCCTAGTTAGATAAATCTGGTCAGATACTACATAGATGTGTTTAGCAGAGGTTGTGTCTTTCTGCTTGTCCAATTGCCCACCTGTCTACTATGTTCCTGGTTTCACTATACCATGGACACAGAGTCAATTATCGGGCCATTAAAACAATTTTTCAGTCTAAGAGCATCGAACTGCCTCTAGCCCTTATTTACCATTAAGAATGCTTTCACTGCTTCTTGATTATTCTTAGTAACAATGTGTTTTACATTGGATTTGTACCTTGTTTTTAAATTAAACTGGTATGGTGCTAAAAATACTGGAATTCAGAGCTGTCTCGTCCAACAGCTGGCTTAATAGAGACCTTGAAGTACTAGAGCTGGCAGACCTGCAAGGGCAGGGGGAGCAGAGCGTGACAGTGGGACCAGCAGGGCAGCACCTCCCCAATGATGTGTAGCACTGCAGCTCAAGTGTTAGGTGAGCAGAGTCCCCCAGATGTCATCCCCCAGCTGGTGGTCACCAGACAGGCCTGTAGGGATGAGGCCAGTCCCATGAGAGGCGGCAGGTCAGGGCAGCAAGGCAAGGCCAGGAGGATCAACCAGGCACAGATGCACCTATAGTGTAGCTCAGGTGAGGTCCATAGGTGGGTGAGGGACTGAGCTTACACACAGCTCTTGGGCTTCTGTATGCTTTTCTGGTGGTCACATCCCAGCTGGGCTGGGTCAGGGCTGGCCTTAAGTGGAGGTAGCCAAACTCAGAGTAGGGAGAGATAGTGACTGTGGAGAAGGGAGAAGGGTTGTGCTGATGGCCCTGACTATCCCTGAGGGTTATGGACAGGTTCCTGTGCTTGACTGTTCTTAGTGTGAAAAATAGTTTTCCTCATTTAGGAAGAATTCCTTCAGACCTGCCAAAATGCCACACACTACTGCCCCATATGCCCACAACCTTTTGCTGGACTTGTGTCCATTTGCCAATATCTCTTTTATGGGGAAAGAGGGAAACTGGGCCAAATGCATCAGGGACAGCTGGACAAGTGTAAGTACAGGAGAATAACCACTTGCCACAGCTTGTGCTCTGCATTCTTGCTAATACAGTCGTGTGGGGTTGCCGAAAGGACACACTGCTCTTCTGTTCAACTTTTTGCCCACAAGGACCCACCACTGGCCCTGTGCATTAGGTGGTCACTCATTCCTCCTCCCTGGAACTCTAGGAGTTATGTTATTGCCCTGCTTATTAGCACTCTTATAATAATATTCTTTTAGGATAAGGTAAGTGTTCATAGGAAGAGGTGAGCTCCTATAGGCAATGTTGAGTGCAAGAACCCTCAGCAATGTCATGTTGCCTGATCTTACCAATCACAGATGTTGGGGACACTGGAAGGTTTTCAGAACGGAAAATATATTGTACCACTAGGCTGAATTGCTCATGATCTGCCAGACCCTGGAAGATTTTATAGTTGTAGTAATTGGACACTTTGGTAATCCCATAAAGCCCTACTTTTCATTCACAATGGGAAAGTCAGTTACCTTGTTGAGACTGTGTGTTTCTATCCACGAAATAAGGTACCTATTTCATATGTCTTTAAGTGCTTTACTGATTGGATAATAATCAAGTTTTTAAGGGTTAATCTTTTCCATAATTATAAAATAGTGGCCTTAACTAATAAAATAATGTATTTCTACATTTTATTTTATGGAAATAATAAGGTAAATTGCATGATTGTAGTAAAAGAAAATTTGCATGGTCTCAGAGTTTATTTGAGGATTTTCTTCCCTCAGGTTAAGCATTTCCGGGCCCTGCAGGAGCAGGCCAATACATACTTGGATCTTCTGTGCTCCATGTGTGATCTGTCAGATGCCACAGTGAAGAGTACAGCAGCAGATATTCAACAAACAAAACAAACGGTACCAGATAACCACAACAACCCACTTTTAATCCTATTTAGAGCTTTAACTGCCTTGATCTGTTCCCTTTTAAAAAGGTCATATTGGGTAACGATTTAAAGAAATGTCATCTTACTTTCATCTTAAGTATTTCTTTAGAAATAGTTTTCTCTTTCCGCTTTTTTTTTTTTTCTAGTTATTAAATCTACACATCGCCATTCTGGTACTAATACAAAGACACACAACAAAGGTTGCTAAAGGTACTCAGGCAATGTTGCAAGATGTTGGTCTATAGTCATGCAAATAATATTCTGTGGAAGAAAACCTGATCCAAGTTATCTGTTTTCAAAAAAACAGTTCAGTTTGTTCTTCTCTATATTTTATTAAATCTTACTGTTATTATTTATTCAACAAGGGACTGATGTTCATATTGGGGTATATTAATATTCTACTAATATATTAATTATAATCATCATCAAAAATTAACAGTGGTTCAATTCATGAATCAAAGTTCATCTATTTCAGCATATTAATTCAAAGAAGTGTACCTCAATGTTAAGTTTTAATGTATCTTAATGCTTGGGTTGAGAATAGAACTGTAAACATAAGTTATTGAAAAAGAAGCATTATGAGCATTCCTCTTGTAAACATGAAAAATTCAGTTTCACTTACACAGACACACAAACAAAGTTTTGAAACTACTTCTAAGAGTAAAAATCTAATACATAGAATAGCAGTATTCCATACCAGAGAAGCAAATTGTACAAATCCAAGTAACCCTTAAAAATATGGCAGTCCAAGTACTGAATAGCTGAAAAACATCCCAGACATCAGAATAAGATTCTCCTTTGACATATAAGCAGTGAAACATTTTTAAGAAATCACAGATGGTATAGTGCTGAGATATACTAAGCTGGTTGAGTGTCTAAATCTTAAAGGCACTCAACTGCTGTATTTAGAGCAAAAGAAGCTGTGTCACTGTTGGTGTAAGAGGATTGATGCGCTCAGATCCGGTAAGCATTCTTCTATTGGCATTTTAGAAGAGACATATAGGCAAAATAACTCGGCTGAGCAAATTAAATGGAAGTATTTAGTTGAAATTTTCATTTGGTCAGTGTGAATGCATATAGGGTACAGTCTAGCAATATTCTTGGCATGCAGTAGACTGAATTATACAATTAATTTAAGCTTTAACAGATGACTGAGAACATTGAAATACACACACTCATAAATATACTTCCTTCTCTCAAGGGCAAATTAAAATTAATTTCTTTCTGTTATTGTTTCCCTACAGATTTCCTTTGATAGGTACAATTTTTGTGACTTTTGAAGATTAGGACTCTTTTTTTTTGGATATTAGCCCCTTCAGAACCTAGTGCAGAAATTGCTTTAGTACAGTATTGTGCTCAGAGGAAGAATGGTATTCATCCTCCATTCTCCAAAAATAGATGCATTAAAGCATTCCTACTCCTTTTCATTTCTTTTTTTCTAGATTGAGCAACAGATAATGCACTCACAGTATTTGTCTCAAGGTTGGGAAGAGATCAAACAATTGAAGGCTGAGCTCTGGATATATTTCCAGGATGCGGATCAACAATTACAGAATTTAAAAAGGAGACGGGCAGAGTTGGAACTAAACATTGCCCAGAATATGGTACTCCAAGTTAAGGTAAGGAGTCTTTGGGTTAAGAACAGAAGGTAAGGAAGTTTATCCTGAGGCTGATACTATTTTATAATTTGTATTATATGCACATCTTGCATACAATTGCTTGTATGCTCTAAGCAAGAGCAGAGAAGACAGGAAAGAGTATTTCCTTATTGATGCTACAGGGTGATTCAGAGAGCAGAAAACTGTACTTTAGCATTTTTCTGGCTTTGTTTTTTTAATAGACAATTTTCAGCCTCCTGTTCTGATTTGCCTTTGTTTTTAGAATAGACTAAATGCTGATCACAGCTGACCTGAAGATAAGATTTGCAAATCGCGCTTGCTAAATTCTTTGATTTCTATACATCCAAATAGTTTAGAATAATTTCAAAATTAGTCTGGGAAAATATTTGATGTTGCTGATGTCTAAGAATAGCTATGACAGAAACCCAGTTTAAATAATGACACAAATGCCTTTAGATCTTCTCTCATTCATTCCAGAAGAGAGAATTTTTATGACCATTCTGTACACGTCACAGTCAGTAACGTAACGAAAAGAAAACAGTTAGTTTCTTTATTAAATTATGAAATACTTGGGTTTTGCACTTTTGGTCTAGACTTGTATTCTTTTTCTGATATGCCAGGAATTAGGTGAAAAGTAAACAGAACTTCCTCTTCATGTCTGCTCTACTCACATGTTGGAACAAAGTCAAAGCCTTTGAAGATGCTTCAGCACAATCTGGACTGAAAGCTGTTATACCAGCTATCCTTAGAGTCAGGCAGAAGAAGGAGCTTGCATTTTTTCACTATTTCAGTCAGAAACTTTGGATTATAATGAAATGGAGACACCTACTGTACTGTTAGATGTGGCACAGTGTGTGTTTTTTCCTATAATTTGCCCTGGTAAAGGAAGATGCCTAGCTCCATTTGGAGCAGTCATGAAGAGGAATGAGGCAGAGCTGGGCAGTAATATCTCTGCTTTGGAAATCCTGCCAACCCTAGGTGAAAACACATCATTCCTGCAAAGAGCTGGAGCTGGGCATACTTGTTTAGTTACAGTTAGTGGAACTGGAATTTAAGAAAATATCATATTTACCTTAGACAGTGTGCAAGGGCTGAAAAATACTTGGTTAGTTTTAGTTGTCAGCATATTTTATATTCTGCTTTTTGGGATCTCTTTGACTTCTTACTTCATAAGAAATGTGTATGCAGATGAATTCTTTTGTTACTAGTTATTAACTCAGATAGCAATCATACCTAGGTAATCAATGGTTTTGTTTCAATAATGACAGTGATAATGGTTGCTATTACAGAAATAGGAACAATGCAAAGTAAGGATATGGAGGCTCACTGACTCATGGACTCTGCTTCCTATTTTTAGTCTCTAATGAAAATGAAAAAAGGTAAAAATAAGCTAGAAACAGTACTGGTAAAATGAATTATTCTCATGAGACTCAGACTATCTTGCACATATTAGTGTATGATAGGAGCTGTGCTACTTCAGAAGCCTGGGCGACAAGATGTGGCTTGATCATGGTTTCTGTTTATCACTGGCACTTAGAAGCTCCTCTGGTTTGCTTTAACATCTATAACCAACTTGTCTTCACCTGAGAAGATGGCAAGGAGGATTAGGAGAGGAGAGAAAACACTTCATCCAGTTTACATCTGCAGAGCATTTGTCTGGACAGATAATTAGTCCAAATACACTTCATTTATTTCAGAATTTTTATTTAAATTCCATTTTATAATTTTGATTACATGTTATTATATTGGTTTTTATCTGTATCTTTTTCAGGAATTCAGTCAGAAGTTGCAGTCTAAGCAGTTAGCTCTTACTTCTGTGACTGAGAAGATGAACAAACTAACTCAAGGGCAGGAATCACCTGAACACAAGGAAATAGGAGAACTGAGCAACCAGTGGCTGGACCTTTGCCTTCAGGCACATAGTTTGCTCATGGAAAGGGAGGAGGATCTGCAGAGGACAAGGGATTACCATGATCGCATGAATGTAGTTGAAGTTTTCTTGGAAAAGCTCACAAAAGAGTGGGACAACCTGGCTAGGTATGAAAGAAGTAACATGCACAAAGCTGCGTATATGCTGAAAGAGCTGTTTAGAGTGTCTCTTCGTTGGGGCCACTCAAAATCCCATTTTGCATGCTTAATTAAAAGCACATCTCACTTATTAATTATAAAACAATTAATCATTTCTGTTGGGATAGCGTTTGAGAAGCCAGATCTTCACTGTTTGTCTTTAAGGCAGGTACCAATTGATCCACTCTCAGGATATAGCATTTCCTGATATTTCAAGAATTTTGACTGTGTCACTTGGACTCTTTCATTTGTGGTGGTTCATGAGTTTGTGGTTCGTTCATTGGTTCATTTTCATTGTGTTATGTCTATTATATTAAAGCTTAGCTACTGCTGCTAAATATTTGCAGCTGCTTTGTGTAGCATAAACACACCAGCTGTGTGTAACGTTGTGAGTGTATTGCTTCTGCTATTACTGTCACGGAACAAGATTCGCTTCAGCCTCAATGCTTTTGGTTGTTCCTATGTGCAATATAACCAGTCTGCTCTGTAGTATTCATGTAAATGTCTGTGGTCAGCCTGATGACCATATTGCAGATGGAAGGGAAAGGAATAAATTTGTTAAGCTTTTTAATAGGCATTCAAGGCTTCTACCTTCAAGTGAATCTGAAAAGTGTAGATCTTTATATAGTATTTCACTATATAGTGGGCTTATAATTAATCCTGAACTCTCTTAAAAGTCTGTCCTGAAATAGGATCTAATAATGCATTTTTGTCCTGTCCATTTTGGTAACAGATCTGATGCTGAAAGTACAAATGTGCACCTTGAAGCTTTGCAAAAACTGGCAATTGCGCTACAGGAAAGGCGGTTTGCTCTGGAAGATTTGAAAGATCAGAAACAGAAGATGATAGAATATCTGAATCTTGATGACAAAGAATTAGTAAAGGAGCAATTCAGTCATTTTGAGCAACGCTGGACTCAGCTGGAGGACCTTGTCAAAAGGAAAATTCAAGTTTCTGTTTCAACCTTAGAAGAGCTCAACTTGGTACATTCCAAATTTCAGGAACTAATGGAATGGGCAGAGGAACAGCAACCTAGTATCTCAGAGGCTCTTAAACAGAGCCCTCCTCCAGATTTGGCTCAGAGTCTTCTCATGGATCATCTTACCATTTGCAGTGAGCTTGAAGCCAAACAGCTAGTTCTGAAGATGCTCGTGAAGGATGCTGACAGGGTGATGACCAACCTGGGGCTCAATGAAAGGCAAGAACTGCAGAAAACAGTTTCTGACGCACAGCACCATGTGGCTTGTCTCAGTGATCTGGTTGGCCAGAGGAGAAAACACCTGAATAAAGCACTGTCTGAAAAGACCCAGTTTCTCATGGCAGTCTTTCAGGCTACAAACCAAATTCACCAGCATGAGAAGAAGGTGATGTTTCCAGAACATATTTGTCTGTTGCCAGAAGATGTGAATAAACAGATCAGGACTTGTAAGAATACGCAGGCTAATCTGAAGGCCTATCAAAATGAGGTCACAGGGTTGTGGGCTCAAGGAAGGGATTTAATGAAAGAAGCAGCAAATCAAGAGAAGAGTGAAGTGTTAGGTAAACTGCAAGAACTACAGAATGTATATGACACTGTTTTACAGAAGTGTAACCAGAGATTATTAGAACTCGAGAAAAGTATTGTTTCCAGGAAATATTTCAAAGAAGATTTGGATAAAGCTTGCCATTGGCTAAAACAGGCTGATATTGTCACATTCCCAGAAGTCAATGTAATGAATTCTGATACTGAGCTATACAGCCAGTTGGCAAAATATCAACAGATCCTTGAGCAATCTCCAGAATATGAAAATCTGCTGCTTGCACTGCAAAGAGATGGCCAAGAAGTCCTACCATCACTTAATGAAGTGGATCATTCTTATCTAGATGAAAAACTTAACAGTCTCCCTCAGCAATTCAATATTGTCACTGCTCTGGCAAAAGAAAAATTATATAAGGTTCAGGAAGCAATTTATGCTAGAAAAGAGTATGCCTCTTTGATTGAGTTGACAAGTAAAGCTCTGACTGAGCTAGAAGATCAGTTTATTAACATGGACAAAGCTCCAGCTGCTGTTTCAGCCAAAGAAGCTGTGTCACTGCAGCAGGCCTACAGAGATCTGTTAGGTGAAGCAGTGAGCCTTGGTGCAGCAGTGGATGAACTGAACCAGAAGAAGGAGGCCTTTCGAAGCACTGGCCAGCCCTGGCAGCCAGATGAGATGCTAAAACTTGCCACACTATATCACAAGCTGAAGAGGCAAATAGATCAGAGAATCAACCTGTTGGAAGACACAATAGAAGCGTGCCAGGAGCATGAGAAAATGTGTATGCAGTTTGAGGCACAGCTAGAAGCAGTGAAAAATGAGCAGATTAAGGTAAATGAAGAAACACTCCCAATAGAAGAAAAGTTGAAAATATACCATTCTTTGGTGGGCAGCTTGCAAGACTCGGGAAGTCTTCTGAAGCGAATAACTGAACATCTAGAAAACCTTTCTCCTCAGCTTGACTCATCTGCTTATGAGAAAACAAATCACCAAGTTCAGGCTTGGCAAGAGAAACTGAAGTCTTTGCATGCTGGCATTGTTGACACCGTGATGGAGTGCGAGAACAGACTTGTGCAGAGCATAGACTTCAAGACAGAAATCTGCCGCTCACTCGACTGGTTGAGGTGGGTGAAAACAGAACTTAATGGAACATTAAGTTTGGATCTCAAACTGCAAAACATCCAAGAAGAAATCCGAAAGGTTCAGATACATCAGGAAGAAGTGCAGTCGAGCCTGCGAATAATGAATGCACTGAGCAATAAAGAGAAAGAGCGCTATATGAAAGCAAAGGAGCTGATACCTGCTGACCTGGAAAACACTCTTGCTGAGCTGGCAGAACTAGATGGTGAAGTTCAAGAAGCTATACACATGAGGCAGGTTAGTGCACCCTAATTGTCATTAATTTCTCGGTCATGAAGCTGAAAAAGATGGCTCTGTGGCTTGATGTTTGCAATCATCAAGAAAAGATTGATTTTAATAATTCAGCCGTTTGGGTCTTTTAAATGACACAGTCTGCTGTGATTTTATGTTTGTGACTCTCTGTGTAATTTTCCCCTGTATTTCAGGCTACCTTGAATAAAGTATATAGCCTCTGCCAAAGGTACTACCACGTGATGCAAATAGCAAATGACTGGCTGGAAGATGCTCAGGAATTCCTACATTTAGCAAGAAATGGTCTAGATGTTGAGAACTCCGAGGAGAATCTAAGGAACCACATTGAATTTTTCAGCACAGAAAGTCAGTTCAATAACCATCTGAAAGAGTTACAAGGCCTTGTGTCTGAGATAGAGCCCTTTATACAAGCCACAGCAAGTGAACAGCTGGTGCAGAATGGAGCTGCATTGGAGGAAAAGGCCAAAAAGACAAAGCAAGAAGCCAAAACTCAGCAAGAGCAGTTACAAAGGTATATTCTTTTTTTAATTTCATTTTAAGATCTATTTGTTGGTAATGAAAGAAATTAATTAGAATTTTGTAAATAGTTGTGCTACTTACAAGAGAAGTGAATATTGGTATACAGAGCTCTTGGATTCTGCTTTCTGCTCTGCCCCTGGCTGACTAGTTTTGTGATCTTGAGAAAGTTGCAATATAATGATATTAAGCTTGAGACAGCACTCAGAAAAAAAGTAGGGAATGGTTGTTTCAAATTTCACCTGACACAAGACATATGCAGAAACAATGAAATTGAAGCAGATATTTTGAATTAAAAGGAACTACCTTTTTAACAAGCATAACTATGTCACTTATTTTTCCTGAATGTTCTGGATTTCATAAATTTGGGGAGGTTTAAAACACAGCTTAGGCAGTCACTGAGAAAAAGTCAGATCAGGGCTGTTAAATGTCCAGCTGTGGTTTCTGTAAGGCAAAGCTGAAAATCAGGAACATGTGCTTCTATTTATGGTCTTTCCCAATAATCTTTCTTTTCTTGGAAAATACTGTGTAACAGTAAAACTAAGCAGTTGCATTGAAAACTAGGTGCAACAACATTTCTGATTTTCAAATGGTTTTGTATTGCATTAAGTTGTTCTTTCTGGAACTGTATTTGTTTAAGGTGTGCTTCTGAGTGGCAGGAGTACCAGACAGCAAGGCAGAAGGTTATTGAAGTGATGAATGAGGCTGAGAAAAAACTATCTGAATTCTCAGTAGCTAAAGCTGCTTCTTCTCATGAAGCAGAAGAGAAATTGCTAACACATAAGGTAAGGTACTGATAATTGCATGAAATCCTTTTCTTTCAAGTGAAAATAAATGTATGTTACATAGGTCCCTGTTGCCTTTTTCTGCCCCCCCACCCTTTTGAGCAACAAAACAGAAGCTGGAGGCAGATTTTTATAAAGGTAAGGAAAAAGCAAAAACTCTATTTCAGAAGCTTTTCCAAAATACAAATGGGGGAAGGGCAGTCTCTCCCCCAACCTGGAACAAAGGCCCAGTATACAAAAGGTTTGGGTAAGGGTAGGGTGAGGGTGAGGAAAAGATGGCAAAAGAAAAAGATCCAAAGATGAAGAGAATGAAAAGATGGCTTCTCTCTATCCCATAGCTCTCTATATATGCTGTTCTAACAAAAAACATAGCTTACAAAGATTCTCCAATTAAGGCACAGAATTAAAGGTTTGTCTTTCGGTCATCACTCTGCGATAGCATGTTCTCAGCCCTGGAAAGCTGTAGAGATAGGTGGCTCTATTTTGTCTGGAATATAGGGTATTATTAATCTGAAACAGCTCAGGAATGCTAGCATGGACTAGGCAAAAAGGCAAAAGCAAAAAGCCCCTTGGCATCACCCTACCTGTGGTAACATGAATTTGAGTTTTTAGATCTTCACCTGTAGCACTTAACTGCATCATAACACACCAAGAAATGTTTTGTGTTGTGCAAAACATATGTTTTATTTGTGGGGTGACCAAGACAGATATTTTTATTCACTTTTCAGCTTGTTGTCTATGTGCCCCTTGCTGTAGAGAACTGCAAAGAGTCAGGAGTTTCCTAAAAGCATTGGATCTGTAAGCCCCAGAATTATGTACCCTACAAGCAATTCAGATCAATAGAATCATCCATCTGCTTTGGATCAGATGGAACAGTTTTGCTAGGACAGGAAAAGTTGGAGTTTAATATTAATTCTTGTTTAGTCTAAAAGCAAGAAATGTAACTTAAAAGAATTACTCTCTCTTCTTGTGTTTAGGGTACTAATCAGTCGCTTTAATACAGGCAGTCAGTGACACTTCAGACATGCTGCCAGCTGTGTCTCTGTGAAATCAAGAATCTCCCCTAAGAGGAATGTCATGTCTGCCAGCTTCATGAGAATATCCTCATATTTTTGGGCATCTAAAATGTCATTAAAGATAAACACGACATAAATGTACACTTAAACACCTGAATTGCTTCTTTCATTTTTAGACTCTATTAGAAGTCAGTCTTTGCTATGAGAAGGACCCTGAGTGCTCATTTTCATCCCTTTTGAGGGGCTGTTAAGGAAGATCTGATTACACCAGATTTCTGCTGCTTCCAGAGACTTGCATTTTGGACCACGTAGATGTAGAAAATATATTGCATATGAAAAATAAAGTGAGACCTAACCACCTCACTCAGCATACAGTATCTCCTTCTTGTCTGCAGTGGGTGGGAGTGGCTCATCTACCTGCATGTTGAATAACAATGAGTGGTGTAGGAGAGGAAAGCAGTGCTTATTTTTCCTTTTTCAGACCCTTGTGTCCGTAGTGAATTCTTTCCATGAGAAGATCACTGCCCTAGAAGAAAAGGCTTCACAGCTGGAAAAAATCAGCAATGATGCCAGTAAGGCATCTATAGGTAGATCCATGACAACAGTTTGGCAGCGCTGGACACGGCTCCGGAATGTAGCCCAGGAACAACAGAAAATTTTGGAAGATGCAGTGCAGGAATGGAAGGGTTTTAATGATAAGGTAAATTCTTGTCTTGGTAAATCCTCCCTTTTACATAGGGTTTCACTTATGCTGCCTTATAAATCATCTCATGGTAGAGAGAACTGATAGCAGGAATAACAGTGATTTTTTTTTCTCAGGTCAGAAAAACAGAGCTATGGAATATCTAGGTTTAGAATCATTGCCGGTTCTTCTGTATGCATACATGTATATAAAATACAGAGTTATTTTGATTTCTGGTGGTTCTTCAGAATCTTCTCCTCTGTTTCCCTTTCTCAGATGTTGTATTCTAGATTATGTCAACCTCTTTTTTTTTTCCTTCTTTCTTCTCTTTTCTCTTTCATCTCTTTTTTTCCCTCTCTTCTCTCTCTCTTCTTCCTTTTTTTTTTTTCTGAAGTGTATGAAGTTACTCTTTCTAAGTGTAAGCAGTGATGATAAAAAAATTCCTTAGGAAGTCCTAATCCACTGTGAAGAGCAAGGGATCTGGCACAGTAGAGCATAGATTTTTATCTGCTATAAAGAATACTGCACAAGGCCTATACCACAACAGTTTTACAGAATCTAAATGTACAGCACTGGGTCTCGCACTTCTTGGTGTCAGTTGTACTAGCTTCTTTTGTAATTTCATTACTGACAAGACTGCATCTCTTTCCACAGATTCAGAAAGCCACCGTAGCAATAGATCAGCTACAAGGTCGCTTTCCAGAAAGCTCAGTGGAAAAGGCATCCAAGACAGAGCTCCTGGAACTCCTGGATTACCACAGCAGTTTCCTTCTGGAGGTGGACCACCAGCTGTCGTCCTTGGGCCTGCTCAAACAGCATGCTGTTAGCATGCTTCAGGATGTGGAAGTAAAGCCTCCATCTCAGAAGGAAATACCAGTTATGCAAGAAATCAAAGCAATGCAAGATCGATGCCACAAGTAAGGCACTATTTTAAAAGATTGACTAGAAAAGTAGTGTCTTACAATTCATTAATAAAAGTTTATGTATCATTTTATAGAATTAAAAATTACCACGCATAAATTAATATTACTTTAAAATAAATATCAGTTTAATTTTTAATTATTTTAAAATAATTTTAAAATACCTTTTTTGCCGTAATTTTTTATTTCCATCAACAGGAAGCAAGCATTTTAGAATATGTACTTTTTGCCTTGCATAATAATACTGACTTTCATAAAAGCTGCATAAACTGCATTAAGGTTATAACTCTTCCATTGCCTCTTACCATTTATGGTGACTATTTATCTTTTTGCATCCTGTTTTGATTAGTATATCACTTTGTTTCCCTTGTCTGAAGCACTTAGGTACTAAAAGTAGGTACTGTATGACATTTATAAGGGAACTTAGTGCATATGACAGCAAAGTATATTTTAAAATTTCACCTTGTGGCTATGCAAATGTTTATCGAAATCTAAAATGTCTTTCTGCCATGTAGAAAACAGGATGTTTGATGCTAAATTTCAAGACACATATCTACCTCGTAACTGCACTAAGATGCACTAAGATTAACTGGATCTCCACAGTGGGAAGAGGAAGAGAGACAGAGAATGAAAAATCCCTGCACCAAGCCTGTGCAAAGTTTATTGTGTGCATGAATAAATTATTCGAGTAGATAGCAATCCTTGTGGAAAACGTGTAGATGTAAGATGTAAAATTCCACTCATCACTTAGAACTGGTTTCTAAGATCTAGGGTCTATGGTGATCTCCTGCTCGTGTAAATAAGGCATGATACAGCTGTGAAAGGTTATGCAAACATAAATCAAATGTGGGAATATCAAAGTAAGATCCACGTCACATGCATAAGAGCTGCAAGTAGTCCAATTGATCTTTCAGAGAGATGTCATTTCTTACAGGAGACGCAAGTTCTTGAGGAAAGTGCAGAAATTCTGTCTTAGTGAAAGTGTGGAGATGGGCCCCTGGATCAAAATACTTATCTTAAGTATTCTGCCAATGCAAATCCCAACAATAGGAGTGGAATTTTTCTCGCTTTATTTTACATTATAGATATCAACATCAGAACTGATTAAGTCTTACTATCTAATTAGTGTAGAGAAATGACAAGTCTAAGATACAGTTTTTCTGACCTATTTTAGAAGCTTCTTCTAGAATGATAGTGAATAATCCTAATTCGTGCCCTACAATTGCCTGTTTCCTCCACTGACGAGAAGATCAGTCTGTGGTGATGAGCTCAGATATAGGGGTCTCTGTAGTAAACATTTGCATTTCTTCAAAAGAATTACATTCTTGTGTCCAAACACATAAAACCAAAAAATGGACATGACAAATGTAATTTATTTAAATTTATTTCTCCGGATGTGGTGCTATCATTATATTTATTATTCAGTACTTTTTGACAAAACAATTGCTTAATTCTTCACAAATAATTACTGTTTCTTTCTTTCTGAAGTATGCAACAGAAAGTTAAAAAAGGCGTGAAGATGGTGAAACAGGAGCTGAAGGAGCGTGAGGAGGTTGAAGGAGAGATTAATATTGTGAAGTCCTGGATCCAGGAAACAAAAGAATATTTATTAAGCCCTGATGTAGAAGTGGACACTCAACTTCAGGAGTTGCAGGTATATGAAATTTGTCAATTTCTAAATTGCAATATTTATTCATTGTAATCTGCTAGTGAATGTTAATTGTTTCAGAATGACCACAAATTCAAATCAGACAATATTAATGAGTTTTTGAGTAACCCACTAGAAAAATTTATAAAGCATGAAGTAGATGATGGACTGTGATATTGTATTTTAAAGATATTTATATAATTTAGAAGTATTTCTCCTCTCCTCTAAAACATAGGGGAACTGGAGAACGCAAATGGACAGAATGTGACATTTCTATCTCAGCAGTTTGAATCTGGGAGGGAAGCAACAAAATAAAATAAACTGATTTCATTGGAGGTGCTGAAAATTTGACATTTCCTATATACATATGGTCATACGGGAATAGAGAACTGAACAAACAGTCATAATTGGAAATCCAGGGAATCCCAAGATAAAATTCTTTTTGCTGAACTAGTTAAGAGTTTGAAAGCAACTAGCTTGTAATGTCTGCATTTGCTAAGTTCAAACAGATGTGTTTTTCTCATTGTTCTTAACAGTGCTGTTTTTTCTGTCATTAGTCTCTCCTTGGTGAAGTCAGTACTCATCGCCAGGCTGTTGAAAAACTGGCTGAACAACAACAGAATAAGTACTTGGGGCTTTATACCATTTTGCCTTCTGAACTCTCTCTTCATTTAGCAGAAGTTGGACTAGCCCTTGTAACTGTACAGGATCAGGTAAAGCACAAAGATAAGTGCATAACAGATCTGTAGCCCTTCTTTGGGCTTTATAACTTGGCCAAACTATGGCAACACAGAATAGTTTTATTACCTTCATCCTTTGAATTAAAGTTAAACGAAAGTTAATTTCCTTTGAGGAGGAGTGATTTCTGATTACTGAATGTAATTCTTACTGTTGACAGATTCAAACCAAAGAAAGAGAAACTCAGCAAATCAAAACGTTGAATCGAGAGTTTGATCAGAAAATCCAGGGGATAGCAAATGAATTAAATACCATTCTTTCCAAACTGAAAAAGAAAACAAATGATATAGCACAAGCTAAACTTGAACAAAAGGTAAGACAAGGCTTTCCTTACATGGTTACAGCATAAATTCTTCTGGATTGGGACACTCCATACCAAAGTGTCATTTGTGAAGACTTGCAGGACACATTTTTTTAATGTAGTTCAGCAGAATAATTATACAGAAATAAGGGTTGACTGATGAGATTTCTGGGGTTTTAGATTTTTATATACTTTGCAAATTAGCCCATAGAGTGTCTTGAGTGAGTAACAGAATTTGGAGGAAATAGCTAAGTGTTAAAGTCATATGGACAAAGTTTCACTTTTCCTTTTAAATAATGAATATGACTGCAATCTGGGAAAGCCTAAGGGACTCCTTGTCCTTGTCTGTACTGAAAAGATCATTCTTCATTTATGATCAATAGATCAATAGAATTTTATTTAACCTGTAGTCCATCTCATATCATTTGGTTCAGTAATGAGGTAAAGCAGTACTGGTGCAGCTAAGTGGAATCCACAGGACTCTTGGTTTTTTTGTAGGTCTTTTTAATCTTAGGTACGTGCCACGCTCAGAAAAGCTCATCTGTGGTGAAGTGTGATTGCCATGTTACGATTATCATATGAGAGTAAGGGATTTTGCGGGGAGGAGAGATGGGAGAGGAGTTGGTTGAGGGTGGGGTTTTGGGTTTAGGTTTTTTGGGGGTTGGTTTTTTATTTTAAATGGGCAAAGATAAACTTGACCAAATTACTGTCTGAAATTAAGCAAAGCACACCGAATAGGAGAAGATTTGGCATGACTGGTATGTCATAAATTACCTGTTTATTTTCATGAGATGCTGAAGATGTTCCAAAATAGTTTGCTTTGCAGGAAATGCCACTGAACGATTTCTCTGGTGTATCGCCTTGATTGCAGTAATAAAGCAGAAAGCCAGTGAAGTGTGCTTTCCCATGTTACGTAAATGAAAACTCTCTGTCGCTGGAGATGTAGTTATGTTCCAACTGCTTTTATGTCAGCGTTTAGCTGATACTCCTGAGATTGGGTTGGCTTTGGTTACAGCAGTAAATATTTTTATATTGACATTGAAATTGATAAATGAAAAATACAATGCAAATCTGTGTTAAATCCATACGACCCAAGACAAATGGATCCTTCCCTCACTTTTAAACAGCATATAAATTTTGCATAATATGTATTGTAATTACATTTATTTATGGCTGCTGAAATATGTGTGTCTTTGTATGTAGGTGAGCAATTCAACATCTGTCTCTGTGTCTGCATGTAGACAGTTATGTCACTAAGTTCATGGAATAATACTGATTTATCATAATAATTGATCACAGCTGGCACTCTCAGATGTGTCTGCCAGGACAGCACTAACCTGAAGAGCTTGAAGTAAATTCTTGAAGCACCCATAACTAGAGCAGTGTTCTGAATGACTGCAATTTAAATTTGTAAAAATAATTGGAGAGAGGCTAGGGTGTTTGTCCAAGCAGTGGGACAAGAGGCAACAGGCAGAAACTGATGCACAGGAAGTGTCACCTGAACATGGGGAAGAACTTCTTTCCTGTGCAGTGACTGTGAACTGGAACAGATTTTCCAGAGAGCTCGTGGAGTCTCCCTCACTGGAGATACCCAAGGACCATCTGGGCACAATCCTGTGCTGTGTGCTCTAGGATGACCCTGCTTGAGCAGAGAGGTTGGAGCAGATGGGCCACTGTGATCCCTTCCAACCTGACCTGTTCTGTGATTCTATGACTTATTTATGTTACAAAAACAGTGAATTGTTAACACTTTAGATATAAAAAACAAATACAAAAATAACCAATAGCCTCTCCTCAAGAAACTGTAGCCCATAAGTGTGCTATAAATGTATGAGAAACATGGGAAACTTTTTAGGTTTCCTTTTTAAACTTTTCAAAATATTTGTGACTATGGTAAGAAAATTTGATTTTAAACTGTGTTTCTGTTGAAACAGTCTAGCATGATCAGACTGCTCCTGCATCAAGATCATGTTATGAAAATGCAAATTTCAAATGAAAAGTAAGCTTTCATAATGCATTAATGAATAATTATATTCTATGAGTTTGTAAAGTTATATGTTAAGCAATAAAACAGGCCCCTTTTCCAATAAATAAAAATCCTTGCCATGGCAGTGCATGCTGACTATTCATTTCAGAAACAAACACAGAAAGCTGCTTGAGAGCACTTAATGTCACACTGAAGTGACTCAGTCTTTTGCTATGGTAGGGGAAATGATTATCCATTTCAGTCTGGAAGTCAGGGAAGAAAGAGTAATGGCACATATTTAAGAGATGACCAAACATCCTGCTGTTCTGCCGTCCTGCTTAAAAATGGAACAAACTACAGAGACTTTGGACAGGGTATAAAAGTTGCAAGCTGGACTAGAAATAATCAACCAAAAAGCTAACACTTCCTGGATCACTGATCTTACTGCTTTTCTGTCTAGATCCTTGGTGAAGAGCTGGACAGCTGCAATATAAAGCTGTTGGAATTAGATGCATCAGTCCAGGACTTTGCAGAGCAGAATGTACCACTGGCTAAGCAGCTGGCTAACAGGATAGGGAAACTCACTGCATTGCACCAGCAGACCATACGGCAGGCTGAGTACAGAGCAGCCAAGCTCAGTCAGGTATGATCTCAAATCCTTTCTGCTGTTTCCTTTCACCAGCAGAAGGAGCACGCAAATGTCTCATTTATTTTCTTGTGGTTATGCCAGAAGGGGCATTCCTTGGCACATCTGCCTGTTATTAGCCAGGGCTTGTATCACATACCAGAGAGACACAGACAGGTCAGTTCAGGAGGGCGAAATAATTCTGTGATTTATTTACATCCTCTTGCATGAATCATCTGCTGGTTGGTCCCTCCGGTGCCCTAAAAAGATGATAGACCTCACAAAGAGTAGCATGCCGGGAAATAGTATTTCACTGTGCTTTTCAGGGTCTCTGTTTTGTCACTATTGCCTGTATTTGCAGCATTAAAAATAAATATTAAGAAGAATTGTTTTGCTCTAGTCTCAGTACATAGAGGGTGAATATTTGTAGATTCAACAGAAAAGCCTATATGCTGTGGCCATGATAATGCATAATATTTATGCAACATTTTGGCATTCATAAACATGCATCCCCTATGGTTCAAAGTCCCTACAATTCTTTCTCCTTTTTTTCCCTAATTGTTGTTATCCCCAAAAAAACCCATGCTAAAAGCAAATAAATGGATTTTCTATGGTTCTGCCATCAGTACCCTGATAAATTATGAGTTCTCCTTTCTGCACTCATAAAGATCCTTCTTTAAGGCTTGAAAAAGAAAACTTCATGATAGTCTTTTCAGTTCCTCTGAAAAATTGTTTTTAAGATGACATAGAAAATTATTATCTAAGTAAGAATTCAGTCAAATGTACGTGGTAAAGGGGTTTAACATTTTTGTTCAGCACCAAGAAATCCACTTATAAAAAATGATAGGTATTGCAAACTGCTTGCAAATACAGTTTGGTCACCTAGGATTTGATCCATCCTTTATAAAGAGCAAATTCATGAAAATCAATTAAATTATTCCTGCTGAAAAGAAAATTGTAACTTACGAGTATTTTGCTAGATAGAAATTGCATCAATCAGAAAGTTGAACTTTTGTCATGTATTTTGAAATAGTGCAACATTCATTTTTTTTGAAATAGACTGAGTGGACAAAGCATATTGTAAAAAAAAAATGAGGTAATTTGGAGGATGTAACAGAAAGAGACATATCAGAATAACAAATTACATAAAGGACACTTGGAGTGACCCACAAACTGAACAAGGAGGTATTTTGGAACTTAGATGTGAGAGTGAAATATGCACAGGGAGTGTACTCTCTAGGGATATATTTGAGCGTCCATGGACTCCCCCAGTGGGACCTACTCTCTTATAGTGCCTTTTTTCCCCCAAAAAAGATATTATTGGAAGCAGACCTATTTTAACTCCATAAATATGTAAGTGATTAAATTATATAAAACAGCATGGAAAAGTTGTTAAAAGGATCCCCAAGTTAAAACAGTAAATGAAATAAAATTAATTTTAACTTTCTCTAAGAATTGTACAAAATTACACCTTAGGCTTAAGTGAATTTTTCTTTTATATCCAGGCTGCTTCACACTTGGAAGAATACAATGAGATGCTGGAGTTCATATTGAAATGGATTGAGAAAGCAAATATCCTAGTGCATGGTAGTATAACATGGAATTCTTCCTCTCAGCTTCGTGATCAGTTTAAAGCCTACCAGGTGATTATGTGAGCTATGAAGTTTAAAAGGCAGTATATATAAAAAGTTATTTTTGATTCAACGGAGTTCTATTTCCTATAAATTATTTTGTCTTCTTTCCTTGAGGAAAAAATCCTAAAGTGCTAGGTTTCTTTGTTCCCCGAAGGCTTAAAAATGTTTAGTTGTTTTGAGACAATTGTTTTACAGAATAGAACTATGTGATTAAAAGTGGATCTCCATGTTTACTCCAGTAGTTTGGCTTCATGGTAGCTTTTGTTTGAATAGTGTGTCAGTACCCTGTGATTCTGTCACATAGAGTACCTTATTGCAGCTCATACTCTAAAGCTTGGGTTAATCAAACATGATTTTCAGTTTGGGTTTTTCTTTTTTTCTTTCTCCATTACACTGAATTGGAATAGCCTTTGTTCTCATCTAATGAGTTTCATACCAAATATTCTCAAACAGATACCTAATGGAGGAGTTTCTTCCAATTACTTCCTGAACATTTCACAACAGAGTGATTTGCTGTCCCTGTGATGGAGCAATTTGTTCTGTGTGTGTCTGTGTGGGGAATGTGTGTGAGATCAGTGGAACTTTATGATAAGGTTCAAGCTTGCCTGGTGTTGCATGACCATGTGAAACAAATTAAAGTATCATAAGGTAATCATGTATAACTAATGCCAAAATAAGACTACGTAAATTGTGGTTTTTATATATATGTTATTTAATTGTCAGCTGCATTCTCTTGTGTTGGTGCAGTGTAGTCTGTCACACTTTGTATTCTGAATAGGAGCCTCCAGGCAATTTATCCTGAAGATAGCTGGAGATAGAATTTCTGTTTAGGTTTTGCTCTGCCTTTTTCCCTGTTGCAAAATCTGATAATACAGGCTTAACCAATGCCATCCCACAGAATACTTCGGCAGTGATGTTTTTAGGCAGCATTACCAATGCCTGCCCTGCCATAACACTGCACCCAAGTGCTTTCTGCTACTTAACTATTATTTACATCAGGCTTCCAGAACAAATCTTTTCCATAGATTGCGTACATAATATTTTTATGTACAAGTGTGTACAGCAAAAGACTAAAATTAGTGTGTTGGTAAGTACAGCTGCTGAAGCTTCATGACTTCATCTTTTGTTTCCTGGTGTCTATATGGTGAAGCACTTCAGCATACATTCAGAATTAAACATATCTCCTAGGCCTTACAGCAAATCGGTAGAACTTAATCATATGCACACAAATGGGTACAGTGTGAGGAGTTTGTAGAGCAGGAATATATTTAAAAGATATGTGTCATTGAATCTCAAATCTGGCATTTAGTTTACTCCTATCTCCATCTAGACCATTCTTGATGAGTCTGGAGAGATTCACAGTGACCTTGAGGCCATGAGCGACAGGATTGATTATCTGGCAAGTGTATACTGTACTGAAGGAATGTCACAGCAAGTGCTGGAACTGGGGCGGCGGACAGAGGAATTGCAGCAAGTTATCAAAGCGCAGCTACCAAATCTCCAAGATGCCGCCAAGGTAAATGACAGCAGTGTTTCTAATGCTAGCTGGCAACTAGGGTGGTGCATGCTGCATATTTCTGAGATCATTAGCAGTGAAGATTAGCCATGCTCTATACAGGGCACGTGGTGCTGTCTAAAGTCAGGTATCTTGCGCTCTTTGAGATACTGCCTTCGTGTGCTGTCTCAGACAGGCACAAGCTTTCTGCAGGTCCTGATTTAAGTGCCCTTTCTGGATGGCTGTATTTGGGATCATGATGTGTCTCAAATAGCACGGAGCACCTATGTTTAGATACTTGAAAAGTGTCGTTGTTGACATTTATGTTCTGCCATTTCCTTTATTTTTCCCTGAAACGATATCTAAATCCATGTATCTAGTAATTCTAATCAGTACTGCACCAGACCAGAATTCCATAATGCAAGACCTACCTCTACAAGGGAGCGCAATGAAAAGAATGAACGTGCTTTTTCATGTCCTTTGACAAGTTCTTCTGTATGGGATGCTGTTAAATATAAATGTGTGTTATGCCTGTGCTGTGCTTGGAGGCATGGTAAACTGGTGCAAGACACAGGGAGAAGAACAGAAGTCTTTTCTACGTGTTCTTGCCTTCAGACAAGAAATTTCACTTCTTTCTCTTTAAGTAATACAACAATCCAGAAAAAAAATTGAATATTTAAATGGTATAATTAATATATTTATAGGAGTTCTTCTACTGTCACTTGCTACAGTAAAACAGTACTAAATATGAAAATACCTAAAGGCAACTAAGAGAATAGGCTGTCAGTTTTTGGGATAATTGCAGCTAAGATTAAAAATGGTCCTTCTCCATATTTGACTCTTATTTCACAACATTCGTAGGACATAGCAGAAATGCTGCAGTTGCAGCGTAACAGAGAGGTTTGAAAAAGACTTCTTTCCTATTACAAAAATATAAATCAATAAACCACAGTTATAGAGCTGAGGGATTTGGAGGTTTTTTATAATCATTTTTTTGTGGAACAAACCAGGTATTTACATATAAGTAAGCATAGTAGAAGTAAAACATAGTAGCTTCAGTTCTCAGAGGAATACTGGAACAATTGAATAAAATATTTGTCAATTCTTACAAGAAAGCATGGATCAATAGAAGCCAGCATAGGTTTATGAAGAAAGAAAATCACAGAAAGTGTCCAATTTTATGTGAAAGTAATACATCAATTTGTATATAAATACACAGTATGTCATATGCCTTGACTTTAATAATGTTTCATATTATACTGTTATTAACAAAGTTAATAAGGTCATCTAGTTGAAAATACAGTAAGTAGATACAAAGCTGGCTAGAAAACTTACCTGTTGTGTAGTTATCAATTATTTGCAGACCAAAAGGTGGGATACATCAAGTAGGTTTTTGTAGCATTCTCCCTTGGTACTATTCAGCATTTTTCACTTATAAGTTGGATGCTGGTTTAGAGATTACGGCTTTTGGGATGCTTAGACAACACTATATATACAGGGACGACCTGAAAAAAAATTAGGCTTCTGTTTAGCAGGGACAGAGGCAAATTGTTATGTTTAGACAGGAAGAACCAGGCATGTGTTCTGCTTCTGAATGAGGGACTACTGGCATGACACACCCTGCTGAAAGGTTGTAAGTTTATTAATGCATTTCATGGAAAAATGAGTGAATGGTTTAACATTGTTGTAAAAAATCCAAAACACCATGCAAAAATTAAGTTACATGGTTGTAAGGTATGTGAAATAGACCTTTTGTTCTGTCTACTGGTCACTAGCAAGGTTTCAGCAGTGTCAAGTTTGCACTTTATCCAGTGGACTGACTGGATAAAGAACAGACAATAGTGATGATTGTACTATGTGCATAAATTTGTAGAAAACATGCACAAAAAAGGATTATCCTAGCATATTCAGAAAGGATAAAAATAATTTGTTCTTCATGTTTGTTGTTAGGGGCTAGTAAGTAAAATACTGAAACTGCAACAAAAGGTGACTTCATGGCAGATCATCAGAAAAAAGCTTTCTACAAAAACAGAGTATTGAAATGGTGGAATATGTTGCCTGTAGAGATAAGTAGGACTCCTCTCCTCATGGTCTTTAAAAACAGTCTGTAAAAATGAGACAGCTATGCCCTGTCTTATTGCAAGAAGTTGACTAGAGAGCATCTTCAATTCCTTTCTAGGCATTGAACGCTATGAAATTGGTTTTATAAAGTATATGCTGTATTAGAGATTGAAAAAGTACTTAAAAGAATAACTCTGCCTTTGCAGTCTCTTTTTCTAAACTGTCATATGACTGATATGTTAATCTAATATTTTAAACATTTAAAATTAACTGTCAAAACTATGAATTAGTTTTTGCACTGTATATAAGGGTGACATAGCCGCAAAGTTCAGATGTATTTATAGTGATTTCTTTTTTTCTTGTTATTAATTCCTGAATCAAATATGTTGTGTTACAGGATATGAAGAAATTTGAAGTTGAGCTGAGAGCCCTGCAGGCTGCTTTAGAGCAAGCCCAGGCCACACTGACCTCTCCAGAACTTGGGCATTTGAGCTTGAAAGAGCAGCTTTCTCACAGACAGGTAAAAGGCCAGGACCTCAAAGTTAGCATTTGAGTAATGTGAGCTTACACAAAGAGTAATCAGTGCAAGTGAGGCTGATTCTTGTGCTTCTGAGATGGGTCACTGTTTCAGAGTGTAGCCCCAAATTACTGCCAAGGAAATTAGGGATGATAAAAGAAGAATCATTCCCTCAAAGGGAATGGTTGAAGTATAATTCTTTATGCGCTAGTTCTTAGGTTGATGCAATTCTGAGAAGTGTGTATCCAATCCATTTAATCCATATTAATAATTGTAATAAAGCCCAATTCTTATCTAGTGCTTTTGGTCAACAGATTTGTAAAGTACTTCAAAAGGAAGCCTGGGTTGTTATCATCATTCTACAGGTAGACATGCAGGTGTAGTGATAGACATACAGATAGACATGGATATAGTGTGTTGCTGGCTTCCCCAATAGTAATCTGGAGAACTAAGAGAAAATTCAGGTTTCCTTAGGCCCACTTACATTTTTGTAAATTTAGCTGAATTATCTTAATAAGATATTGTGGCTTTCTATATTGCATTTTATCTCCTATGGAGATTTGTCAGTTTGTTAGTTTTGGTTTCAGTCTCTTGACAGGAAAAGTTAGGCAAGTTACAACTTTCTGTGTTTCTTAAGACATGTTTCTTTCTGCAAGCTAGTATGGAGTTTTAACTGTCTCAGTCTGCCAGTGAAAACTGGATCTCAGTTCAGTCAACAGGATCTCTGTAGGATTAAAATCTGCAGAAAAACATAGGGATGAAAGGTAAATTTGCACAGCTTTCCTTTTCCATGAAAATATGCGGTCTTTATTCTGGGAACTTGCAAACAGATTTCAGAATGTGGCCTGGAGGAGTGTAAGTGAAACACATCACTCACTATAAGAAAAAGGAACATGGAGTTTACACTGTTTTTTATGAGTATTCTTTGTCCTGGCTCTAGTAGCTCTAAGTATGAGTTTCTTTTGTACAGAAAGGGGCTGTGGCCCCTAGCCACCTGTTTCACCAGACCACAGAAGGGATCTTGGAGAGTGCATGGCTGGCATGCAGCCCCCAGGGTGCCTCTGGCTACTGATTGCACAATAAAGACACCCTTTTCCTGCAGTATGGGGCCTGACAGAGGAGAGGCCCCGCCAGTGATGTCTGAGATCATTATACCAAAACTCTGGTTAGATTATCCACCATATGTCATGAAACCACGGAAATAAAAACCAAACCACAATCCTCTCATCAGTATGCACTTCAGACCCTCTTGTCTATCCTTCTGCATGTGATGTAGGGGAAGGGAGATAACCAGTCTCTCTAGCCCTGTTTAGCTCATTGTCCAGCTGATTTATATCTACTGAATATAAAATCTTTTTCTAATGATCTAAGGCCCTTTTTATCAACTTTTCTTTTTCGGTTTTTTTTGTTTTTCTTTTCATATCTGTACATACATTGAACTCCCCGATGTAGGTAAAAAGAATGGTGATCAAATCTATTCTCCAGTCATTGCACTTAGACCCTTCTCATGCATGTGAACAGACAGCTTGAATGGACATTGTGTATGGAATAGACGCTATTAACAAAGGCATCCAGCTTGTGATTATTCAAAGAAAAAGGTTTCTGTGTAGCTGTGTTTCTTTCTGATTGCCTTTTGAATTTTAAGCAACATTTTCAGCCATGGTTTGTATTTTCAAAGGAAGGCTGTGAACACAATCAGATTCATTTGCTGTTTTTAAAATGTGTTTCTGTGTCTCAGCAGGGAGTTCCACTTAGATTTTAACACTGAGTTATGTGTGTACATAAATTACTCTTGTGCTGCTTCAATTTGTGGATTTTGTAAATCTATTTTTTCAAATCTGTTAATAGAAATATTTTTTACTTGGACACTTAGAAATAGGTACTACTATGGTTTTTCATTATTTTTATACCTGGTATATGTGCCTTTTGCTTACACTAATCTTTAAAAGAATTCTCATTTCACAATGAGCAACTCCAGAGAAAGTGTGTTCTGATTATATTCACTTTAGAAAACAGATAACCAAATTATTCTTTTATTGCTTGAACTCACCATTATTTGTCTTTGGCTGCATGAAATGCTCTGTGAGTTCTGAAAAACTGGCTTATTGTGGCAGTGACTTTGTTTCTAGCATCTGTTGTCTGAAATGGAGTCACTGAAGCCAAAAGTTCAGGCCGTACAAGACTGCCAGAGTGCCCTGAGGATTCCTGAAGAGGTGGTCACCAGCCTGCCCATGTGCCACAGTGCCCTCCGGCTCCAGGAGGAGGCCAGCCGCCTGCAGCACACTGCCATTCAGCAGTGCAACATCATGCAGGCAAGTGTAACTCCATCCCATGACTTACGCAGAGTAACTTGAACAGTGACGTCCAAATCGTGGTGAAAACGTAGAATTTCGTATCTCTGTGCACTCCTCTGTTCCATAGTACAATTAGGAGTTTCCGCACTAAGTCTCAGTCATTCTTGATTTTAATATTCATGCCCATGTTAATTGTTGATTTACTCATCAGACTCTCACCTTGGTTCTCTCCCTGATGTTGCTCTGATTTTTGTAATGCTGTTAGGATTAACTAGACAAAGAGCTAATACACGATTGTATTCAGGTTCATTTTATAATATATATAATCAGTTAATAAGATTGATATATCATTATTACATGAGCTGCTTCTGAAGGTTGCATAAAAACCATGGAGTTAATGAAATAACTTTCCAGTATAAAAATAATTATTTTTATTCCCTTTATTTAAAATTTATATATATTTATTTTCTGATTTTGGAATAGTTCAACATCTGTTAAATTTGCATTGTCAAGTTTTGCTAAATGCAAGTAAATTAGATTTTGCTTGTTTGGGTTCATAATTAAGCATGTAAAAGGTATTTCCAAAGAAGAGAATAAGCTTTTCAATTCTGCTGTTTAGTGATAGGAAAATATGTAGTGGGCTAGGGTGCAATTACAAAGTTTCAAGTTAGATAACTGAAGAGACTTGTGATGATTAAAGTTACTAAGACACTTAAAGTCAAGAAAGGTTACAATGTCACACTGAAAGTTTAAAAAAGGGGTTAGACCCACTGCTTGTGAATCTATTATAGGAAGAACTGATATTATACAGGTAGGATAATTATCTGAATCAATCTTCATAATCCTCTCTCAGTTGTATTTTCTGTGAGATCTCAGCTTTTCTTATAGTCTTTTCATAAATGAACACTTGAAGTGAAAAAGCAGATGAAAATGCTTTATAGTAAAACCATGAGACTAAGCAAGGCTATCATTTTGTGGGTATGTTTGGTTCAGGTACCTTCTGGTTGGAGTCAGAAGTTTTAGCACCTGATACCAGAAACCTAAAATTTCATGTGAACTGTGGTTTTGGGAAATAGTTAAATAAATGGAACCATTGAAATCATTGCAGTTCACAATATTTATGAACAGACCTTTTCCTGATTATACTCCTGCTTTGCTTGTCAAGATGTGAGTGCCAGAGAGATGTAAATTTGCTCCACTTCAGGAGGGAGATCTGTCATGCTTAGATTAAGTAAAGATTTATTTTCATGTCGACAATCAATCTTTTTTTCCCCTCTCCAGGAAGCAGTGGTTCAGTATGAGCAATATGAGCAAGAAATGAAACATTTGCAGCAAATGATAGAGAGTGCACATCGCGAGATCCAAGACAAGCCAATAGCGACCAGCAACATCCAGGAACTCCAGGTCCAGATTTCACATAATGAGGTATGAGAGTCAAAATGCATCGACCCGTTGAGCTCAATGGCAGCTCACTGACCCAAACAACTTTGCATGAGCAATGGTCATAAGTTAGCTGGGTAGCTTTTCAGTCTTCCTCAAGGCTAGTTGAGCAGCTAGACTTAATTCCAGATAGGACCTAACTTCTGATATTGGTACTGTCTGGTGAATTCATTTGTTTATTCAGTTAGGTATGTCCTAAACTTCAGACAACATCATGCTAAACAAAAGCATTGCATAATTGAGGGACAGTTAACATTAAAACTGGACCAAGGAGTGTCCCAGAAGTCAATGTTCAGCAGTCAGGTAATCACAACTAGTTCGGTGATCCGCAGGTGCGTGTGTCTGCATGTATATCCTGAAGTGCTTGCTCATTTTCATTCCAGTAACATTCTGTAAAGAACACCAAGGGACTTGAATCACAGGAAATCCACAGTAGATTTGGAGGGAAAGTCTTCACCATTCACTCCAGAGATTTCTTTAAGGTCTTTGTTGGGAAGATTCTTGTGCTCTGGAGTTGTGGGTCCTGCCCACAAATTCATTGGTCATCAGCCCTTGAATAAGTTGGGGTAGTCTCTGTTCAGCCTTTTTGCTATGCTGGCTTGAGAGCTCCTCCTGAGCCCCCTTCCACTCCGTCTGTCTGTTCTGTAATTCTTGGGATAGAAAATGCACCACTGATCTCTGTGTGTCACTTTTGGCACCAGATGGCACCATTTCTTTACATTTGAATTAAAGCTATCTGTCCTGTTACATAATATAACTTATTGTTACATGTGCTGCCCATTTTCTATCCAGTTGTTAAAACAGTTACTTAGCAAAAATTCAAGAGCAGTTTGCTTAAACAAACACTTCGGGTTTTTTAGTACTGAACTGATAATTGCTACTATTCTGTATTCAAATGTACTGAAACAGCAAATGCAGGAGAGTGACTTCAGCAATAGAGGGTAATATTGCTGGAGGAAGGAATGATGCTGCAGGCAGGCAGGAACTAAAAATGGGGCATCTTGAAGTTTTATCTGCATTTGAACAAGTTTAGTAGCTAGGAGTTGTTCTAAGCATCTGCAGGAAGACAGAGGATTTACTTCAATGCACATGTTGGGATCAGCTGGAACAGACATACTTCATTACTTGAAAGCCTTCCACATTTAGGGGTAAGGAGTTTTGAAAGACTGAAATAAGCACATTTCTGGCTAATGTTTTCTCTGCTAAATACCTTTGAAAAGCATAACATGAAGTGGATATTCTGAACCAGATATTATTATACTACTTCAAAAGTCCAGTCTGTCAAGATGTTTAAGTGTGTTATTAATGTAAGAAAATACCAGTTACAAGATCCCCTGTTGAAGCCTGTAGGTAAAAGAACTTAAAGGGACATTTAAGGAAGAAGGTAGAACGAAATTACATCCTGATTTTTAGAAAGCTTGTATTACCATGCATGTATGTAAGTTATGTTTACTGACCCATGTTTCTTTAGAATTTCAGATAAGAATGTGGGCAAGCATCTGCATACTTGTGAATTATTTTAATGGATAATACAGTACCTTATAGGACATTGCTTTTTTAAGATGCTTTTTTTTTTTTTTGGCAATCACATTTTTGCCTACTTTTCCTTGTTTTCAGTTGAAAGAGGTATTTTAGATAGTATTCTAGATACTCAGTGCATTGGACATTAATACCACAAATGTCATTGCACTTCAGCAATGCTGATGGAGTTGAGTCAATTGAATGACAATAATTTTCTACTGAGGCTCAGATATGTCCTTCACTGAGCATTTATGAATGACTGAATGACAGCAGATAACTGTTCAAGCTGCTAGACGTTAAATTTGTGGCTTGATTTGACTGTGGTTAGGTTTTTGACTATTCCACTTGATGTTTTATAAGCAAGACTTTTCTTAGTCTCCAAGGTAAGCCTTGGAGCACCAAGAGAGGTGCTTTTGTTGCTAATGTGACAGACAGTGACAAGTGCCATTGAAATTCAAGCAGTAAAGTGTCATACTTAGTTTTTGAGCTGTTTCAGTTCCTAACTGTATTTCTTGCAATTATATTTCTGCACTGTAATTTTGAGGAATTTGCTTACTGAAAATGTTATACAACCAAAAAAATTTTTATCAGCCTGAAGCAGTAGTCTTACTTACTTTTGAAAAGATATGGTAATTATATATTATTGTGCTTACTAGATCTTGCAACTTTTGTTGCTATTTTTCCTTGAAAACTTATGGGTTTTGAAGAAATAGAAGCAGATACAAAAATAAAGCAGAAATATATATTTGAACAAATAATCACCAATTTAGCAGGCAAGCTTATATAAATGTTTTCACTTTATAGATCAAAACTCTAACTTATTACTGAGCCTCTAGGGAGACAGGAACAATACCTTCAGCAGAAATAGGAAACACTTCCACCATTTTTTATTTTAAGTATATTAATTGAAGGCTTTGAAACTGGACACTGAACGGAGCAACAGTATAGCAGAGGAGAGAAGACAAGACACTTATGAATAGTCATAAGGCTATTCATTTTCATCTTTCTTCTCTGAAAATACTTAGGCTTATGATGGTTATAATAGACCATTTCATAACCATAAAGCCCCCAATATTTAAAAATATTCTCTGCTTTAAGCCAGATTTCCCAGCTCTTTTTAAAGAAAGGTTAGTCCTGAGTGCAGCTCAACTTTTAACTCAGAAGACTTACACAAAACCAAAACAAGATCAAAATACATGCCAAACAGTGGCAAAAAGCGATCCAGTCTGCATTTATTCTTATTATGGTTTCTATCACATTTGATCCTGTTAGACCCTGTGAGTTATTGTTTGGACAATTCATTCTTTCTGGTGAGAGCTGAATGGGGCATTTTTTACAGTTGTGGTTATCACATGACCTCATTTCCATGGCATGCACTATGCGGGGGAGCTTCATCTTCCTCAGATAAATGGAAGTAGAACGGGGGGAAGAGAACAGGGCAGGAAGAGGGAGAGACGTCCCCCTCTGGTGCAGTCTGAAGCTTACAGACGCGGGCTCAGGTTCAGGCTGGATGCGAACGTGAGGTGTCCCTCCCTCCGCGCTGCGGCTGCCGCGCTCACGGCGCCCTTCGCCGCTGCGAGGCCGCCGCTGTGCGGTTCGGCTGCGCCGCCGGGCGCGCCCGGCCGCGTCCCTGCGCTGTCAACATCCTGCTCGTCAGCGGCTGGCGCGGGGCCGCGCTGCCGTGGCATTGGCTCGGCTGGGAGGGGGCTGCCTGACTTCGCCGCGGAAGCTGAAATGCTGCCGGTGCTGTGGCCTTCGCGGGCTGCCTCTGCACTAGGGGAAAAAAAATGTTTTCTCAGGAGCTGGCTCAGAAGATCAAAGGATACCAGGAGCAAATTGCTTCTTTGAATTCGAAGTGCAAGATGCTGACAATGAAAGCAAAACATGCCACCATGCTGCTGACAGTGACAGAAGTGGAGGGGCTGTCCGAGGGAATGGAGGAACTGGATTCAGATCTCCTCCCAGCTCACCCCACTCATCCCTCGGTGGTTATGGTAAGCAATTCACTGGTCTCTGTACTCTTTTATCTGAGCTGCTTCCTTTTGCATCGTTACAACACCCCTATGTAGCAAATTGCCACAGCTTACATCTACATTTAGCTTTTGAAATGGCTGGAGTGTGGCAAACCAAAAAAGTTGCAGCTTCCCTTTACTGTATTTTGCTTTATATGGGTTTTCAAGGCTTGTTGATAAAGGATGAAGTTATTTAACAGACAAATACGTGAAAGTTGCCTGTAATAATATGAAAATATTGTGCTGGGTTTTTTGTAGCTGTCAGCATGCAAGGACAAATGCTAAGAAATGGATGAGTTGCAGGAATAAGATAAAACCAGAATAAATATTATTTCATAAGATATTGCAGTGTATAGGTTTTCCACACATTAAAATGTTGATGTGAAAAATGACACTATGCAACTAGGTTCTCAGATAAGTGTGTTGGAAATGAAAGCTATCTTAAGTACTGCCACAGACCTAATGTTTGACTTACTTTGCTTTAGTTTGTTTCTAACTGCGTCTTATTACAGACATACTGCTAATGCCGCTGGGATTTTTGTCTGAGTGAAAATAGAGTACAGCTTTCAAGATTTATCACTCTATAACATCAGTGGGGAAGGATGAAGGATATGTTTGAATACTGGATCGTGTGTTTTATATTTCAAGTCTATTCCTTGTTCTAACCCAACCTGGGTACTGAGACAAATACTGCATTATTTGGTAGCTCTCCATAGTATTTCTGTTTGCAGCAGTGAGTGTATTACAAGACATTTAGGCAAACCCAAATTTGTTATTACTGAGTTGCTTGCTATACATTGCCTTTTAAAATCCATTAGGGTACAGGAGAGCAGTTTCATACTGAAGTATGACAAGTAAATGAGACTATTTATACAACCAGATTTCTAAACTGATGAATGTAGGAGCATGAAGCATGACTAAATAATGTTGTGGTCGTTCTGTCCATGTGTTGTTTTGATCTCAGTCTAAGTCATGCCTCAGCTGAGGTAACTGATTTTCTTCCTGTGCTCTGGGGTTGCTTTTCCTGTGGCAGATGACTGCTGGTCGCTGTCACACGCTGCTCTCCCCTGTCACTGAGGAGTCTGGGGAGGAGGGAACCAACAGTGAGATTTCTTCTCCACCTGCCTGTCGCTCTCCCTCACCTGTGGCTAATACAGATGCTTCTGTTAACCAGGTACCTCTCTCTTGGCATTCATTCAGCTTTTATCTCAGATATACATGGTTCCATTCCACAGGTAATTTATTTAATGCTCTGAGATAATATTTAGCCATAGCTCCAAGGAACTGAGGCTTAACCTCTTACCAAACTGAACCTTCAGGTTCTAGTTCAGAATGGATACAGATACTGACTTCTCAGTGGAAATTGTATAAATCTGGTGTTACAGCTATTTATTATTTTTAAAAAGTAAATTTTAAGTGACAATTGCAAAACTCTTCCATGTCTAGCATTTTCTATTTCTAACCTAATTTTTATTTTCTGAGTAGTACTCAGTGGAATCTTGCATCCTGAGAAAAAGTACCTTTTTGTACTCCCCATAATGAAACACTGCATTATGTCCATACACATCTATCTTACTGTACTATAGCCATTGTGGCATTGAAGTCACAGCCTGACATCTTCCACTTAATATCATTTCAGTTATTAACTTTCATGTGGGTTTTTTTCATGTATTGTTCATTCCATCATTGTTCATTTCCATGACAGTCTATTTTAAATGCCAGTGAGGCAGATCAGTGAAATAACTGAAGTTAGATTTAAAATCAGAACTGAAGGCTCTTGCACTTCTGATAGGAACAAGTGTACATCAGCATTGATTAAAATGTAAACACTGAGCCAGCACATTAAGCATCATGCACAGAACGTCACACATGAAATGTTACGCCTTAGAAGTCATCACCACCTCACTGAATTATTCATGTTCTGGATTTTGTGTTGATTGTTTGGTTTTGCGTTTATGACTGCTTCCAAAATTGAGTACTGCAGACTTGCAGGTTAGAGTGTGTTGTGTTGCATTGCTGAGTAGAATTAGAAAAGTTTGAGCAAGATGCCCGTTGATTCCTTCTGCTAATTTCAGAAATGCATATGGGGCTATAGAAGTTGCTAAATATAAATTATAAGACATAAGAAAGAATACTAATGTAAGATAGTAGGAATGGTGACAAAATCATCACTGGCATACTAAAAAAGTTGTATAATGCATAAGAAGGATTTTTCTAGTGTTCTGTTCATTTTAGATGATTAGAAGGTTCCTCATGAAGTTCACTTAGAGTAGAAAGGTTGTCTATTTCAACACAGAAGTCTTATGACACCATTAATCACTGAAGCAGTTAAAGGACCAAGAGCAGCTTGTTTCCTAATAAATAAGGCTAATAAACATTTTCTCTGAATATGTAAAACAAGTCAAACACTCCAGTCACTCAGACAGTAAGGAAAACACAGTGAAAATGCTGTTGTGAAGGTAACACCAAAATACAAGTTTTAGAATCTGCAATTTACTAGGGCAAAATTAAACAAACAGATTATGTCTATCACTTAGCAGAAGATTTTTTAGAGAGATAAAATCCATGCTGTTATAATAATTTTAAAAATTTACAGCTGAGAGTTTCTTCAGTGTGGTTAATGTTGAAATGAACTGCACGTATTAAACAACAAGCGGAAGAACATTCCAAAATGCAGTGGTTTACTTACAAAATTCTTAGGTTCAAACTCACATGAGATTAAAACTAAAGAAGCTATGAAACTGTTAGTGCTGGTCATGATGAATGCTCAGGGAGACTTCAGGAAAGGAGGTTGGTTAAAAAATATATATTCTAAACATTAGTGAACTAGGAGTTCAAATGTAAGTTATAAACATTTTGTATTTTTACAGCAAAGCAGCAAAACTAATTTGGAAGGAGTTTGATTCTAAAAGTAGCCAGTGTTAAGAACTAATTTCTCACAGGAAGATCACCTGCAAACTACCAGAAAAACATGTGAACAGGAACTCTAGAAAGTAAAGAACAACATGAATTTAGTCTTTGGAAAAAAATGTAAAGCTCTTCTGAAGAGGGTGTTGGGGAGCGAAAGGTTGGGTGTTAAGACTGTTTTTTAATTCATCTCAAATAATCTCTCTACAGTCTTTCTTCAATTTCCTAGCATCTCTTAACGGTGAAACATAGCTAGTCTGAATTCAGACATCTGTGCACTGTTTTTACATTTCTAAGGTGTAATGAAAATATAAAACAAGTGCCAACTGCATATTAGTGAAATACTGGGGTTACGTGTTGAATAGATCAAAAAAAGACCAGAAATATAAGAAAGTGACAATTCTAGCACTATTATAAGTTAACAATTGCCTGGGTTTTTTCTGAAACTCCTCTAAAAACAACAGGGTAGGGGAGAACTATACAGGTGTTAATGTTAGAAATACTGAGGAATTTCGTAATATATAATATATCGGCAATAGCTAACAGTCCTGAAATGCAGTTCATTTTGATGTGTAGCAAAATTAGATACATCATCTGTGCTGCAGTACTGAATGAGGATCCTTTGGGGCTAAATCTTCTCACACTTACCCAAAGACACAGTTGATTAAAATTTGACACACTTTCATAACTTGTTTTCCAGATACACAATGCAGAGCAGTTGAACTGAAATAGCTGAAGTGTTGGCACAAAGCCCTGTAGGCCACAGCTGATCCTGTGATTCAGGTCTTGCGCACTGGGTCACTGTTAAGTGCTTTTCTAACTCCTTGTACACAGCCTACTTAAAGATTCAATCTCCTTCCCTTGTGAAAACTCAACTGAGGTGCAAGAGCCCTTGTTACATATCTTAGGAAACCTAAACACACCCTTTGTCCCTACATCTAACAACAAAGCCTGACTAATGTGCATTGGCTAATTTTCGTAAAAACAGCCATGAGGTATTAGGGCCTTTATAGGGGCAACAAAAACTTTCACTGGTATGAATATTTGAATCCCTACTATCATCATGTGAAAGCTCTGCCAAAGAGAAGCTGCTGTGCTGTATACTTCCAAAAGCAGTTGAAAAGATGGGGAAAGAGGTTGCTTTTCCCTCTCTCTGAAAACAAGCCCTTTGTTCTGACAACTGTATTGAGGTTGCAGAAGCACAGTTTTTCTGTTGACCTTGAGAGAGGACTAGCTAAGGGCTGGAGAGTAGCTGCAGGCAAGGCAAAATGAGAAGTTGCTCTCATTGGTGCAACTTTTCACCATTACTTAGAAAGATCACTGGTAGTCAGAAGGAAAAATTCTGAAATTGCAATACTGAATGCTGTGCTAAGCTGTTACCTATTCCATGTTGGCACCTGGACATCATCACACTTTCTTCATTAAATTTTTCAAGTTTCCCAGTTACTGTCTTTCAAGAAGTACCTCATCTGACACTTTCGGACAGTTTGATGGGAGTGATCTGGTTTCTGTGCTCTTCCAGAGCCTGTCTGGTTTTGTTCACATAAAGTATTAGATAACATATTTGCATTCTGTTCCGAATTAGAATCTTATTATACTCTGAGTTCCAATACCTCAGACTTAGGTCTTGTTTAGTACACCTATGCAGAATCACAGAATGCCTGAGGTTGAAAGGACCCCCAGAGGTCATCTGGCCCAACACCCTTTCTCAAACTGGGCCACAGCAGGTTGTCCAGGCCTATATTCAGGTTGATTTTGAGTGTCTCTAAGGACAGAGACCCTGCAACTTCCCTGGGCAACCTGTCCCAATGCTCAGTCACCCTAACAGCAAAAAGTCTTTCCTCATGTTCAGAGAGAATCTCTCATGCTTCAGTTCGTGCCCCTTGCTTCTGCTCCTGTCACGGAGCACCACTGAAAAGAGCCTGATTTTCTCTGCTTTGCACCCTCCCTCGAGGCAGCATTTTTCACCTTCCAAATAATGTAGTGCTAACTAGTTTCAGTTTTAAATAATCCTTGTCATCAAGTCTGCTTTCATGACCTAAGTATAGATACTGTACATGTTTCCTTAATTTTACATTTTCTGTAGATCCTTTTAGTTGTCATCCTTAGCAGTTAAGAAATCTCCATACACTAAGTATAGAAGTTCTGGTGAGAAATTATTCCACTCTGAAATTTCAATGGTGATTTGAACATTTGCCTATTTCCTTAGCACTTTTGGTCTCTCTTACCAATATCTGTTATAAGTTGGTTGAGTTTTTCTGTTTGTTTGAAGGCTCACAATAAGCTGATGCTTCATACTCTTTCTTACCTCATTTACTAGTCCTTCAGCATATTCCTTTTAGGTTGTTCTGTTGCTCTCTCTGTGATAGTGTTCGTTAGGGTGTTGTTCTTTCCTGCCTACAGTACCATAACCCACTGTCTTTTGTGATGGGTTTTCCCCTATGTGTAGTTGTAATGATGCTGGAGCAACACTCCTATTTGTAGCACTTCCAGACTTTCCATGATTGTCCACAGTTGTCTGCTGCGCCTCCTAGTTAATATGAACGTGAATGAAATGCATCGAAAATCCTCATCATGAAGTTCCAAAACAGTCAGTGTACTACTATTAAATATTGATTTATGGTGTTGTTCAGAGGTTTCCTGGTGGTTTTGGCTTTGTGGGCTTTATTTTAATGGACATATGCAGTGGGGCAGTATGGGAGGGATAGCATGCAGTATCTTTCTTTTTTGAAAGTGCAATAATGTACTTCGTGCTTGTAGGACATTGCTTATTACCAAGCCTTATCTGCTGAACAGTTGCAGACAGAAGCTGCTAAAATTCAACCCAGTACCTCAGCCCCCCAGGAGTTTTATGAACCAGGCTTAGAATCATCTGCTAGTGCCAAACTGGATGATTTGCAGCGTTCTTGGGAAACACTGAAAAATGTGGTAAGTTTTCATTTGGAGGGTTCAAAAATGGCTAGCTGGTAAGGAATATAATTCCGGTAATATTCTTGTCTTCCAATTTTTGAGTTTCAGATTAACAACTAGAGTCGTTAGTTGTGAGGTATTATTTTTGTTCTTTGTTTGGAAGCCTGTGCAGGATGGACGTCCATTAAAAAAAAAATAAGAGTCATTAAAGTTGATAGTTGTCTTCAGAAATATTGGCTATTGCCAGATTATATTCTGTAACCTAATAGTGATATCCAATCATGCTGGATGAGTTGGCAAAAAGGCTCAAGACTCCAGTTTCTCCAAATACTGAATCAACTTAAGACATTTCTGTATAGTAGTGCAGCATGATCATTCAGTGATGTATGAAAATGGTCAAAGTTTTGATCATATGCTATAAATTTTAATTCCTTGAAGAGGCACGGTAGCTGTTATGGTATATTAAGAACCTTGTGTCTTGCAAACAGTGCACATCTGAGTGCATGAAATCTAAAATAAGGCATGAGAATGTGGCTAGGTTTACCCTGATTTATTAATGTCCATTTTTTGTAGGCGACAGAGCCTAGAATTAGACTGATGAAATTTAAGCAAATATTTTTAGTATAGATGTTTTGCTTTATAAATCATACTCTTGAAAACTTGTTGCAAGTTGTTTTGATTTATTCTCTTAAGCCTAGGAACATAAGAAGCAGACTAAACAGCAAATCCTATATCAGAGGTCAGAATTTATATCTTCCTTTCTTCTTCAGATCAGTGAAAAGCAGCGCACGCTCTATGAAGCTCTTGAGCGTCAACAGAAGTATCAGGACACACTCCAGTCTATATCCACAAAAATGGAGACCACTGAAATCAAACTAAATGAGAGTTTGGAACCAGCCAAAAGCCCGGAGAGCCAGATGGCTGAACATCAGGTAGAAACTTATATGTGAGGAATAGAGGGAGAGCATGCATTGCCTGCATATCTTTCATTCTGTTTTTTTAGACAGTAGCATTCATTATGGCTGGATACCTCAAACACATGCATTAGTTGCATGAACCTTCTTTGTTAACTGTATATCTTGCCTTTCTGGGTTTCCTGCTCTTCTAAAGTTGGTGTAATTGAGATTTATTTAATAAGGAATCTTCTAAAAAAATAGACTAGACCATAAGAGTTTGTCCAATTGAAATTTTCAGCAAAAGCTTTTGTCCAAGATTGTTTCCAATGACACCTACACATACTGTTTTTCAGCATCAGTGCTGAAGAATATTTATGTTTCCAAATTTACTAAGATTATGAATAACACTGATGCATTGCAAATTGATCAAAATAAAATCTTCACTTTATTAAACAAAACAGATCCCAAAGCACACAAAAATTCCTTCACAAGGGCAGTCTCGAGAAATCTTACAATGAATAATAAAAGAATATTTTATCAAATAACCAATCTGTCAAATAACCAGTATGCCTAAGTTGTAATCACCTCAGCTCTCAGTCTGATAGCTTGAATCTGATTTGATGGGGCCAGTTCTCCTTTCAATTCAAATTCCATGACTTGAAAAGGATAACATTTGGCTTTTGTAGCACTATGTGATGTCCTGTGCATCCAGTGTGTATATACTGCCAGATATGAAAGTGAAGCATCTGCTCAAAGGTATTGGTAGTGTAGCATCCTTTTGTAGGTTTCTTGAAAACTGGTTCACAGCATAAGAATAAGAGTAGGAATTTATTTTACACCATGGAATAAATCTGAATATTTACATATATTGCTGGATGTTCTTTGTCCAGTTAGAAAGTTTTAGGCTGGAACCTACACCCCTATTTTTCTGTCACAAACACACGCTCACTTTCTTGTTCATTATCTTTACTGTGAATTCTAGAACACCCTACAGATAACTTATTGGAATAATAAATCTGTATGTATAATATTTCCAAAATAATTCCTTCTTGTATATATTTGAAATTCAAGATAGGTAATTAAATCCATATTTAAGTTACCAGATACATGATCCAAGCTTCAGTCTCTAAAAGCAGAACTCAGTCCTTTGGAATTCTGTCTCTGCCAAACCAGCGGTGATACATTGCACTAATCTGTGTTCCTCATGCTCCCGTGGGATAGACGTCTTGAATTTTATATTTAGTCTATGCCTCCTGAAATACTTTCTTCTCGCTGATAAATGAAGCAAATGCATTCTCTGCTCTCATTTCTAAATAGGCTTTGATGGATGAGATTTTAATGTTGCAAGAAGAAATCACTGAGCTTCAGACGTCATTAGCCCAGGAGCTTGTTTCAGAGCCACTGGATGCAGAAGGTGCTGATCAGATGGCACTGCAGTCCACCCTCACGGTCTTGGCAGAGCGCATGGCCACAATTCGAATGAAGGCATCAGGGAAACGACAGTTATTAGAGGTACAAGAGAAAACATCACCAATATTCTTAGACACCATTAAAAAAAAATATTTTCAGTTCTGCTTGTTTCTTGCAATTTCTTTCAGTAATAAATTACCATTCCTTTTTTAGCGAGCCCCTTGCCTTAATGCTAAGAGATAAGCAGCCAGAAAGAACTTGGAAACACGCATACATATGGTCCAAGTTCTTTCTGGCTATAAATAGCTATATGGCTATATATATATTCTGTATATATATGTGTGTGTGTGTATAAAAAAAGTAATGAAATGCAGATATTAAAAGTCATGTTACCTACAGTAAACTTTGGAAGAGTCACCTCTTTAGGCTGGGAGACAAGACAGGAGGGAAAGCTTAAAACAAGAAACAACTCCTCTTCCAAAATGTTGCACTGTTATCTACACTCATTTTCCCAGTGATTTGCATGCAAACGTTTTTTCATGGAAGATGCACCCCTTTATTTCTTTGCCTACCAACTTTACCAAAAATCCTTTAATACTAAGGTGATTTTTAAAAAATCCCTTACATATAGGAACATTGCTGCATATATTGTACAGGTGAGAAAAGGCAGTCATGCAGCTGGTTACAGTTTGGCTACTTTGAGCACTGCAGGGCAGCTTTACTGCTGTGCTGCTTAGAACTGCTGCAGTGAATTCACAAACACAGCAACTACTGCCTTCATAATTTCCAGCATCAATTGATTCAGAGAGACAGAGTGAGAACTGGCTGTGTGTATCTAAGCTGTGGTGCTTAGCTGCCAGCTGGGGTTAAACCAAGACACTGGATTACAGGGTGCTTCAGCTGCTTTACTTCTGTCCAGTCACCTGGGACAGTGAACATGTCATTAGGAAATATCTTTGTTATTCTTAAAATAACAAAATTGCACGAAGTTTTTCCTCCTCAGAAGAAAAATAGCTTTTAGCTAAAAAATAAGGGGTTGGAAGTAGAATAGGGGATTTGCTGTTTATAGCTTGCACCCCATACAGGATCTAACAAACTTCTTCGTAGTACTTAGGAGGTGCTAACTAATAATTTCAAGATAAAGCATGAGTCAAATATATTACTCTTAACTATGGTTGGAATTCTGACAGTTACTTTGATACAATATCACAAGTATTCCCTAATAATCCTGGCTAGGAAATACATGTGGTGTGTAGACAGTATTCAGTAATTCAACCTGTGTACTGTGATTTCACAAATAAAATCTTCCAGAACACCCCATGGAAGTAAATGTAGAAATAAAGATCGAACAGGTAATGAAAACATTTTGCTGTTGAGGGTATGGACTGGTAATATTGTTCTCCCTGTGGACCTGTTTTAAATAACTAATGTTTGAGAATTTTTCAGGTCTGGGTTATTTAAGACACCTAACAAATATCATTATTCTTGAAATTATTCTAATGTGTAATTTTCAATTTTCCTGTTGAAACTGAGCATTCAGAAAAGCTGTGCAAACACTTCCCTGTGTAAGGAAGTTGTCATGCACTTTCAGGTCTGAATTTCCTTATAAAGTGTTGTAGGTTGACCCTGCCAGCAGCCAAACACCCACCCTCACTCCTCTCTCCTGTGAAATGGGTTAAAAATAGAAGGCAGACAAAAAGACTCATGAATCAAGATAATGACAGCTTCAACAGGGTAAGGAAAAGCTGTGCATGCAAGCAAGGGAAAATGAGGAACTTATTCACTACTATCCCATCAGCAGGCAGATGTTTAGCTACTTTCCTGGAAACCTCACCATGTGTTGCTTGGGAAGACAAACACCATAACCACAAATGCCCTCCCTCCCTTTCCCTGGTTTTTTATTGCTAAGCATGATCTCATCTGGTATGGAATACCCCTTTGGTCAGTTCAGATTCGCTGTCCTGGCTATTTCCAATCCCATCCTATTGGCCTTTGTGAGGGGCAGCTAGAAAGAAAGCCTTTATGCTGTGTTCAGCAGTAGCCATAACATTGCTGTGTTATCAGCACAGTTTTAACCACAGCTGCAAAGCACTGTACAGACTACAGTTAACTCCATCCCTGCCAGATACAGTACAATCTTTTCCCCTTGTTCCTAATATTTGCAGCATGCTTAGGTTTCGCATTGTCTGATACATTGAAGTGTCCTCTGACCATCCTATTTGTTCTCTTATTCCCCAAATCCCCTCTGCTCTCTCCAGAGCTCAGTTTATCTCTTGTATTGGGAAGCCCAGAACTGGACATAGTACTCCAGGTGGGCAATCAGCAGTGTTAAGTAGGGGGGCAGGATCATTTCCCTCATCCTGGTGGGAACACTCCTAAAGCAGCCCCAGACACCACTGGCCTTCTTTTTCGCAAGGATCCTTTGCTGGCTGATGTTCAACCTGGTGTCCACCAGGACTGCCACGTCCTTCTCGGTCAAGCTGCTTCCCATCTGGTTAGCCTCTAGCCTGTACTGCTGCATGGGGTTATTCTCCTACAGGTACAGGGCTTTAACTTTCTTGTTTTCCCATCAGATCATTTTTATAGCCTTTCAGGGTCCATCTAGATGACAGAATAATCCTCTGCCTATCAGTCACTCCTCCCATTCTGTGTCATCAGCAAACTTGGTGAGGCTCATTACTGGCCACTCACTAGACTTCATGCCACTGATCACCACCCTCTGGCCCTAGATGTTCAGACAGTTCTCAAATTCATATGGGACAATTAAAGGGTGAGTGAGACTTGCTAATCACTGTGTTTCCAATGGGTAGACCAGCAGATGGATGGACCCAGGGCACCTGTGTTGCTGAGATGCTGATGCTGCAGCAGCCACTGGAGTTTAATGTCCTTCCTCACCCTGTGGCTCAGGGATCCTCTGAGAGTTCAGAGAAGGTGCACAGCTCTTGAGACTTCTCTTCATACACGTAACTCTGCCAAAGGCCCACCAGCACTTTGTTTAGTCCATGAAGTACCCCTCTTGTGCCTCACTTGAGAGGCAGTAAGGCTATCTAACTGCCTGCTGCCAAAAAAAGGCAAAGCTGCTCTCCTTTCCCTGCATACCATTCCCAACTCTGTACATTCCCTTCTTTCATGTGCATCTTTCTCCCTAAGCAAACAGTGCTGTGCTAATTGAGCAAACTGACTCAATGTGGGGAGAAACCCACAGGAGAGCAGCAAGAGGAGGCAGAAAAGACCTCACATGTAGAAAGCTGTAACAGCAGAGTTCAACTGGAGAAAGTAGAAAAACAGTGACTGAACTGAAACAGAATTTTAGTCATTAGAAAAACATGCTCATCAATTGAAAGCAATAATGTTTTGTGAGAGAAAGGTCTTGCTATGGCTTAAAAATACTGGAGGAATGTAGGAGCTACGCAAAACAGAGGGAAAACTTTTTAAAAGTGACTGTTTTGGTTTATTTCTTTTAAAAAGTAAAATATAATTTGTCCCTCTAGGAAAAACTGAATGAGCAGCTCGAAGAACAGCGTCAAGAGCAGGCTCTTCAAAGGTACCGCTGTGAAGCTGATGAGCTTGACCACTGGCTACTCAGTACCCGAGCAGCGCTGGACACTGCTCTGCTTCCTGCTGAGGAACCTATGGACATGGAAGCACAGCTGGTAGATTGTCAGGTAAAATATTAAGACCATTATAGAGATGAGTGAGCCAGCATATTTGTGGAGAAGAAGTTTCTGAGCTCATTAGCATCTTCTATATGCTCAGTTAGCGTCATCAAAGATTGGTGGAAAAAAAATATAAGCTGTTCTTAATTTCTCATTAGAGATTGCAAGCAGCACTTTAGAAAGCACATGTGAATATAGCAGTAGGAAAACAAGATATCCTGACTGCAGGAAGATTTTAGTTTGTACATCTTTCAGATACAATTTTGTTCAGCTTTAAAGGCATTGTATTTGCTTCACTTACTGTTTTTGCTCCCCTCAGGCTGGAGTTGTTGAACTGCTCACCTGATAGGTATGAAAACACCTGCAATATACTTTCCTACTCCTCCTTTTCCAGTTGAAGAACACATTGCTCTAGCAGTGATGACTGGGATAACGTGTTTTCTTCAGGAATAATCCTTACACACATGCAAAAGTAAAAGATAATCATCAGTATTTACTGGTTTTATGGCTTTAAAGTTTATCAACTCAGAATACTTTAACAACTGAGGAAAAACATGTTGCTGTGATAAGAGTTATTGCAAATACTTTTATTAACAAGACTTGTATCAGTCTTAACATCCAGGTTCTGAAACTAATATGAGTTTTCAATTTTTAAATGACAGCTTAGAATTGTATGATCATTATAATTAAAATTACGTGACAGACGAGACAGATGGACAAAAGATCCCTTTTCTTATTAAAGAATTGGGATCTCAACTATTTTAGGATAAGTTGGAGTTAGGCTTCATATAAATCTGACAAACTTTCACCAACAATGCTTCATTATTGGAATTTTCAGTCTGCTCAGTCTCAGGAGTTCGTTCATCACCTGTCCTTGAGCTCATTTGTTGTACATCGATAAACCCTGTGAACTTTAACAAAGCAGTATTTTTTTTAATACAATCTGTAGGAAACTCAAAAAGAAAAGTTACCTTTGTGGAAAAGTTAATACTGCTGTTCTTTTGCTGCTTCTTAAAATCTTAGTGCACTAAGTTTTATATATTTTTTATATATTTATATACTTTTTATAGACTCTGCTCATCTTATTCTGCACACATTCCTCCAGGAGAAGTATTTCTAAGTTCATACTTGACAGTTGCTATGGAAGCAAAATCATTTGATGTCAGGCTAGGTTTTTGAGCAAGCCTTGTATGAGCATTGAATCAAGAATATCAAAATATGCACTATGTCTCTAATACATGAATGGTTAATGGAATGTCAGGGAAGTAGCTTTTGAGAATAAACATGCCAGAGATTTGTCACTTTAAGTCTCTCTTTAGACTAAAGAGGATTATACAGAAATCCTTAAGTCCGTCATGCACCAATCAGAAAGAGCAAATAGTGAGAAGAGAAGCTTATCAACAGAGCCAGAGCAACACATAGGAGGAGGAAGGAAGCATTTGACTACATGTAAATGAAAGAAGAGGAAAGAAGTAACTCTAGCTGTTTGCTTTGTTTCTTGTCATTAATAGATGTCAGTCTAGCATCTTAGCCACCCTTACCTTTAATATGCAAATAAAGAGCAGCTCCTCTACAACAAATTGTTTCAAGTAACTTTTAATTTCCTATTTTGAAAAAGGTTGCAAACTGAAATGGCAAATACAAACATTTGCAAGCATGTTCTAAAGGACTCTGAATGGGACTGGAAGACAAAGCAATGATAATCTGAGTTTGCTCTTAGTTTGGCAACGGATGAGGCAGGCCACAGGTCATCTTGCCAGAAAGTGTGACAGGTCCTGGAAAATGTATGAATTTGGTTCTCTGTTTTTGCTGCTGCAGAACATGTTGGTTGAAATAGAGCAGAAGGTGGTAGCCTTGTCAGAGTTGTCTGTGCACAACGAGAACTTGCTTATGGAGGGGAAGGCTCACACCAAGGACGAGGCAGAGCAGCTGGCTGTGAAGCTCAGGACACTGAAGGGCAGCCTTCTGGAGCTGCAGAGAGTCCTCCACGACAAACAGATCAACATTCGGGTGAGTGGCTCTTTCTAGGTGGTTTCACAGTGGGCAGAAGTTTGGGGATTTCATAGTAGATTTGTGCAACTGGGAAAAGGAGTAAAAGTATTGCACTGATGTAGTCTGAGTTACTCATCTTTAGTTAGTAAATGGAATTATAACTCCAAAATAAAGAACTACCTCGAAAGCTTTAGTTGATCATTTTCAAGTTAACAACACTGCTTCATGGTAAAACTATCCTAATCTCACAGTCTCCACTGAAGGGACAATAATAAAATAATTAGCTTGGTCTGGATATACTCTATTCCTGTTCCCAGTCCCTTTAGATTGTGTCTGCTCTTGGGCAGGATTGCTCCTCCCAACAAAAGAATGATCCTAAATACTTGCTTTTGTACAGTGTGCACAACACAGTGAGGAGGTGACATGAGATAAGGGAACATTTTTAGATATGGGTAATACCTAGTAGCATCATTATATCAAACAAAATATTATATAAACAAAAACATTTAACCTCAGTCTTGTCCTAGGTTTCTATTCCTAGCAGCTTTGGTCTGCTCATTGCCACTAATTCATTGTATGTAACACTTGCTTTTGGTCATTCTTTAGGTTAAACTAGCATGTGGAGAACCGAATACATACAAGAAACCCAACCATGTAATGTGCCTGACTGGTTTTGAATTTGCTTGCCCTGCTGTGACTCCCTCCCCCACTTTTCTTTTACTTCTTTTCTTGGCTTTGCTGTGCAAATTAAACATGATAAGCTTCAAAGATTTCTGGCTGGTAATGCAGATTAAAGTCTACTGAGAGGTTAGCTTGAAAAGTCACTTGACGTTCTAAGAACTATTTATAGTCCAAAGCAACTCCATAGCTTTAAAACTTAACATAGCTTCAGAGAAATAAAGAAATAAAACAGAAAGGAAAACCCCAGGTATTTGTTCCTATTGCCTCTAAGATGAAGCACCTTTGATATTATTCTTGCATATTAAACCTCATGACTAGGAAAATGAAGTTTTCAACAGCATGTAGGCACATGATGCTATGTTCTCATGTATTACCTGTGAAGTGAAAAGGCATCAGACTTCTTTTACTAAATTTAAAAAAAATTCGAAAAATTTGAAATACAGTGGTGCGATTCAGTTTACTTAAACTCTTAAAAAAGATTTTTTGATGGTTTTCTAACATCTAATATAACAACAAAATAATTTCCAGGTGTAGAATATGAATCATTTAAGATGGTGCATGAATGCAAGACTCCAGCTTGTTTATTGAATTTCAAGCCTTTCTTTGATTTGCCTTACAGATCATGGAAGGAAATTGACATAGGCAATATAACATCTTCTAATCTTCACTGAGCAATTTTTTTCAGATGAGAAGTTCTATAATGTCATTTTCCAAACAGTAGACTGAGGCTGAGAACATCAGATTCCCCAAAATGCCCAAACTCTATCCACTGCCAATATTAACCCTGAGGAAAGCTGCAAGCCAACAGCACTGTTGTTCATGCAAATAAAAAACTCAGACTTTTACTTGTCTCCAGATGTACTGATAACCTTGTAATTGCCCAGAGGCATACAGCAGCCTGCTCCCAAAGGAAGGAACCTCTTAAGTTGGACTGGAAGGCTAAGACCATTATAAAGACTAAGCTATATTTTCCTTACAGCGTATTTCAGCATATCTGTTATTCCTGTGGCACAAGGCTTTTTAGGAGTCACTGTGAGATTCTGTGATTTCCTTGCAGCAATTTCAGTTTTTCTTTTGATTTTAGTTAATGAATGCCACTAACGATATGGAAAAAGTGACTTGGAGACCAACTTCTTTATTCATAAAATAAAGTAGTGAAACTAATCAGAAACATGCTGGATCAGGAGAGTTCCAGACTCTGCTGTCTCCAAAGGTAGCACTTTGAAAGACACACGAAATATTCTGTCTGTTACTCTCTGATTATTCTCTGGTTTAGGGGCAATTAAACAGAATAGACTCCTCAAAAACCAAAGAAGTAGAACGGATTCTGCAGTAAAAAAAATAAAATCAAACAGATAGTGTTTGTTTACTTTTTATTAAAAAAGGATCTGTGAGGGAGGAATGACTCCAGTTTCACAAGAAAAATTATGCCTCATATGAGTTTGTATAATTCAGAAATCCTTTGAAAGATCAATTTCATCACCATCTTCTTCAGGGATTTTCCAGTTATTTCTGTCCTAGACTGGACAGTCCCCAGAAATGATAGGTTCAAGCATGTATTTCCCTGGCTATTTAAAGGAAATGTAATACAGGTCCTTCAGACAGAATTCAAATGGAAATGCCACTGTATTTTTTTCCAACTTATATTCTGTGATTTCACAATGATAATGTCTGGTTCACAAATACTTGTGAGCTAAAAAATATGCACAATAACATCTTTACAAAACCTCATTGCATCAACAAACATCACAATTCCTTTTACATTCTTTGCTATTGCAGGAACTATGGGACTACTGTTTACTTGTCTTAGTATAATTCCAAAATTGTAGCTTCTCAATCCTCTTCCCAGAGAAAGAGACCCAAGATCTAACTGAAATTACCAGCCTGCCCAAATGCAAAGAAAAACTGGAAACTGTTCTCTAGAAACTTACAAGTTGAACCGCTGTGGTCCATAGAGTATATAAAATGAAGCAGATTTTTTTCCCCACAATTTACAGAAAGTTTGTCTGTTTTCTGATTTTTAATAGAAAAGCTAAAATTCCAGGCCCTCTTTATCTCTCATATATTATTTTCTTTGCCCAGTCTTACATTCTGTAATAATGTTCACATTCCAACTGCATCTGCTTTTCTAGAAACTTGTTCCTACAAAGTGAAATATCACAGTTTGCCTGTAAAGTGAATCCTTAGTAAAACAAAGTAATTTCATAAAGCAAGGGCTAATGGTTCTTTTCAGCTCCAGATACTTCTTGTTTTGCTCCTCTTACAGTTTATATCCTCTAACACTAATCAGTTTTTTCAACTTCAGTACAGTCATCACCCCCCAAAATTGAAATCTTACACTGAACTTCTACTGCTTAGCAAAACTCTGCTGTTTCAGTGGCTGGTACCAGGAGCACTGGTGGCAGAGGTCCATCTCAGTTGGTAGCACGAGGAGCACCAGGTGTGACAAGTCGGATTTCCACAACTACCTTCAGCTCTGCTGGTCCCTGTCTGATTTAAAAAAGGTCCTCTGGAAAGCAGAGTTTTGGAGAGCCTGCTGAAATGTCTGAACCTTTTGACACTCTTAACCTATTTAGAATAAAAGCTGAATCATGGACTTAATATGAATCCTACAAAAATGAAATACATAGACAAGATGAGAGAGGAATTAAGCCCCAGCTTTAGATCTTGTCTACAAAAATGAAATACATAGACAAGATGAGAGAGGAATTAAGCCCCAGCTTTAGATCTTGAAGCTTTAAAAAAAAAAAAAAAGGTGCAAGCTCTACAATCATCATATGACTACAAGTAATATTAACTAAATCCAGAGAAATATATAGATCTAAGTAGCCAGACCTACAAGTCTGTCTGTAACATAAGGCCGAGCATGTTAAAATCCCTACATTTGAATACACTGGCTGCTAAAGTTATTTCAAATTACAGCCAACATGGATTTTGGAAGTCAAAAAGTTGATAAAACATTTTTTTGAGCTATTAAGGCGCTTGTTCTTTTTTGCTTTACTTACACGGAAAGCCTGTCTGATCACTCATGTTGGAAAAACATTACTATAGAAGTAAGAGTTGAAGGAAATGTTGCTGTTGCTATGCTGTTCTAACATTCTGTGGTTTGATCTCTCTTCCTTTCTCTGCTGTTCTTATCATTTAATCTGCTGTTAACTGAGTGTGTTTCTGCCAACCATGGATACAGTTCTGTACTTACTGAGAAATAAATATTGACCAGAATGACAAACATAATTTTCTCCTTTTCAGTTGGACCAAAAAAAGGATTTAATTAGATTAAAAACCTGGCAGAAACAAACCACTGAATCCCTGCATTGCTGGCTAAAGCTGCACCCTCCATTACGGATCAAGGCTGATTTTTAAAAGCAGAACAGTCTTTAGAAATACATCAGTCTCTGATTCTGCTAAGTGCAGTAGTGCATGCTTTTTTTTGCATTTTAGGGGTGCTTTTCTTGCTAGTAACCAAAAACCAGTAGAAGTCGGAAATCTAAAGTCATTGCTCACTTCAGAATTTACGTGAGCCAGCAGCTTGACAGGTGGGAGGTGGTTTTGAGTAGATGAGCTGGACCTACCAGCTCTCTAACAGTGTAAGAGATTTTTTTTTAATCTTAATTTCTTTTTCTTAAAGCAGGGATCATTACAAGAAAAGGAGGAGAGTGATCTGGATTTTGTTTCCTCACAAAGCCCCAGTGTTCAAGAATGGCTGGCACAAGCAAGAACTACTCGCTCACAGCAACAGCAGAGTACCCTGCAGCAACAGAAAGTTGGTGTTCTGCATTTCTTTTACTCCCAGCTTTGGACTGTGCTTAATACTATAGCTGAGCCATTCTCGTTACTATCTCCACTGAAATATTAATTTATACACTGTTTCTTACTGCTTTTGCGATGATGCATCTGAGTTCTCTATCTTATATTTGTAACAGTCAGACAGACCAGACTTCCTGGGTGACCATGGTCAATTCACTTAATCACTCTATACTTCTTTTGTCCATCAGTAGAATAAAATTTAATCAACCCTTTTAGTTACTCTAAGGAGAGATGATAGTATTCAAAATAACTTTGTCTTCATAAAAGCAAAGATACACATATTGCGTGGTATATTGTGTTGCATGATATGCAGAGATCTTCACTAGGATAGGTTCCAGAAACTGCATTGCATTAGTTAACTAGTTCAACAATCCAATTTATGTACCCAGTTTTTCTGTGTCCCTGGCTGGAGATTTTGGGCTGCTTTTGGTGCTCAAGCAAGCCATTTTAGAAGTATCTCGGCTAACTTTGCATGACAGTTATTCAAGGTAGACATATCCTTACAAGGCAAAAACAGTTTGTTTGAGATTTGGTCTGTGTTTTGTAACTTGCTGTGCTAGGAGCTGGAACAAGAACTGGAAGAACAGAAGAATCTGCTTCGATCAGTAGCATGCCGTGGAGGAGAAATCCTAACACAGCAAGGCTCTACTGAAGGCCTGTCTTTGAGGTGGGCTTTCATATGTTGTTCTGCAAAGTAAACTTCTATGGCTGTGCTTTGTCATCCTTATGTTTACATCCCTCTTCTGCACATAGCCCTCTAATTTTTGTTTTACCATTTTATAGAGCACCTAGGATGCTGGAGTCCTGACTTAAAATTCAGGGGTCTGATAATACGGTTACACAAACTGTTTTGTGCTGATAGATCACCTTCAGCATTTAGAAATGCCCTTTATTATTATCAAGCATCACATTAAAATTGAAGAATAGTAGGAGTCATTAAACAAGCAGTGGATCAGTTACTATAAGTTTATGGAGCAGCACTGGTGTGTGAATCACGTCTATCTCAAACATTGACACCTGCCATTGTAACCAGGTCTTCCCAGATGAGATACTCATTGCTTAATTTTATTTTTTTTGCAGTTAGCAAATATTTTTTCTTTTTGAAGCCTTAATTGTAATGCCGTAATGTACTTGAGCAGTCTCCTTCTATTTGAGGCTTCCTTCTGTCACATGATGGTATTCTATTGGAACAAATAAAAAAAAAAATCAAACAGAAAATGCTGAATGTGATTCACTGTTTACCAAAACTAAATTCATATGCTTGTCCTGCATTAAAATAGCAGGGTATGTCTGGCATTTTGAGAAAGGCGGTGAGGTAGGAGTCAGATAAAATATTTATTTTGATTTATGCTTTGAAATAAAACTTCTTTATTGGTTACGTTTCAATGTAATGTATATTCAGTCTGGTTTGGGTTTGTTTTTTTCTACTTATTATGGGTACGTGCAACGCTAAACAGTTTCTTAGAAAGTAAATTTTATTCCATCAGACAAGAACTTTTTGCTCTTTGAACCAGATTTTGTCTTATCATCTGAAAAAAAAAAAAAAGTAGCATTTAATTTAAATGCGGAATTTCCAAATGGAAAGAAGAAAGTAACACTTAAATGGTTATAACTTTTGCTTTTGTTAAACCTTTATGCATCTTCTGATTCAGTGAGAAGCCTGATACACTCTCTGAGGAATTAGTCTTAGAAGGTGAGAAGCCATCATCTGAAGAACAGATGAAGAGGAAATGGGAAAGCCTGAACCAGGAATTCAGTACCAAGCAGAGACTGCTCCAGAAAGCTTTGGAAAAAGAACAGCCGGTAGCTATTTTTAATTTCTCCCAACATTTTCTCTTTGAAAGCAGTTGTTACAACCAGAGATACAATATGTAGATAGATTAAGGCACTGTAGTTAAAGGATATGGAACAATTTATTTTTGTTATCGTTAAAAACTGTTAAATATTGACAGTAGCACTGCTCTTTTCAAAGTGATTTGAGTTGCACTACCGTTCAGGTTAGTGAACTAGGAAGGAAAAAAGAACTTAGACAAAATGTTTATCTACATATCTAACTCAGGATAATTCTGTAACAAATGATCCCTCTGGAACTGATCAGTACTCTGGCAACAACTTGGAGGAAAAAGTGGGTTTTTTCAGTTTGAATTTGTTGGTTACGTTCAATTTTTGATCTTAAAGGGTAAGGAATTTCAGCCACAGAATTTTTACTGAAAGAAAAAGGGTTTGATCAATTAAACTGAGGACAATTCAAGATCTGTATTAACATATATCTTCCATTTTATTGTTAATAGACCTAGGCCCACTCTTCTTTGTTTAACACTCCATTAATCAGCTTCCAAAGTTCTAAATATCTTGTATTAATTAAACAGTAATTAATTATATTTTTGTTAAAAAGTAGTAATTTTTGGTTCTGACCACAAATATTTCTCCTGCACTTCTAGTGAAACTTCTGTTGAGCAATCTTTAGTTCAAGATATTCATGGCACGGCACATTTATGGGAGGACCATGAGCATTAGCTGGTGATAGCCTCAGTCAGTAGAGAATCTGTACAGCTGAACTTTGTGCCCTAGATATGGTAGAAGCATCCTAATTCGTGCCTCTCTCTCAGCAGCTCTATAGCAGACCAAACAGACTGATACCTGGAATGCCTTTGTATAAGGAGGAGAGACAGGATGAAGATAAGTCCTCAGTGTCACCAGTATTGGTTGAATTGAATCAGGCCTTTGAAGATGTCTCATCTGAGGTAATTTTCATTTGTCTTTACACCTGTCCTCTGGCAAAGCCACACTTAGAGTGAAAACTCTTCCAGCTATGACCTGGCAATCCAGACCCTTCCCAAATATTACAAGTTAGAAAGACTGTCTTCTATTCTGGACTTCTCTGGTTCTTTTTGCCAGGCTGGACGGGTGGAGGAGACCCTGCACCTTGAACAGAAGCTGTATGATGGTGTCACAGCCACATCCGTGTGGCTCGATGGTGTGGAGGAGCAGGTCTTTGTTGCTACAGCTCTGTTGCCAGAGGAAGAAACAGAAACATACCTCTGCAAGCAAGAGGTAAGGAATCCATGAATAGGACTTCCTTTCTATTGCCAATAAGTGTGCATTTTATGTAATGTTTAGAAAAAAAGTATTAAAATCCTGGATAAGTGGCATATTGCTGACATAATCTCTGTGTAACTGCAGTATTCTGCTACTGGTAGAAATAACTTTATTGACCATGTACAGAATGTTGCAGAAAGCACAAGCTCTTTCTTCTTCTGTTTAACTTCTTTTCTAAGTATTAGCAAACACCACATTGTTGAAATTGAAACAAAGTGAAAAAGGGGGAGGAATTCTCTGGGATATAGAAACAGCACAAGTTCATCAACATTAATTAGGGGTGAGGGAGGGGGAAATAATGGAGTGTTGGGGGACAGAGAAAGAGGCAGTAGGACGAGGGAATAACTGTCTTAAGCTAAAAGAGGATAGATTCAGACTAGACCTAAGGAAGAAATTTTTCACTATGAGAGTATGGAAATGCTGAAACAGGTTGCCCAGAGAGGTGATGGATGTCCCATCCCCGAAAACCTTAAAAGCCAAGCTAGACAGGGCTCTGAGCATCCTGATTTAGTTGAAGACGTAACTATTTACTTCAGGGTATTTGGACTAGATGGCCTTTATTCCAACACAAATGTTTCTATGATTCTACATTGTTCTGTTCCAGCACTTGTTTTCCTCAGAGCAGTCTGGAATCTCTTTACTCTCAGAGATTGCTGTAGCTGCTATCTTTTTAGAGAGTGTGTGTGTATACTAACCATGTAAAAAAGTCAGTACATCACTGCGAAATTGAAAATGGTTATGGCAATATGTTTGCCTGCTTTCCAGAATGTCTGATTGTCACTTTTATTTTTCTACAAAATTAGTCTCTTGCCAAAGAAATCAAAGACATTACAGAAGAAGTGGACAAGAACAAGAATTTATTTGCTCAGATACTTCCTGATGACAGTGATAAAAGGGTTATTATAGAAGACACTTTGGATTGTCTGCTGAAAAGACTGACCTTACTGGAGTCAGTAGTAAACCAGAGATGCCATCAGATGAAAGGACAGCTCCAGCAAATAGTCACATTCAAGGTATGAGGCCCACGTGATGGAATTAGCAGGGGTACATGTCAAATAGGGATATAGAGACCGTGAATTTTTGATACCAAATCAAAGGAACTAGGTTGTCACAGGTTTTTAGTGGAAAATCAAACCTTTCAGGCTATGCAAAATTTGACACCCAAATAATTTCTCAAAATTTAAACTCTCTGCTAGAAGTCTTCTACAACTCATGTAACTATACTGTAAAGTGATAATCATTCCATGCTGTTTCACCCTGATGGCATTACATAATAGGGAGTCTGTACTGTGCAAATCTGAAAAAATGATGATAAGTGGAGAAATGTGCACTTTTAGGAAACTTTTCTAACACTGTTCACAAATCCTATCAGAACTTACCTAGTCTCTATGCTATCTCCTATTATTATTATTATTATCATCATTATTATTATTATCATTATTGTTATAATTACCATTAATATATAAAGCCCTTCAGTATGGTTTATTTTTTTTTAATTAAAAAAAAAAAGAAGGAAAATAGATTCCTTGTTTCTTTAGATTAGCATCATCTTTTCATAGATTGTTCCTTCCAAACTCCTTAACCTTTTCTCTGCAGTCAACATTTTTCAATGAAATACCCTTCTCTGCTGAGGAAAGCAAAGTTTATTAGAATCCTTGTCATTAATCTTAGCGAGATTTAGTGTTTAAAACAATTACTGCATGTAAAAATAAATGAAAAATCAGTAACTCACCTCTTACATTACCTTAATGCTGGAAGTCTCAGAAAAATGTGTTGATAATTTTCTTTTGGGATGAATGCAAGAAAAGGATAATTGATTGTATCTCGGCAAAACTGTTAAGTAGTATTTATGTGTCTGGTCTGATAAACTATTCTAAAAGTTGTAGCGTGTAGTTAGCCCTGTAAAGTGTAGAAGCCTTGTTTACTTATCTATTTGCTCAAGTTTGTAATTTAAAAAGCTTGCCTTAAAAAGTAAAACCTAGCTTGTTTACAAGCACATGTGGTTGAATAAACTGCACAAAAATAACGTATTTTCATTAAATGAAGCTAATGACCCTTGGTAATTAATTATCTAATTGGAAGGCAAAAGCAGAAGTGTGTTCACGGGATATGTTTTGAATAGGAGCTTCTTTAGCTCTTAGCTCATATATATCCAGCTATGGATTTTCAGCAACGTTAAATGTTTTGCATTGGCTAATAATGATCCTCCAGTTTTGAGTAGGTTTTATGCTGTAGTGCTCACCATGTAACATTGTAATGCTTTAAACTTTTTGAAACTGAATATTTTTCTGTTGTTTTGTGCTGCAATTGGCTATAATTTGTTGTGTTGTTGTCTCCTGTAGAATGATCTGAAGCTCATGTTTACGTCAGTGGCTGATAACAAATACTTAGTTCTACAGAAACTAGCAGAGGCAGCTGACAGACCAGAAACAGAACAAATGCAGGTATTGCCACATATCTGTCACTTGGGGAGAGGGGAAGAGGTAAAATTTCTATCCAAAGTATAAATGGATTCTAGAGAACTGTTGCTTTCATTGTGTTCACATGAAGTATAGGAAAATGAGTATTTCCGAGAGTGTACTACACGTGCTTTTAAATAAATACAGCAGAAAAGCACAACAACAACAAAAAAAACACCCAACCCTACAAAAAGTGTCTTTCTTATCTCCCCAGCTGACCTAGTACGTAGTTATGCTTCTGCTGGGCAATATGTGAAAGAAAGAAAACTTCAATAAACAAAAAAAGTCCAAAGTTTTGCTAAATGGTTTGACTTCTAAACTTTGTTAACAACCAAAGGCCCTTTCTTTCTCGCTGGTTTATAGTAATATCTTGAGTGTTACTTATTTTAATTTAAAGCAATAATTAGGCTTTTCTTTAGGAGGAATAGCCTGATGAATAATTCATTATTTACATGAAAAAGTATATCCTGTTTTCTGGTTTCTGTTTTGCTAGTGAGAAAAATGAATGAAGTATACTAAGGGCTACTTTTTAAAGATATTTCTTGTTGCTCAAGAGCTGCTGATGCCTGGTGTCAGCAGGTGACTGAGTGGAAGAGACCCTTCAGCTAAACAGAAATACTGGACTTTATATAACTCACATTCAAATTTCAAAGGAGTTTATGTCTCCTGTACGAAAGACAGGTCATGCTGTGTCTTTCTTTTCTATCTTTAGTGGTGCCAAAGACTGGCAAAAATTTATCTCCTGTATGATTAATTTAACTACCAACTAGGAAAACAACGATGTTACAACAAAAGCAAGTGAAATTATTTGTTTCTGAAAATCTACCTCAGCTGATGAAACACTCAAATTTAAAAGCATTGCTGTTTGTTCACTGTGTGATTGGGAGAGTAAAAATAATCAGCCAGGTGACTTAGTTGCATGAAGTGGAAGTTTAGTGAGTGTATTGTGCATACTTCGTGTTACTGAGAGGCAGGAGTTCTACTTGACATACATAGCTAAGGAGTATTTGGATGGGCAGCTTCCAAGAAAGGGCCTGAACGAAGGACTTCAAGTACAGGAGTCTGCCTTGTGCTTTTGACTTTGCTATAGTCTGCATGTGTTACTTCAGCAGAGGCCTAGGAAAGCTTGTAGCTTCCATTGAAAAAGCTCATCACCTGCATACACCTGCAAACACCAACCTGTGATCTTAAGCTGTAGTTTTCCAAGTGTGAAAGGGGAGGTACAAGTCTTTTTCCTTGACGGTAATTTTGGCCCCATCCTGGTCCTGAAAGGGAGTTATGCACAGCTCTTTGCTATCATAAATGGGTTCTGCTGTGATGGTTGTTTGCTTGGTGCTCAGATACGACAGGGATGAGTGTTAATAAAAAGAATGCTTTAAAAGAAGTTGTTAGATCACAGAGAAGTTATTTTGGGCCTCTATTATACCATTTAAAGCATGGAACTTCACAGCAATGTTTGGTATAAAAAAATACTAAACTTAGTATTTTATATGATAGTAAAACAGCTTGTTACTAAAAAATAATAATGATACGCATACTTAACTTTACGAAAAAACCTGGACTCTTCCAACTTTGAATTAATATATTTTCTTTATAGCATCCTTTAAAATTTCAGCACATTGAAGGACTGATTAGTACTTCAAGCAGAAAAGAATTATGATCATATTGTGGCTACACTGCTCTTACTAAAACTTCAACCTAAGCAATGTAATTTTCCAATACAGGTCATACTGCAGGCAGAAGAAGGTTTGAAGGAACTAGATGCTGGAATCAATGAATTAAAGAAGCGTATAGACAAGCTACAAATTGACCAACCTTCTGTACAAGAGTTGTCTAAGATCCAGGTATGGTTCATTAGGGTGATATTAAAGGAATGCTTCTTTTTATAGTTCATAACGCAGTTTAGGAAAAGGGAATTAAAACATTTCAGTGTGTATAAAAGATTATGTTCTCTCTGATTCACCTAGTGTTTCTATTTTGACCTCTTCAGATTTTCCAGCATCTCTGTTATTAGCTGTAATAATTGTAAAAATATACAAAAACCTGTTTTCTGTCAGCTCTCATTGACTCCCTTTTCAAACAGATGAAGTTAAGCATGTAAACATCAATGTCTGCTGAAGGCCCATCCCTGTTCTCACCAGTGTCTCATGATCTGCGGTTTAATACTGTCTCACATCTGTCGTTAAAAAAGAGGAAGGGGGTAAAGAAGCGAGACCTGAAACTGGAAATGTTCTGCTTTTACTAGAACACCTCTCATTTCAATACATATGGACAATTGATCCACAACTTCTGTAAATCTGCTTTTGCGAGCAGTTTGGTGCTGGTTGAGGGGAATGCTTGAGGAAATACCAAGGAGAAAGTTTATGACTGAATTTTACCATTTACAATGGCATAATAATAAATTGAAAGCAAATAAAACACCTGTAACTGGACCATAAATTTATTAAGCCAACAAGACAGTGATATCAATTAAAAATAAATGACAAAGGATTTGAGCAAAAGTGTCTTTTGGCCGAAAGTTATTTATCCTTTTGGTCTTAGCGCCTCCTGCTGGTTTGGTTTGGGATTTGGGGTTTTTTTTTGCTCTCAGATTATGTGTCATTATGTGCCCTCTCCTGTTCATTTCAGTTTTTGGAAAAGCTTTGCTTTTGCTTTTTCTGACAGTTGTGCTTCTCACAATTTTCTGTTTAAGGCTAGGAGAGCCAGCTGCAGTATGAGAGTGGGCACTTTGTTCTAGCACTGGATGTCATAGAGATATTTTGGTTGTTGAAATGTCTTGTTTTGATCAAAAGTATGAGCATACAATTCTCTAAACCAAAACAAGAAAGTAATACTGTTCAGGTGAACAAAAGGATCTCTAGGTTGTTCTCTTATGGTTGAGGTATACAGGACAAGTAATAACACACAAAAACTGAGATTCATTGTTTTGACTTATTTGGTAATTTGGCAGTATGAGAACATTGGGAAATACACACTGCAGTTTTTCTACACTGTTACTGTTTACTGTTCTATATAAAGTATATTGCTGTTTTAGGCTTGTTTGGTTTTTGCAGTGAGCTGTATGTATCTTCCTCGCTACCACTAAGATACTGGGGCAGGAGAAGAAACAAATCTGACTTTGAGATGTCTGTAGTCTGTATCCATGACAGAGTCCATCTAATACTCTCCATTTTTATAAAAAGTAAAATGTAAACAGCATCTGCAGTGCACAGTAGTCACAGTTTTTGATGCAGTAAGCCCAGTCACCCTACTCACTTACTACTTCTATTAAGCCTTTGGGATTCTGCTAATTTTTTTCCAAAATGTGTACCCTTGAAAAAGTTGCAGGTCTTGCTTATTTTTTCTGTCCTTAAATGGTGAGTTCTTAATTTATCACTGAAGTCTGCAAACTCTTTTTGAGCTGGAAATAAGTGTTATTTTGTTAGTATTCACAGGATACAGGGGCAGTTAAGTTGCTTCTAGAAAGACGTCTAAGGTGTGAAATAAGAATCACCATTGCTGCCCTTTGCCCCCCAGGATAAGTATGATGAGCTGCTGATGATCATTGGATCCAGGCGGAGTGATCTGAATCAGAATATGGCTCTTAAGAGACAGTATGAGCGGGCTTTGCAGGACCTGGCTGACCTGGTAGAAACAGGCCAAGAAAAAATGGCTGGTGACCAGAAAATGATTGTTTCTTCTAAGGAAGAGGTTCGATCGCTGCTTGAAAAACATAAGGTAAGAAAGTGGGGCATATTTCAGGACTAATCATGACTGTAAGCTTGTTGTTGTGGTTTAGCCCCAGTGGGAAACTAAGTACCACACAGCTGCTTCCTCAGGTACCCCTTCCTTCCTTGGGGAGAAGGAGAATCAGAAGGAAAAGGTAAACCTTGTGTGTTGAGATATGAATACTAATACTAATAGCACTACTGCTAATAATAATAATCAAAAGAGTAAATATAATTGTAGTGGAAGGGAGAGAGAAATAAACACAAGAAAAACAAGTAAGTTATGTACAATATAGTTGTTCACCACCTCCTGACACAGCCAGCCTGTCTGCAAGAAATCAGCAGCTCCCAGACAGCTACCCCTAGTTTGTGCACAGACCATGACACGCTATGGTATGGACTATCCCTCTGGCCAGTTCGGGTCAGCTGTCCTGGCCATCCTCCCCCCAGCTCCTTGTGCACCTGCTCACTGACAGAGCATGGTAAACTGAAAAGTCTTGACTTGGGGTAAACACTACTCAGCAACAACCAAAACATCAGTGTGTCATCAACATTATTCCCTCAGTAAAAACAAAACACAGTGTTGTACCAGCTACTAAGGAGAATATGAACTTTCTCCCAGCCAAAACCAGGACACTTCTAAAGAGCACATTGCTAACTTTCTGTTCCTAAAGATTTGTGAGTTTTTCAGAATGGTGGGCCAGACTGTATTTTGGAGTCAGTGAACTTACTCTGACAGACTGAGTTTCAAATGCTTTGTTGAAGGTGAACCCAGATAGATAGCATTTTCTTCCTTTTTGTAATAACAAGTTCCTAGTTTTGTCCTGTCATGCTGCATAGGAATTTCATCCATTTGTTTTCAACAGAAATTTACATTTGGTAATAGCACCCACAAGTATAACAAGGATTTTCCACATGTTTTCATTAGGCAGAAATTTTTGCGAGTGTTTATCTGGTTTAAGCTATTTTTGTTTATGGAATGAGGGTCAGGATGGAATTTGCAGGGAAAGCATAACTGACTTCTTTCTTGGAAAAGGCCATTGCTGTGTTTAAATTGTGTATTGGACTTTGTGAAATATTGCGAAGTGAAAAAGTTTCCCTAATTCTATGTCTATAGGTACTTGATTGTACTGCTTATGTCTTAAAATGTTGTTTTAGTGGTAATGAACTGAGTAACAATTGCACTTTCTCTTTTCTATTCTCCCTCTACCCTCGCCCTCACACCCACATTTTTCAGGAATATTTTCAAGGGTTGGAGTCTCACATGATCCTGACCGAAACACTTTTTAGAAAGATGAGCAGCTTTACCCTCGTGAAGGAAACTCAGTCACATTCAGAGATAATGGCACAAGCTTCATCTGTATTAAAGCTGGCTCATAAACGAGGAGTGGAGCTGGAATACATTCTAGAGGTGAGAATTTCAGTCATCTTTCCTGTACCGCCATTGTGATCAACCACCAGGATATTCTATAATGTTGATTTCCTGTGCTTGTGCAGAATTGATGGACACCAGTCCCTTTTGTCATACACACAAAGCACTAATAGAGTACATGCAATCTTTTATATTTAACTGTTGTGACTTTCAGGTGACGCAAGATGTGTTCCTCTAAGTTTAAAGAGTTGCTTAGCTTTGGCTGGTAAGGAGAACACGACAGTTTTATCCATGTGTTCTAACCAAAAGTTGAGCTTGGCACAGAGATGGTGTCTTTTTGCAGGTTCACTGGAGATTTGTACTGTTATTTCTGTTCTTTCACAACCATGCAGCTGTAGGATTTCAGATCAAAAAAACAAGTAATAAAATTTCTAGATATGCAGATTCACCATATGCATAGATAATTTCTGCTTGTAGACCTGGATGCGTCTGGATGAAGATTACCAGGAACTTACCAGACAGCTGGAATCTGTTGAAGGAAACATCCCTGCTGTTGGTTTGGTGGAAGAGACGGAGGACAGGCTTATAGACCGGATTACACTTTTTCAGGTTGGTGCTTTGTAGACATTCTCTGCAGAAAAGTTGGATGAAAGGGATCTCTGATGGTTATCTAGTCCAGCCTTCCGCCTGGGGCACTACAGTCATCAGAGGCTGGATCAGCAACAGCTTTGGAAACTTCAAAAGATGGAGATCCCACAGCTGACCAGGGGACCAATTGCAGTCCTGCACTACTGCCTACTAAAAAAGTTTTCTGTAATGCCCAATCTGTACCTTCAATTTTCACCTTGCCACCATTATCCTTTTAATGTTGGGTGGCTCTACTGAGGAGCATTTAGCCCTATCATCTTTTCAATTCTACTCCACATAGCTGTAGGCCTTTGTTAGACTGTCCCTTAGCCTCCTGTTTGTCAATATTAAGCAAGCACACTTCTCTCAGCCTCTTTGTAAAGAACATTTAGGTCCCTAAATAACTTAATAGTTCTACACCAGACCCTGACTACTTCCTTCTTTCTCAACTCAGTGGGAGACAGGGTGAGAGCACAATCAAATGGACTAGATGTGGTCTCATCAGCACCATATAGATGAGGATAATAAAATAAATTCATTTGGTTGTTCGTAGTCCTTATATAGGCCAGTGCCGTGGCTGGCCTTATAAGATGCCAGGTTAAGTACACTAGCTATTTCCTTCCTAACCTGTACTAAGAAATGGGGCTAGTCTGCCCAAGCTGCAGAAGTTGAACTTCTTGAGCCTTCTAAGGCTACTGTTTCCAACCTCAAGTTCAGTAAAATGTTTCTGGAATAAGTCTGCCATTTTTTGTCGCAGCCACTCTCCCTGTATTAGTGTCATCCACAAGTTTACTGAGGGAATGCTGTCTGCCGTGGTCCATGCCATTAAGCTGTTGAAGATGTTTGGGAAAAAATATCAACAATCTCTGGAGTACTCTGCGCATTGTAAGCTGGCAGCCAGGCATCAAGCCTTTGATCACTGGTGTTGAGAGTGGTAATGCAGCGCATTTCCAACCCACAGAACAGGCCATTTATCCAGCCCAAACTCTCTCTGCTCCTAAATGAGGGTCCTGTGGGAGATGGTGTCTAAGGCCGTACTGAAGTCAGTCTGATCCACAGAGACAGTAATTTTGTCATAAAAGGCTGTCAAGTTAGTGAATTCAAGCTGACTATTCCTGATTAGCTCTTGGTCCTTTTTGTCCTTGAAATTGGAATCCAGGAGGATGTGCTCCATGATCTTTCCCGAGAGCAAGGCAAGGCTGAACAGCCTGTGGTTCCCCAGGTTGCCTTCCTCCCCAAATGCAACAAGTAGTTTAAATATAGGTTTTCTACCACATCCTGTTTTTTTGGTCTAGTGTTTTTTCTTTGTCTCCTTATACTAGACACTTTAGTTGGGTTTTTTTGTTCTCTTGTTTTGTTTTACAGAAAAATGTCTGTGAAATTTGTCTGGAAAATTTGCTTTGTATCTACTCTGAATTTGTTATATATTTTGTGCTTTTACCAGACATATTTCTGCTTTTCCAGTGGTTTGAGGACAACTTAAGCAATCAACTGTGTTGGGGGGGATAATTTTGGTTTTGTTTAATTCTAGGCATTGTTTGTGTTGGTCCTGATCCCAAATTAGTTTTCTTCTTTTGTTTTTCTTTTCAGTTACATAAATTAGATTGTTCAAATCCAGATTCTTATATTCTGTTACTGCATAAATTTTGTTAATTGGCCACATTTAGGTTTAAAATCCATCATCATGAATGTATGACCATCTTCAAATTTTTTTCTGTCACTCACTTGGAATTTATTTTTGTATCTATGTTATATATGAGTACACACATATACACACACATAGATAAAGACCTTTTTTTTTTTTTTTAATCTGTTAGAGCTCTATTTTTGTGAAAGAGGAAATAAGTGATAGAAAGTTCGTGTACTCTCTATAAGACTGGTAGTTTTGTACCTTTTATCGAGATTACTTTCAGCAGAACTGAAAAATGGGAATGTATGTACATCTTACACTCAAACTTAGACAAATGTACAGATGTTTTAAAAATCCCTACTATTTATGTAACAATAGAGGAATTTGGCAGGTATATTTGCCCACATGTACAAATTCTTTACGCATCCACAAGTCACCATTTAAATTAAATGTGTCTCGGTTCCAGGTTCAATTCTGGATAATAGTATTAACAGCCTTTCCTTTTTCATTACCTTTTTAGCTTTCTTGTGTGATAAAAATTGGCCTCTGTGTTCAGGGATTTGGATGGATGGGGTGATCTTCTGTTTTGTATCCATGAAGAGCAGGAGAATAGATCACTAAAAGAGTGAGATGTCCAGAGAGCTGAAGATAGGTATCAAAAGGGCTGAAGAGTGACCACTGTTAATAATTTGATATCGGACATCTTTAACTTTCATTGCAGTAGATGGTAGGTTTCTAGCAGATGGTAAACTAAATTCTGACATGTTAATAAATTTTTATCAGAAATGGTGTTGCCCCATGAAGATTCTTTTCAAGTGTAAAATGCCTACATGAAGGAGGAGTTCATAAGGAGGTGCCAGTAAACATATTGATGTGATTGGTTTTGTGGCAGCACATTCAGATTTTGAGCAGATTATCCGCATGGTGGTTCTTTGCGAGTTCTAGAGCTGGAGCAGAGGAAAAAAAATGTGACATATTGTGGTGACCTTGGATGTGCTACAAAATGAAATTAAGGGAAACTAAATGTTGAGAAAGTGTGGTAGCAGAGACCTGCAGAGCTATCTAACCATCTCCTCTATCATTACAGCATCTGAGATCTAACCTGACTGAATACCAACCTAAATTATACCAAGTGCTAGATGATGGGAAAAGGCTCCTTTTTTCTGTCAGCTGCTCAGAACTTGAAAGTCAACTGAATCAGCTAGGAGAACACTGGTTAAATGACACCAGCAAAGTTACCAAGGAGCTCCACAGGCTGGAGACAATACTGAAGCACTGGACAAGGTAATGCTGATGTAATGGGCAATATAAAGTTCTTCACCTCTGTTGTTCAGGTCAAAGCCATCCTGAACCCAGAACTGTTAGATTCAACATTTAAAAGAAAGTACTTTGAGATGTATGTCATAGTTTGACTACTCTTCTTTTCCACAGAAGTGCTGTTATACTCTCTTATTTGTAATAAAACATGTAGTAAAACAGATGGGAGCTGATGCAAGTCAGAAAATAACTTATGTAGGTGCCTAATTTAGAAGCCCCATGTGCATACATCTTGTTAAGAAAAGCTGTGTGCTTTGCTGGGTGACATGAGTAGTCTCAGCACGTTTTAGTGGACACACTGCAGCTTCTGGGTTCTTGTGGTTCTGTGTCATTGCATATATGGAAGGCAGCTTTTTCTACCTGTACTATTGTTCATATGCTACTTTGGAAATGAATTATCTAATTGGTATACAAGCTTTGTCTATAATTCATGAATCCCTGACTTATGTGTGGACAATCTTATTCTGTTATCTCATGTTATCTTGGCATGTGAAATGCTGTGGAGATTATTTCAGGAAAAAAAATTAAGTTTCTGCTCTGAGATACTTTGTGGTAAAGCTTTAGGAAGACTGAGCCTTCTAATGGAAATCTGTTTATGTGCATTGGGTGGGGTTACAGCTTGTCCAAAGAGATTTGTAACCTGGTTACTAGTCCTTTATTAAGCGTAGATTTTCCTAAGAGGCAAAATGAAGGCACTGTTAGTAACTGTGACCTAAGATAAGAGATTCCTGATACCATGCCTGTCTGTAAAATTAAACAGTGTTTTTCTGAAATTTGATAAAGAAAGTATTTTTATTTTTACTTCAAATCTAGCATTCAGTGTCTTCCTCTAACACATGGAGGAGAGACTGCTCAGTTGGAGGCAAGAAGTGGCAATGACTGTTTTAGTCATCTTTAAACATCTTTACAGGTATCAGAGTGAATCAAATGAATTAACACAGTGGTTACAATCTGCAAAGGAGCGACTTGAGTTTTGGAGCCAGCAGTCTTTGACAGTTCCTCAGGAACTAGAAACAGTCCGAGACCACCTGAACTCCTTTTTGGTAAGTCATTCATGGACCTGGGACACCTAGTTCTCTTGAATTGCAAATAAACAGCTGATTAATCAGATGGTTATACTTTCTCTTATCATGGGTGAATATGTAGGTAAGCTGTCCTTCAAAATGCTGGTGTGAATGCAGATTAAGCACTTCTTTGCTATATGCAATGATTGTAGATCTTGATAGTTCTTAAAACAGAAGGTGGTTTTATGACTGAAAACAATTTTTATTCTCACTTAGTCTGAAGTATAGCTGATGAACACTAATAGAAAGTACATATTTTAAAGGGAAAGGAGGATATTCTTAGCTTTGTGAGGTAAAGCTTTAAATAAAATTTAAAAGTACTTGATTATTTCCACAAAAAATGGTTCTGCTTACAGGAATTTTCTAAAGAAGTGGATGCTAAATCATCACAGAAAGCTTCTGTCCTGAGTACTGGGAACCAGCTCCTCAGGCTTAAGAAAGTAGATACAGCAGCATTGCGTGCGGGATTGTCCCACATTGAAACCCAGTGGACGGAGCTGCTCACACAAATCCCAGCAGTACAAGAGAAGTTGCACCAGGTAAGAAAACCAGTGATGGCCTTTGATATTCCAGAAAACTCAGGCAGTACAGTTGTCACTGCCTAGTTGCTTCCTTTCTCAATTTATCCAAAAGATAGGAAGAACATTATTCCTGTTTTATTGTGGGACAGCTTACACCTAGTTTCAAATGCTGCCTGTCTAATATCTAGCAGTGTTAATTTCAGACTTACACAGTTACATTTGTTAAATTTTTACCAAAGAAGAGATGAGAGTTTTTTTGGCAAGTTGGTATGCTTTCTGGAAACAGAGAGTTCACATCCTTGTGCCTTGTCAGGTTTGGATCATGGTTTTGGTCAAATCGAATAGACTAGGTTCAAGTCTGTGAAAGACAAAATAGATCTAAAAATGTTGTTCGTGATTTCTGCTAGTATGTGTAGTCACAGGAAGCTTTTAGTTGTGTAGTTTTGGGGTTTTAGTGCTGTAATATTGAAGTTAGAGAATTAAACTGGTTAAAAACTTGGCTTAGTATTTAGTTGCTAGGAGGTTATCAGTGTAAGCTGTTGCTTCAGTTTGTAACTTCTAATGCTTTCAGTTAGTAGTAGCATTGTGATTTAGGGGGAGACAGGAAGGGTAACAAATGTAACTGAGTCTTACAGTAAACACAGCAATGTCATTCAGTAGTTCTCTGAATTGTTGTGTAATACAAAGCGTATATGTCCACCTAAAAATGCCATAGAACACATTTCTGATTAACTAAATGCAGGCAAGCAGTACTCTACCAAATACTGGAAGTGTGTATTTTAAGAAAGAAAAGGTATTATTCAAAATTAGCCCATTTAGAGGTTAGCACACAAGAGTAGTATGAAAATATTTTCCATTAAGTCTATTCATTAGCCATTTTCAAAAACAGCTTAAAGTTGATCATCTACATAAAACCTGGTACAGAATTATGGGATGAGAATGCAGAACCTTTAGGAATTCAGAAATGGGATCTTTGAGTTTGTCCCGTTTTTTTGTACAATGAAGAACAGAAATAAGAAGCCTTAAATATTATATTTCCTTACTAGGATGCAAGCACTTATACAATACACCCCCTACTAAATATTTTTTTGCTACTTTTTCTTTTTATAATTTCAGTTATATGTTAGTGATGTAGAATAACATGATAAGAGCAGGTAAAGGAAATGTACTCTGTTAATGCAAAGCAAGGAATTCTTATCCATTTTCTTCAGGAGTTCTAAGTCTGTTCTCTCAACAGCTCCAGATGGACAAAATTCCTTCTCGCCATGCTATCACTGAAGTTATGAGCTGGATTTCACTGATGGAAAACATCATTCAGCAGGATGAAGAAAATATAAAAAATGTAGTAGGACAGAAAGCAATTCAGGATTACGTCCAGAAGTACAAGGTACTGAGTGGAAATGTTATTAATTTTCCTTTTGAATGATCCCCATTATTATTCCCATTAAATATATACACATATGTAAAATATAAGTGCTTTAGGGAAAAAAGCCCCACAACTTTGTGGAGTGGTTGGAATTGTACACAAGTTAGAATTGGGCAATATTTGATACTGTGGAAAAGAAGCCAAAATTGCTTTTACTCTGCTGTTTGCTTATGGCAGGAATATAATTTTTGATACGCATACCTTAATTTCCAGGACAATCCAAAGCAGTATGTACATTATTAAACCTTATTAGATCTAGCAGAGTGGATACAGTATTCCAGACAGGGTCTTGCAAAGCAGAACAACAGGGCAGAATCACGTCCCTCTAACTGCTGGCCGTTGCTCTTTTGATGCAGCTCAGGATGCAGTTGGCTGGGCTGTCAGCACATGCTGTTGGTTCACGTTCAGCTTTTCATCCATGAGAACCCCCAAATCCTTCTCTGCAGGGCTGCTCTTGAGGAGTTCATCTCTGCAACCCAGGTGCAGCAACTTGCACTTGAACTTGCTGAACTTCATGAGGTTCTTCTGGGCCCACTCCTCAAGTTTGTCCATGTTCCCCTGGAAGACATCCCTTCCTTCCGTTGTGCCAACTACACTGCTCAGCTTTGTGTCATCTGCAAACTTGCTGAGGGTGCACTCAGTCTCAATGTCTGGGTCGTTGGTAAAGATATTAAAAAGCACTGGTCCCAAAACAGAGCCCTGAGGGACACCACTTGTCACTGGCCTCCACCTGGACATAGAGTCATTGACCATAACTCTCTGGCTGCATCTATCCAGCCAAACCCTATCTGCACAACAGTCCACCCTTCAGACCCACGTCACTCTAATTTGGAGATAAGGATGTCATGTGAGCCTGTGTCAAAAGCCTTACAGAACTCTGGGTAGATGACATCAGTCAGTCTTCTCCTGTTGACTGGTGCAGTCACTCCAGAGAAGGCCACCAGTTTGGTCAGGCAGGATCTGCCCTTAGTGAAGCTGTTCTGGCTGTCTCAGATGACCTCCTTGGCTTGTATATGCCTTAACATTGCTTCCATGAGGATCTGCTCCATGATCTTCCCAGACACAGAAGTGAGACTAACCTGTCTATAGTTTCCCAGCTCTTCATTTTTTTCCTTTGTAAAGATAGGAGCAATGTTTGCCCTTTCCCAGTCACTGAGGATTTCGCCTGACCACTGTGACTTTTCAAATATGATGAAAAGTGGCTTGGCAACATTAGCCAGCTCCCTCAGGGCCCTGGGATGCATTTCATCAGGTCCCATAGACATGTGCTTATTCAGCTTCATCAAGTGGTGCCAAACCTGCTCTTTGCTTACAGTGAGAGAGACTTTGTTTCTAATCCCTGGTCAATTGTTAAAAAAACTTTTTAGTTAAATTGTGATAAAATTGTAACCTGTGAATATTTTTCTTCTGTTCTGCAGGAAGGTGAAGAATTATGGTGCTTACATGCTCATTGTTTTATTCTCTTATTTTCTTCTAGGGTTTCAAGATAGATTTAAATTGTAAACAGTTGACTGTGGACTTTGTGAACCAATCAGTGCTACAAATCAGCAGCCAGGATGTTGAAAGTAAACGCAGCGACAAAACTGATTTTGCAGAACAGCTCGGAGCAATGAACAGGCGTTGGCAGATCCTGCAAGGCGTGATAACAGAAAAGGTAAAGAAAAAGACTTGTGTGCTCTGGAGTGAACTTTCAAAATGCATAGAATCACAGAATTAACTAGGTTGGAAGAGACCTTTGAGATCAGCTCCAACCTATGGCCTAACACCGCCTTGTCAACTAGAACTATAAGATTATCGTGCTTTTAAGCCTCTGCAGGTCATCTAATTCAATTTACTGCTCAAAGAGAGCTAACTTTACAGTTAGATCAGATTGCACAGGGACTTGGTTATCCAAGTTTTGAAAATCTCCAAGAAGAGATTCCACGGCCTCTCTAGGCAGCTCATTCATGCTTAACCACTCTGGTGGGGGACAAGTTTTTGTCTTGTTCCCAATCAGAATTTCCCATGTTCCAACTTGTGACTGTTATATCTTCTTCTTTTATGTGTATCTCCCAGACTAGTCTGCCTTCATCTTCCCCATGCCTCCCCATAATGAGTGGACAGCACAGTGAGATGATTCCTTTGCCTTCTTTTTCCCAGGCTGAATGAAGCCAGCCTCTCCTTGCATGTCTTATGCTCCAGCCCCCTGACAACCTGAGTGGCCATACACCACTTTCATCAATCTCTTCCTGCATTGGTAGTTCCAAAATAGATTGAAAATGTTAAGGAGAAGGAAAGAACTGCTGATCTTGACCTGCTGGGTGCACTCTCAGTAATCTAACCCAGGATGCAGTTGGCCTTCATTAGCACAAATGCACACAGCTGATTTATTATGTTCAAATTTTTGCTCATCATAGGCCCTCGGTCCTTTTCTTCTATCCAGCCTGCTGTCAGCCAGTGTTGTTGCATGAGGTTATTTTGTCCCAGGTGCAGGACTTTACGTTTGGTTTTGCTGAATTTCATGAGGCTTGATGAGCCTATGCCTCCATCTTGCTGAAGTTACTCTGAAAGGAAGCCCTACTCTCCAGCGTATCGACTGCTTGTCCCAGATCAGTGCCATCTGTTAATCTGCTGACAGCACAGTCCTTTACGCCATTCAGTTTATCAATGAAGGTATTAAACAGTGTCAACCACAGGACTGACCCTGAAGATACATCTTGTAAATGACTACCAAGTTGAAATGTTTACCATGAACCTTGAGGCCTGATGACTCTGGTCATGTAATTCATTTGTAGACCCCCCCATCCAGCCTGTGTGTCCTCAGTTTTGCTACCCTATGACACCGTATCAAAAGTCTTGGAAAAGCCAAGGTAAATAGTGTCTACTACACTTCACTTGTCCACCGTGTCACTCATATCATCACAGCAGAGACAATCAGTTGGGTCAAGCACAATATACAAGACCATGCTTGTTCTTTCTCCTTGTTCTTTAAACATGTGGAAATGGCATCTGGCAAGATTTGCAGTATAGCCTTTTTCCAGCCACCAGCAACTTTTTGCAACCTTCATGACCTTTTAAAGGTGATAGACAGCAGCCTCAGAAAAACATTGACAACCTCAGATATATCCTGCCTGGTTCTGTGGACTTTCATATGTCTGGATTACTTAGGTAGCCTATCTCTATATTATTATTTCTAGATGTTGCAGGTTTTTTATTATTAACTCTATTACAAGTTACAGATTATTTAAATTTGAATGCATGTACTGTTTTTAAATTCCGAAGGCATTGAATTCCAAGAATGTACTGCTTTGCATTGGTCTTCACTGATTTATTTAATTGACCCAACAATAAAGATAATTGTATGAGAAAGTATATACTCATTTTTCTTGCAGATCCAGCTGTTGGAAAGCCTGCAGGAATCCTGGGCAGAATATGAAAATAATGTGCAGTGCCTAAAAATGTGGTTTGAAACCCAAGAGAAGAAGCTGAAACAGCAACAAAAAATTGGAGACCAGGCTTCAGTGCAGAATGCTTTGAAAGACTGTGAGGTACTGTCCTCCTATAAGTAACAATGTTCTCTTTCCAAGAGTTAGAAGCAATACTTGATAAATCCATGTGAAATCTTCATATCAGTGAAGTCAGTGACTGAACTCCTCTTTACTTCAGCGAGAGAGAGATTTTATTCCTAAAGTGCAGGCAGTAAAAGAGAAGGAAAGAACAATAATGTCTCAAAGTTGCTTAAAATGAACCAGTGTCATTCTTATTTTTACATTGGACATTGCAAAACATGCCAGACATCCTGAACTAGATGACTGTCAAGGGCATATGTTGTCATGTCTGTTTAGCCAGTCTTAACGGATTTTTTCTGCCTTCTCAGCTCTCCTCCACTCCTCCCTTTTTTCCATTCTTTTTCCACCTGATATGTTCCACCTGATAATTCATAGGAAGATGTTAGAGTCCAAGCAGGTTTTATGCATTCTGAATGTGTTGGGAATATTTTTTTTTTTTTACAAATATTTAACTATCCAGAAAAGGAAAGAGAATCAAGATCATGATGAGCAGAGATGACATGAGGCAAAGGGCAGCTATTCATAATGCACATAAGTTCAAAAACACCAGTTTTTCACATGGAATTCATAGAAGGACTACACAGCAGTGAACAGGGTATCACAGATGTCTCTGAACATCTTACTCAGAATAGCACATGTTTAAATAGTAAGAAGGTTGCTTCTGGAGCTGTTGGGGTTAAAGTTTATAGGTGTATAGGCAGAAGAGATACTTTTGAATTTATAGACAATTTATAGACAAGGCCTGTACACAGTATCAGGGATCGCATAATTTTTGTTCAAAAGTATTTTGTCCTATCAGATACCAAAAAATAAATTTCACACCAGAGCAAATTAAAACTCTGTCAGGACAACCGTGTGTACAAAATCTTGGTGTTCTCATTCCCATAAAAGGGAGTAAGGGAGTGTGTTTATCTTGATGTGGCTGTCTTTCCATGAATTTAATTAATGGGACAAATATGAACTAGCATTCATCTCTTCACAAACAGAATAGGTGGAAATTTATTCAAATGAAATGTATAAAAGAATTTACTCTATATTCACCAGTATATTAAACCTGTCTTGTTTCTGTAAGGGCAAATAGGTGGTTAGGCCAGATATGTTAGAGGTCACATTTTTTTCAAAGAGTCTTGACCTACGTTTTCAGACTATTAGTTTCAATTCAGGTATCTTTATGGTTTCAGCACAATAAACCCATGCAACTGGAGCAAGGGTAATTTAGCTTAGCCTGACATAATCAGCAGTCTGTGCTTGGCTGGAGTTCAAAGCTGAACCTGATTTATCACTTTTTTGGTTCCTCTTGGTCAGGGAAGTTAGCAAATACACTTGGGGAGTTAGTTATGAATGACAAGACTTTGATCAGCAGAGAAACAAATTGTTTAAGAAATCCTGTGTCAGACACTCCCAAATATCCGGTTCAACTAGTACAAAAGCTGGAGTTTAGTTATTAACCAATGTTAGTTGCTGCTTAGTGTCATATTAATAAGTAACCTTTTTTTCCCATCATAGGTTAGAAACAATAATGCATCTTTAATTCAGATATGAGTTTTAAGTTACAAATAAAAAGGCCCTTTTCAAAGAGAACCAGAAATATTTGCTGTTCTTGGTGTTTGAAGCTTTTGCCTGTTTTACATTCTGAATTTTGGTGCTACCTTGTACAAACTTAAATGACTTTTTTCAGTGCAAAAATCCAGTTTTTGAAAAGTCAAATTTATTATGCTCAACTTAGAAGTGTTTGTGTTGTTGTCAGCTGGTTAAAAAATGATGTGTTACTCTGGCTGTATTCTGTAACAAGATCATGGCTAGATGTTTGAAGAAATGTGAAATAATACAGGAAGGCTGAGAATAAATAGTGCAGCAAAAATGCTCTCACAAATATGTGTCTAGACAAAAGTGTGTTGTATGTGTGCAGGGATAAATTCTGTTAATAGCAAGTGTTTGCAAAACTGGGCAGAATTTTGCTCCAAATACTTTCCCATCTAAAATGTAAAGTTTATTATGGCAATGGTTCACTTGTTGTGCTTTGGTTTCATAGGGAGTGAAATTTATTGATAGACATGGGTTTCAGGTTGGCCAGCGTTTTGTTGTATTCTTTTCTTTCTCTGTTGATCCATTTCTCTCAGTAAGGAGAGACTTGCAAAAAAATTACAAAATAACCTGAGATCACATGATGTATCAGGTAATGTAGGGGTAACACAAGCTTCTTCTCATCTCACAGTCTGCTTGCTGTGTCATTCTGACAAGTAAACACAGATTTGTGCTGCCCTGAAGCCTACAAGCTGTACTTCCCCGCTGTGCTCAGACTCGGTGTTCGCGCTGCCTGAAGCCGCAGAACTTCCATATCAGTCAGAGCACTCCAGGACTTTCTTGGATCTCCCTGCACCATGCTATGAAATTACATAGGTAGTTTCCTGGCTAGGAGTGAGCTTATGGGAGCATGCTGTGTGACTCGCACTTTCTTACAGAGTCTTCACGTCCTTCGTTTGCTAGCTTCATTCTCAATGCTATTGAGGCATGAGCAAAATGCTATCGAGGTCATTAATCCTTCCCAAGAGCAAGAAACTTTGAGGAGGCAATAAGGAAAACTCCTGCAGTCTGTTACTTGTTATCATTGGCTGAACTCCAATGAACTTGTCATCTAGAACAGGGAAAGACTTTCTGTCCTCAGGCAAGGGGCTTTGCTGGGACCTGGCAAAGGAATAAAGACTTCACTTCATGTGAGGTGTCACGGCAATTTGACACCTTTCCCTAGGAAGTAATTTTGTCCTTTTCCTTGCATGACAATTTTTTTTTTTTTCCAGAGACTTGAGCCACCTTTGGACTAACTAAAAAGTCCTTTCAGTGTTCTAGGACAAATTAAGACACACAACATTTTTCTCTATACCAAGTAGATTTCCAAAGAGGCCAAAGTCTGCTTTCTGGAGCAGTGCATGGTACTGAGCTTGCTGTGCACCCTCCTTCCTCCCCAAGGGTATTGAACTCCATTTCATGGTCACTGCAGCCCAGGCTGCCCTTGAGCTTCACATTCCCCACCAGTCCCTCCTTGCTGATGAAACCAAGATCCAGGAAGCACCTGTTCTCACTGGCTCCTCTTCCACTTGGAGAAGGAAGTTCTTATCAATTCATTCCCAGAACATTCTGAATTGCTTAAGCTCTGCTGTGTTGTCCCTACCGCAGGCATCAAGGTGGTTGAAGTCCCCCATGAGGACCAGAGCTTGTGAGTGTGTGGCTGCTCCTCTTTGTTAAATGAGGGTCTCATCCGCTTGATCTTCCTGATTAGGTGGCCTGTAGCAGACCCCCACTGTAATGTCACCTGTCCCTGCCCTTCCTTTAATCCTCACCCTTAAATTCTCTGTCAGCTCCTCATCCATCCCCGGCAGGGCTCCATGCACTCCGACTGGTCATTGACATAAGAGCAAAACACTTGCTCTTCATCTTTCCTGTCTGTCCTTCCTAAAGAGTCTGTATTCTTCCATTCCGACACTCCAGTCATAGGAGTCATCCCACCATGTCTGAATGACAGCAGTCCTGCAGGCATGCACATGTCTCTCATCCCACTTGTTTATTTCCCATCCTGTGTGTGTGTGTGCCTAGAGGTATTTAAGTTGGGCCCCGCTGCCCTACTTTTAATAAGTGTTGTACTCTTGCAAGAGAGCAGAAGATGGCACAAAAAAGTTTTATGTATAGAGGATGTTCTTCTATTTAAATTAACAACAAACTGCTAGACTTTAAAGGGAAGATAAAATACTCAATGAAATTGCGGATGAGTTACGAATCCTTTGAGAATAAAAAGTCAAAATACGCCAGCACGACTCCCATTTTTTAAACTGAGGAGCTTATGGGCATCTTTTCTATATCAAGGTATTATGTAGCCAATTAAACAAGCAAAAATACTCAGGTATCTTCTTTTTATTTTTTTCAGGAATTAGAAGAATCAATAAGAACAAAGGAAAAAGAAGTAGAAAATGTAGAACAAAGTGGTCTTTCTTTGGTACAGAACAAGAAAGAAGAAGTCTCTTCTGCTGTTATGAATACACTGCAAGAAATTAACCATTCCTGGGCCAATTTGGATCACATGGTAAAAGAATCATTCAGGAGCAAATTACAGCCCCACGAATAAGGCATGGAGGAGAGGGAGAATTAGCAGCTGCAGCTATGGAATTCCTCTGTGTTGTAGGGGAGGAGATTCTGAATCATGTCCCTCTTTCTATCTATCTATCCCTCCATCATTCCCCAAATTTGGGTGTACACCCCACATAAAATGGATATAACATTTCTTGATTCAATCTGCTTTTAATCACTGTTATTGAAGCTTTTTAGATGATTCCTGATATTTAGTGTAAAGGTACCAAATTATCTGTAAGGAACTAATTTTTCAAGCCCATGGATCTGGCAAGGTAAGAAAGAGATCAGCACTAATTTTCAACATCCAAAGTCTGATCAACATCAGTTTGCCTTCTTAGGAGGAATGTAGTGTGTTAGTGCTGCCTCTCTTCTGATTTCCATAGGCTGAGTTGTGTAGTCTTAAGCAATTTCTCTGGAACGCAAAGTAAAATGAATTTTGATATCTTTTCAGTCACTGCCATCCAACCTATATAAAATCAAACAGAATTTTATGCTGTTCCCAGTGTGAGCCCATCTGATGGTTGTGCAAAATCTTCATTCGGCAAGAGGTTTAATATTAGGCATGTAGAAGAAGAAGCATGTGACATCCAAAGAAATAAAATAATTCAAACAAATCCCAAATAGTTTGGATGCTTTTAATTTACTTTCGGTTTTATTCCTCCCTCTTCTTAGGTTAGCCAACTGAAGATATTGTTGCAATCTGTTCTTGATCAGTGGAGCATTTATAAAGTGGCTTATGAAGAACTGAATAGTTACCTGACAGAAGCCAGATATTCTTTGTCCCGTTTTTATCTACTTACTGGTTCTTTGGAAGCTGTGAAAGTCCAAGTTGATAAACTTCAGGTGAAAGAGTTAATTTTCTTTGAAATTGTGTGGATGCAGATAACTGTACATTTTGGTTCATAAGAAGTGGAAGTACAGACATACTGGCACATTAAAATCACATGACATTAAGAGAACACATTATAAACCAGCCATTGCATTTTTCATTTTGCAGAAAAATAAAATTGGGATAGTTTTTTTCTATTTAGATTTTTGATGCCCTTCTTTATAATTTTGAGCCGTACCATCAAATTGATAAAAGTTTTTAAATCACGCTAATGACCATTAAAAGTAAAGTTTCTCATGCTACCTCAGCATGCTTTGGAGCTACAGGTGCATATTGAAATCACATTTTTACCCCTGCCTCCAACCTTGCAGTAGCTTAATGATCAAAGAAAATAATGTTCCAGAAGCTGAGATACTCACATGTTCAAGTAATTTACCACTGTAAGAAAAGCATAAAATACAAGGAGACTCTTATTATAAAATTATAAATTAATATTAATGGAAATAATTTAATTAAATAAAAATATTCAAATTATTGTTTGATTATATAGAAAAACCTTTTATTTCAAAGGAAGTTGTCATCTCTGACAAGTAGATGAAGTAAAGTAGAACAACTTCTGTTGTTTTTATTGTGTTCTTCTCTTAGTATTTACCAGCAAACTTAAATTTACTTTACAGTTTAAGTACTTTTGTGATTGGAAGTCCATATATATATATATAAATCCAAATTGTCTAAGCATGAACAGCACTTTTAAAGCCAAGATTTAAAGAGAATCTAGTAATGAACCTTACAGCCATTCTTCTAGGTTTTAATTTTTTACACGTTAGAGAGAAGGAGTCAGTAAAACAATAGGTACAGAAAATTACTTTTTTGCTAATTAAGATTTTTGCTATAGCCAGGCTGAGATTTGCTGGACTGTTTAAACTGTAATAATATGCATAAAAATACTTTAAGGTTAAAAAAAAGAAAAGAGAGCAGTTTCACAGAGTGGGTGAGGTTGGATCATCTGGTCCAGTCTCCCTTCTCAAGCAGGGTCATCCCAGAGCACAGGGCACAGAATTGTGTCCAGATGGTTCTTGAGTAACTCCAGTCAGGGAGACTCCACAACCTCTCTGGGCAGTCTATTCCGATGCACGGTCACCCACACAGCGAAGATGTTCTTCCTCATGTTCTGGTGGAATTTCCTGTGCATCAGTTTTAGCCCACTGCCTTGTGTCCTTGGCACCACCAGAAGAGCCGGGCTTCATTTTCTTGACACCCCCTCTTTAGATATTTACGTGCAATGAGGTCCCCTCTAAGTCTTCTCTTCTTGAGGCCGAACAGTCCCAGCTCCCTCAGCCTTTCCTTGCCAGAGAGATTCTCCGGTACCCTAATTATCCATGTTTCCCTCTGCTGGACAAAACTTCCCTGACAGACACATTTCAGAATGATAACTGAAAGAGCGAGAACCTTATTTTCAGAATAATGCTTTCTTTATGTTGATACTTTTTCATCTTGTTCTAAATAGGAAAATGTTACTTAATTAATTTTCGTCCATCTGTTAGGTTTTTATTTCTGAATCAGTCCATGCACTTACTCATTCTGCACAAACGTTCTTGTTTAGAATAATTTCTTTTACAATACTTTTACATTTTGCAAAAATACAAGGTTAAAATTTACTTTTTTCTATATTTGATATAAAACCAAATTAATCTAAGAACAATCTTTAAGTTAAAAAACCTTCTACTTACATGAAGCACATATGAAATCAAGTTTTCATTGATAATTTAATGTAGTTGATACATTGAACTGTATTTCATTTTAAAATGTTTCTACATAATGGAATTTTAATACCTCATGGTTTTGTTTTATTTTGTTGTTATTCTGCTTTAGAGCCTACAAGATGAATTGGAAAAACAAGAAAATAGCTTACAGAAATTTGGTTCTGTAACCAATGAATTGTTGAAAGAATGTCACCCACCAGTGACAGAAACACTTACCAACACTTTGAAAGAAGTGAATATGAGGTAGAAAATGTCTTTGTGTTAAACTTTAATTTCAGTAGTAACTCTGTATCCATTGACCCAGTTTTCCATAATGTCCATTTTTGTTCTATTTTACTATTTTATGCTTATGGGGACATGAGGCGTTTGTTGGAACAGGCAAGATTATTCCCTTTGACGAGGACTGGAGTAGAACTCTCATTTACTGCTCATAATAAATGAAACATTATCTTCTCCAGCAAAGCATTTGTTCATTACTGTCAGTAGTTTTGCTCCATGTATGACTGCCAACCAAGATTCATAAACACCATGCTGGAAAATAATGCTGCACTTAAAATTTGAGAATTGTGTCTGAAAACATTGTTTGCAATGGTTCAGTTGTTAGCATCAGGTTCCCCAGATTTTATGTTGCTATTTCTACTTGTAGGAAGGGTGTGATAAGCAGGAAAGTGTAAGACCCTCACCAGTATCTTGGCAAAAAGATTCCCAAACTTTGAATTCAGGCAAGAACCACTATGAGGATTTGCTCAGAGAAGATCCAGGAAGTGAGGACCCAAAAGAAAAAAAAGTAGTTTGGCGGAAATCTGGGGATTTTTTTGAAAAGAGAATCATGCCAAATTTATTTTAATCTGTGTTCCATCCTATCATAGAAACTGGAAGTGAAGGGAGGGATTATTCATCCCATTTCAAAAAAGATACTGTAGAATTTAACAGTGTCAGTGATGAGTGACAGATTTTTTGCTTCAAAAACCGTTTTTCATCATATAACATTAATTGAGAAATATTGTTATTTACTTTGATAAGGAAACTGTTAGGCAGTTTGATAAATACCAACACATTTGAGAAAGTATATGTTTCTGGTTGCTATCAGAGCAAAAACTTCAACGGGGGATTACTATAGCCAAGAATTAGAAGGGGTATTAGATCTTTAATTGGATAATAAAAATACAAAGATTTTTAATATGTCTGGGATTATTTTACAAGTGAGCTACATAGAGCTTTCTGGCTTTAAAGATTCTGTCAGAGTTTGAGAGGAAACTGCAGCAGAAGAAATGGTTGCTTGTTTACACCTGTTTTGGACCTTTTAGGCCCTTGCAGGAATCTGATACTGCCAGTGCATGGTTGGTCACAGATGCTCTGTGATGCTGAGGGTGCCAAGTGGATATAGCAGGAGGTTCACTTCAAAAAGTGTGCTGCAGCTCTGACCACAAGCATTAATAAACAACATCCAAGATGTAGCACAGATCAGACATGCTGTGACAGGTCAGAACACCCTGTCAGCATATTTCTTGGTTTGGTTTTTTTTCTCTTCACCTCTGGATCTTGATTATTACCAAATTTCTTAAAAGTCAAAAGACTATGGGAAAGAGCAGAAAGGAAGAGGGACAGCTATAGTTATTGTGGACTCCCAGGTCACTCATGCAGTCTCTCCACCAGGTGGAACAACCTTCTGCAGGAGATTGCCGAGCGGCTGCGTGCCAGCAGGGCGCTCCTCCAGCTGTGGCAGAGGTACAAGGACTGTCACCAGCAGTGCTCCAACACGGTCCAGCAGCGAGAAGACCAGACCAATGAACTCCTGAAGACTGCAACTGGCAAAGACATTGCTGATGATGAAGTTACTACTTGGATTCAGGACTGCAATGTATGTTCTGTTAAGCTTTTCAGTTTTTCTCAGCTTTGTGGGCTAAAAAAAGTCTCAGGAAGCTTTCCACTATTAAACTCTATAGTTGGTGTTTTGGAATCTTGCATACAAACATATTTCATTTTACTGATGCAGCTTAGGCACAGGAGGGACAGCTTTATGTCTGCTACCTAAATAATGAATTTCTCTACCTTTTGATCCCTCCACTAGTTATTGTGGTGTTGTTTCAGAAGCTTGTATCTAAAGTCTTCTCTCTGGAGAAGGTGGATAAATTATATCATTTGATTCAGTCTTAAGTTCCTCCTTAATGAAGGGATTCTTACTTGGGAAAATATCTCTACCAAGTTTTTTGAGTTCCTTATAATAGAAAGAAACACAAAATCTTTTGACTATATTCCCACCAATCAAGACCGTTCCCATTTTCTGAATGAAAATAGTTTGGGGATGTCTTTATCCTTTCTAATGGAAGGACACCATTCACTCTGAAACCTTGAGATTCTTCCTTTGTCAAGACTTTATCTCAAGGCAGCAGAATAGTTTATCTCCTCTCTGTGCTTACGTTTTGGGTTTTTTTGAGCGTAAGTTAATGTTAAGTGTCATTGACCAAAAAAAAAAAATTAATTGTGTCAATGTAAGCAAAACAGTTGCAAAGAGAAAAATAAACATGTTAGTATTTAAAAAATAAACATGTCCATGGTCTTTTTGTGCATTTGCTGCCATGGTCAGGCATCATGGATTGGCAGTTCAAATTGTTCAGTTCAAATAACTTCTTCATTTCCTGATGTCCCTTTCTTTAACCATTATGTTATGCCATTTACAAAAGTGATTTTTCTCAGGCCTCCTGGTGAATCATAGCATGAAAAAAAGGGAGGGGAGGTCTAGACCTGAATCAATTCACAGTGAGAACTGCCACTGCTTAGGACCATCATGTCTGTAAATTCAAAAGGTTTCTTTCAACAGTTATTGCCTCATCAGTAACTCAGACTTTCTTAAAGGCTAAAGAGCAGTGTCTTTTTTCTGTTCCTTTCTGTACAGGTACTTTGACATATCTTTTTTATTCTGCTTGTCATATGGAATGCAACTGGACACATTGATACTGAAATACAGTAGTAAATATAGGCTTTCCATATAGTGCTGGAGTTCAGTCATTTCATTCTTCCTTTAAATCAGGATGTGATTACATCACCAGAGTGTCAGGTTAACCATTCATGTCTTTATTCAATGTATTGCCACAGGATGTACTCACGGGTTTGAAAACAGCACAGGAGTCACTGGTTGTTCTTCAAGAACTGGGGGAGGAGCTAAAAAGCCAGGTGGAGGCTTCAGCAGCAGCAGCCATACAGTCTGATCATCTTTCTCTGAGCCAGAATCTGTCAAGCCTAGAACAGGCTCTCCGCAAGCAACAGGCTGTGCTTCAGGTATGCGGACAGTGTTGGCAGTCCTTCAATCTGACCTGATCATCCTGTGGTACCTGAAAACACAATTTAAAATTGGTAATGAAGGTAATGAAAATTACCTACATCTGCTTGGGAAAAGAGGGTAGGGTTACCTGTTCATCAGCATTTCCTTGACTTCCCTGCAAGCCAAAGCTGAGAGAATATATGTGAAAATATGCTCAAGTCTGGCACAGAGACCTTGTAAGAAAGTCCAAATTATGGGAAGAGGATAGCAAACCTCATGCAGAAAAAACATCTGTCTGGAATGCCAAGGTTGCCATGCTTTCTGCAGACAACAATAATTCTAACAGCTGGATCCACAGCTACTGCTCCCCTGAAGACAACTGCTCTTCCCAGCTAGTTCTTTAACAGGAAAAGAAGGAGAGATTCTGAATAATTGTGTAGAGTTGGTTTTCGCAGTTCCTGTTAATGTCAGTGACCAGACTGACTCCTACCATTTAGGTCAAAGCCTGTTTAGTAGATGTTGCTATTTGCTTGTGTTACCAGGGACTAATGAGAAAAAAGGAGTGGAAGAATGTATTCCATAGGAAACTATTTGGTTGAAAAAGCCACAAAGGTAGCAGCTTCTGTTTGAGAGAAAAGAGGCTTTTTTACCCAAGAAAACAAATGTTGTCTGGGATGTGCTTATAGCATCACTATACTGTGAGGAGACAAAACACAGAAGAAGTTTTTAACTTAAAATTGCAATATGAGTGATTAGTTCTCTCTGCTGACAATAAATTAGGCGAAGGAGTTAGTTTCATAAAAGGAAGTTAGAAAAGGTTGTCTATTGCAAAGTAAGAAGATATTTATGCACTTCATTGCAGTGCTGCCTTTTTGCTATGCTTAAAAATCCTCTTCTAACATAAAAATAAAATCCACAATAATGCCATAGTCTGCAAGCAAAGCAGCAGTTACAGTTGCTCCTAGCCAGTTCAACTGTTTTCATATCTATAATGGGAATAACCAGGAGTGTAATGTTATTAAGGAGACTGTGCAGATGAAGTTCTTCAACTGTGGGTCCTTTTCTATTCAAGGCTGGAGTTCTGGACTATCAAACCTTTACCAAGAACCTGGAAGTCCTTGAGACCTGGATAACAGAAGCAGAAGAGATATTGAAAGAGCCGGATCCCAGTCACTCCTCTGATCTCTCAGCAATACAGAGTAGAATGGAGCAACTCAAGGTGACTTAAGGAAGTGTTGTTTGGTTGGGGTTTTTTTTCCATTGGCCTGGTTATTTGTAGTGCAGGGTATGCCTATATATGCATTCTATATGTAGTAAAGGCCTGCCACTCGTGAAAATGTAAGACTGAGAACTTGAAGTTTGATGGCAGTCAAGGAGTGATTGTCCATCTTACATTGCCCCGGAGTATAGATGAAAAGGACAGTCATACTGTTCAGAATAAAATTAATATCAGACCAAAATAGAAATGGAAACTTTAGCAGTTTTCAGCAATTTCCTTCATCTTGTTTTCTCGTGATTTTTTTTTTTTTTAATTTATGCAATTCCTGTTTCAGTGGTATCTCATTTAGGGATGAAGTAATTCATAGTTTTTCGGTAACTTGATATACTGAAGAAACCTGCATACTGTGTGCTGTGTGATCTCCAGGTCTTGCACTCTTTCTTTTTTCCCTCTTCTTCTTTCAGAGGCCATGACAGGAAATTGCTAAACTTTGCCATCTAGGCTGTTTTTTGTCATTTTAATCTTCCATTATTTTTCAATCTAGATTAACTATAGCTAGAATTCCACTTTGGATATGCTAAAAAGTAGGGCATTTTCCTACTGTAGGGAATTGAATATTTCTGTACTTCAAAACAAAAAAACTTAAAAATAAAAAGTTGAATAACTTCAATGGGAATTTACCAACCTAGGATTCAGGTTAAGAAATAAGGAAAAAGGGTAACTTAATTTGACAGTATAAACACATGGCTTCAAACACTGGCCTACTTTGGCAGCTCTGAGCCGTAAATCCCAAATTCAGCAAAATACCTCAGTGCAATTCGGTATACTTCTCTGTGCATATTTAAACATGAGCATAAGTCTTCTCCTGGTCTGGGACCAGAAGCTGAAAACTGGAAATGCAGTTTTTCCCTGGCATAGGGATTGCTTACCACTTGGTGGCAACCAAGGCCATTCTGAATTTAACTGAGTGCTAGTTCATAATTTTGAAGTCTGTAATAATATAATTCCTGAACTTCCCAGTTATCACTTCTATTGTTTGTTGCAGAGTCAGATGCTGAAGTTCAGCAGCATGGCCCCAGATTTGGACCGCCTGAATGAGCTGGGTTACAGGCTGCCTCTAAATGATAAAGAAATCAAAAGGATGCAGAACCTGAACAGACATTGGTCTCTGATCTCCTCTCAGACTATGGAGAGATTCAGGTGGGGATAAATAAGGATTGTTCTACAGTTTTCTTAGATTACAAGTTAGAAAGTATATGTTCTGCAGGATACAGAAAATGTGTCAGAAGTTCATTAACCAAAGTTCCTCTTCTGTGGTACTTACAAGTAAAGAGCAAAGCCATTGAGCTGAGATGTTGGGTTTGCCACAAGTTAACAGGATTTGAAATGAGTAAGACTGCTACTTTTCAAAGTATTGACTAAATAAATTGAATGAGACAGCTAAGTGTTACCATTTGATTTGGAATTCTGCTGGAATAGTCACTGCAAGATTCTTAACACTCTGTGTAACAGGAGACATTACCTGAATCCATCTTCCTTTCTTTCAGTAAGCTGCAGTCTTTCTTGCTGCAGCAGCAGACATTCTTGGAGAAATGTGAGACTTGGATGGATTTATTAGTTCAGACTGAGCAGAAGTTGGCAGCAGAGATTTCAGGAAACTACCAAAGCCTCTTAGAGCAACAGAGGGCACATGAGGCAAGTAATCATGCATATTTATACATAGCTAAAGACTTACTATTTATACATAAGTGGAATGCACATTCTTTTTTTGAATAGTACAGTAGCATGCCTTTCTGTGCTCCATCTGAGGATATCTTAAAAACAAAAGCATGCAAAATGTTAATAATACCCACTCTGGGGGAAGACTTGAGTGTCTGTGTTTGTGTATAATGAGTCACTATGCCTGTGAGCGCTTGTCCCCTACATTTAGTCTACTTCAGGTTTGTTTGTACCAAGGAAACTAAAGCTTTTACTGTTCGTCCTGTAAAAACCTAACAATTCTCATGCTGTTTGGCTCTTTGCCTTCAGTCATAACTGGAGAAAATCTCTATTCTGATGTTGTTTATTTGTTACCAAATTGTCAATGCATGTAGCATTTGAAGAGCATGTTAAAGGAAGAGGTTTCTCTCAAATAGTGAGTTATATAACTCACAAAGGGGCCCCCATTTGGTAACATTTCCTCAGAGAACAAACGGATTCGGTCTTTGCTGCGTGCTGCAGTCATTTTACTGTTTGTAACAAATCCAGAACTAGTGCAGCTTTTGCTACAGGGAAAAACTGATTCAGAGTTTTTACTAGTACTAGATTCAGAGTTTATGATTCTTCTGTGAAGTCAAGTGGTACACATTTTTTCTCCACCCATATTGTTACTGCCAGAATCCTGGTAAAGATCAAGTAAAAGAAGTCAATTTTCATACCAGAGCTCCCATGTGGCCACAGTAGTTTCAGTTCCCACAATTTTTTCAGCTGACCCACCCCTAGACTCAGACCAGATTACAGGAAGAGTTATGTCCTTCCCCCTCTCTTGTCTTACAGCTCACAGCATAGTGTTTGAATGAGTGTCTGATAGCAAAAAAGTAAATCACAACCATTTTTAGTGTACATTTGCTTTAGCATTTAACTGCCTTTGCTTTCAAAAATATCACCCATTTTGTTTCCTCTCAGTGCTGCCAGCATTAACTGAATAGTCTCTTTGTAAGTTTAAACATCTCAGGTCTTTGAGATTTGAATGTCCAGAAATCGTTACTAAGTGGATAATTTCCTACTGTTGTTATGTCTAGTCATAGCTATAATTTTTGAAGAGAGTTAAGGCAAGCTTTTTGCATTCAATTGTCTTGAGATCTCAGCTTATTTCTCTCCTGAAACCTTGATCTAAGCAGATGAGCGTTACTTGGGCACTCTGCTTAAGCCCCTTTTATTGCAACTATAAAGTCATCTTATAATTAAGGAAATTAATATCTGGTTTTCTAAATACTGAAATTCATGCATAAAAAGTAACCTTTTTTTTTTTTAACCTTATTTTGGGCATTTTTTATAATCAAAATGTATTCATTACACAATGTGCTTTACAGTGCTTCCCGATAGTCACAGAGAATTTTCTTCCCACCCCTGTGGCTGAAAGGGTTAAATCTCAAGTTCTTGAGATGCATTTCCACACTGCTTTGCTTTGTATTTTTGAAAATAATGAGAAAATATTCTATTTTCACTTGAATTCCCAGAATGGATATTGAAATGCATCCAGCTCTATTATTGACTGACCAGTGCCTCATAACTATGCTGATTTTTACTTAAGGAAGACCCCAAACACCTCAGTGGCCTTACTTAGAAATACCTTCCCGGTGAAGTTTACAAGCCAGCAGTGTGGAGGTGATAGCTTTTCAAATACCATGCGCTAACACTGGCATCTGCGTCAGTCTGTCAGGATGATCTCCTGTGCAGTTCTCCAGTACACGGGACATTGCTTGGGATTCCCGTGCAGTGGGAATGCACTGAGACAAGCACTTGAGAAAGTGCTGGCAGGGGAAGGGGAAGGAAGTTCCTTGCCGACTCAATTACTGATCTTTTCTTCAGTGTGCTGGTCTTGTGCATTTCAATGCTTGCCCTCCTTTCCTCCTCCTTTGAATTCCTATTTCTGTGATTCGTGGTGATCTACATATGAGAATAAATTTGGGTGGCAAGTGGTCCCAGGGAATGGAGTATCCCTCTTATGTACAGAGGGTACATACGGAAAGGAAGTGGATGTTGACAGAAATGTCTTTACTTCTGTGTAGAGCTTGAATACATCCACTCTAAGCAGAGTTCCTCAGGCTTGATAGGCTTTTATTTCACCTGTCCTCTTAAAAAAGTATTAAAATTTTCACTTTTGGAGGAATTGGTTTTGCTGGGTTTTAGTTTTGTTTTGGTTTGGGGGTTTTTTGGTTTAGGGGTTTTGGGAGGGGGGAGGTTGGGTTTTTTGGGGGGACGGTGTTTAACCAGTTGAAACCAGTTGTGTTCTGTTTAGTTTCGATCCATCAGCAACACTGGTAGATGCTGTTGCTTTCTGTGCTTCATATCCCCTAACTTGACAAAAATAGATGTGACAGGAAGCAAAATTTTTGCCTTCTTGCTCAGCTTTCTGAAATTCTCAGTGCCACAGGACTGTGGCTTCATTCATGAGATAATACAGCATTTAGTTTTCCCTCTCTTTCAAGCTCAGTCATTGATAAGTGCCAAGGTATTCAAAGAACAATATCAAATATTTCTGCAAAGAAACCAGGCAGCATTATTTCTCTCTATGGGAAAATTTATGACCAGAGTAGGATTTTCAGAATTAACTCAGTGGTTCAGAGAGGCAAAATCTCATATTGAAAAATTACTGCATCAGCTAGAAGTCCTAATCTAATGTGCTTGAGGGATTTAATGGTGCAGGTGCCAGTGGAAATTTTGCTGGCAGTTGCAAATGCAGGGATTGGTACAATCACAATTTGAGCTGGTGGGAAGCCATATAACAGGAGTGGTCTAGACTTGGAGAATAGTGGCTCTTAGTTCAGGCAAGGGTGAACTTTTATCAACTGCAAATATCATCACTACTAAAGGAAAAAAAATCTCAAGCTTCATACCAGTATAATTTTACTTTCAATCTCCCTGTAAATCTTTTGAACGTAGAGTGAGTCCAGTAATACCTGGGTGTACCTTCATGAACATAAAAGTATTCCTGAAGAATCTGATCTAGAGACATGGTCCATTACTAAAAGAATATATGTTTTTAAAAATAAATTTAAATAGTATATACACTTGAGTTATATTTACTTAAGTAGTAGTTAGGTAATTTTTTGTCAGAAGTAACATATAAGTAATAAGAGAGTTTTAAAAGTATTGTGGAAGTTTATTATGCCTGTGGGGAAAATTGGAAAATAAATTGGAAAACTTGGAAGAAGCGGAAAATTGATTTCTAGCTCCTATCCATGGCTATTTCTTTTAAAGTTCTATTGGCAATGTAAAAATGTATTAAAAGTTTAAAGAAAACCATCACATGTGGTCTGTGCATAAATTCAATCTAACAAGGCAAAGGATTATAAAATTCTTTAAATGTCAAAAAGTAAAAAGTGTCCTTTCTGTCCAAGAAAAAATACGCTATCTGGATTTTGTTGTAAATTATAATGTCAATCACACAATTGTACTCAGAAACATAAAACCTATCTCCTGTTGATATAATTTAGCTTTATAATAGTGGTCTCAAGATACTAATAATAATTACTAGAAGCAGCAAATAACTCTATAAATTAGATTTTTATGTGTGTTTCTATTAAGGTCATGACAAAACTCCCATTGAATTAATCTGAAATGAGATTAAATACATGAAAATTCATTTTTATCAGTGCATACAGACAGAATTAAAATGTAAGATCTTGTTTTAACATCCTTGTCTCCTGTACAACAGCTGTTTCAGGCAGAGATGTTCAGCCGCCAGCAGATTTTGCATTCAATTATCTCTGATGGGCAGCACCTCCTAGAACAAGGACAGGTGGATGACAGGTAGACATTCCTGTATTGTTACTGCTGCTGATTGTGTGAAGTAATGCTTAGACTAGTGGGAGACTTCCAAAGAGAGGAGCAGATGGCAGTGTTCAGATCATGCTCTTCTGAAGAGGAAGTTACTACTGCTGTGGTTAAGCTTTTAATTAGCCAGATCTTAAGACAGTGTTCTTTAGAATGCTGCGGGGTATGGGAATGCATTTGGGAATACAAAAACCTTCCCAGGCTGCTTCTCTGACAGTGGTTTGTCTGGATTATCAAGCATGTTACATATATGTCTATTTTGATGTATTTTTAAAATGTCACTTTCACCAAAGGAGCCTGCAGTGACATATTTAGTGGGTTACACTTAATTCATGCCACCTGGGGATTTTCCTCCACCAGGATGATTCCCTACTGCCATTTGAGAATACCTGCAGCTTTAAGGTGATGGAATAGGAATTCATTGTTACTTGTAATTTCATTTAAAAAACTTGTGATCAAATGATTGGAAATCAGTGGAACACCAGTGGCTTCGCACTCGTGCATATGCATTGACTTTGCTAAGGTTATCGTGATACTAATATAAGATGAACTGTTTATTGGAATGTGAGAATTTTGTTAATGCTATGTGTATCTTATGCCTGCTTTGAACTCAGTAGTAAATCCAGAAATTGTGAAATCCAAACTAGCAAAACCTGTGGGTTTTCTTCATCTATTTCTGGGAAAGAGTAGAAGAGCTTTGTGCATTAAAGGTTTAGGTTTTTTAAAGTCTCAATAATTGGATCCCTTTAATTCTCCCAGTATCTGAAGTGTGAAGTTCTATCCTCAGCTATCACGAGACTTCAGTGCTCTTCTCTTAGTGTTTTGTAATTGACGGACAGACATCTTTCTTTTCAGTTGATTTAATTAAACAAATAAATCAAAGTGTGAAGGTTACTATGTATTTCTATTCATCTATTTATAACAGGGACGAATTTAACCTGAAGCTGACTCTTCTAAGTAACCAGTGGCAAGGAGTAATTCGCCGGGCGCAGCAGAGGAGGGGCATCATTGACAGCCAGATTCAGCAGTGGCAGCGCTACAGGGAGATGGCAGAGAAACTGCGCAAGTGGCTGACAGAGATGTCCTGTCAGCCCGTGGCTGGCCTGGGCAGTGCTCCTATCCCACTGCAGCAGGCAAGAGCGCTGCTGGACGAAGTGCAGGTATGTCTAGTGTGCTTGAAGGAAAAGGAGAAAATCCCCACCTTTTTTACAGTAATTTAAAACATTCTTTGAAATGTCTTGGGTTCAACCTATCTGCTTTGCCAGTTCTTCTGTGAAACTGGCATAACATCAGAAACAGTAGTGTGATGGAAGCAAAGTCAGAGTTCATTAAGAACATGTAATAGAGAACTTACTGAGCCCTCGCTCTCAAGCCTTGTTTGCTTCTGTTTTTGCTTTTACCCAGTGTCACACTGAAACTATCTTGAAAAACTGGTGATGTCCTGTTCGAGGCATGTATACTAGCTAACTGAAAAGGATTCTCTGAGTGTCATCTCCATGTGAGGTTAACAGTATCTATTAAGCAGTTTAGTGTTTTCAAGCTTTTTAGCTGGAAGATGGATGTAATAATAATAAAGCTTGTAAGCATAATAAGCTCTAGAGGAACTCTTTCTCTTTAAGAGCAATACTGGTATTAATGGGGAGTAGGAAGTCTTTCATGTCTTTATCTCCTTGGAGAAATTTTCTAAAGATCTGTTGCAGTAAATAATTGTGAAAATGTTAGGGTAAAGCATTTAGGCCATAGCTCATGCTTAAGACACGGTTGCAGCCAATTAAAGTATGGGCTTGAGAATGAATGACTGAATTGCTGATTGTCATTAGAAAGACAAAGCTGACAGAAAACTATTAATATTTTCAGCTTAAAGAGAAAGTTCTCTTAAGGCAGCAAGGGAGTTACATCCTCACTGTGGAAGTTGGGAAGCAACTGCTGCTCTCTGCTGATAGTGGAGCTGAGGCAGTCCTGCAGACAGAGCTTACTGAAATCCAGGAGCGCTGGAAGATAGCTAGCACTCAGCTGGAGCAACAAAAGAAACAGCTTTCTTTGCTACTAAAAGTGAGTGTGTGATTTCTTATGTACTTCTGCAGCAAGTTTCTGGTTTCTTGCTGCGGACCCTGGTGAAGGAAAGCATTCTCAATGGCAAGTACAAATACAGGAACTGCATATGTGGTACATCAGGTAACAATTTCCCTTCACCATCTCTGAAACTAGGTGTGGTAATACTTCACAATAGGCTTGTATGTTAGTTGATATATTTTAATTGATATTTCCAGAATACTGCCAATAAAGCATATTCATACCATTCCTATTTTCAAAATAGAGTGAAAAATTATTGAATTTTGCACAATTCTGGTTAATTTTTATATATATTTGTGTTGGGTTTCAGCGGCAAAGTTTTTCTAGGGGGAAGCTACAGGAGTTACTTCTGTGAGAAGCTGCCAGAAGCTTCCACTGTCTGATGGAGCCAGTGCCAGCTGACTCCATGATTGACCCACTGCTGGCCAAGGCTGAACCCATCAGCCATGCTGGTAGAGCCTCTGGGATAACACAGTTAAGAAGGTGGAAAAAAAAAATTAATGTTCAGGAGCAAGTGCACCCAGAGAGAGAGGAGTGAGACAATGTGGCAGCAGCAACTTCGTAGACACCAAGGTCGGTGAAGAAGGAGGGCAGGAGGTGTTCCAGGCTCCAGGGCAGAGATTGCCCTGCAGCCATGGTGAAGACTGGGAGGTCCATGGAAGAGCAGATATCCACCTGCAGCCCATGGACATCCATAGGGGAGCAGAGGTCCACATGCAGCCCATGGAGGACCCATGCCACAGCGGGTAGATGCCCAAAGAAAGCTGTGACCCCATGGGAAGCCCACACTGCAGCAGGTTTATTGGCAGGATCCACATTGGAGCAGTCTGTTCCTGACGGACTGGAAGGGATCCATGAATGGACTCTCTCTGGAGCAGTTTGTGATGAGCTGCAGCTGATAGGAAGAACTCCAGAAGTTGTTGCAAGACTGTCTCCCATGGGAGAAACCCCACGATGAAGCAGGGGAAGAGTGTTAAGAACATCACAGACTATTTTCACACAAGATCATATTATTTAATCAGGGTAATTTTTCACCAGGATTATCATGAAACACTGGTATAGATTGGGAAAAAAGGAAGGAGAGAAGTACAAAGGCAGTGGTATAAGGAGAATATCTTGAAAGAGAAAACAGTTTAAATACAATGCAAATTTCAATACAAATTCTGTATCTTCTGATATCACACAACTGGTGTTCTTTATGGGCTGACTATCTTATTAAAGATCTTTCTGTCTTAATATAAGGCTTTAACAAGCAGGTGAGGCAGGTAAAACCATACTGCCACGTGCTAACTGGTATGGTTTGATTTCACTGGACACAATGAAAATTTTGGAAACTATACAAACTCTAAACCTGGGTGTAGCTGCTAGAATCCTTATTTAAAGAAAGTACTACAGGTACTTCAACCTGCCCTGGATTTACAGTTTCTCCAATCATTTTTTTTTCCCAGAGATTAATGCACCTGAATGAAGCTCTTGTCAAAAGAATAGCGGTGTGTTTAATACAGGAATTCAAGAAAGGAAGTGGAAAATTAATTTTGTCAGGGAGAGACTTTCCTGAAAGGATGGAGTTGGATCTAGACAGCATTTTAATAACAGAAGTCCTTGCATATTTCTACTAGCAGAGACTTACACAAAATTCGCCACAGTTCTACACGTGACTCAAGCTCTGAGACTTTGAGTATTATTTAGAGGGAGATTCCAGGGCATGTTATTTTTAGGCAAATCAACTGACATAAATATAACACAGATCAGAATTGAAGTCTAATAAACATTCTGCTTTCAGGACTGGGAAAAATCTGAAAAGGGCATAGGAGACTCCCTGGAGAAGCTAAGGTCATTCAAAAAAAAGCTTTCCCAGCCATTGCCAGATCACCATGACGAGTTACATGCAGAGCAGATTCGTTGCAAGGTAAAGCACTTCTACTCTGTTGATTGTGGTCTCATCTTTGCCTGCCTTTGTGCAGTAACCTCTTCTGTTGTTGTTTGGCTTCATATTGCTGACTATGCAAACCAGTCAGCCATCCCCCTGACAAGAATCTGTCCATGTAACATATGGACACCATCATACCAGAGTGGTCTCACCATAATGCAAATCCTGCAGAGTAAATATAGATCTGATCAAAGTGGTACCAAATAGGGTCTGAAAAGGACTGTAGAAGGGCTATGTACTGGTGTATTTTTATTAGAGATATTCTAACCTCAAATTTAAAGTCATGGTATCTAAACTGCTGGCGTAGTGCATTTTATTTGAGGTGAAGTTATCGTGGGGGATTTTAGACAACACTTTTAGGTGATATTATTTGCATTATAGAAACAGATTACAACTTGAAAATATTTTCAATACAGAGAAGCCCAAACATGTACTTGAAATTCCCAGATACCTTTTAACTATGGAGAGTTGAGTAGTATCTTAGTTTGCAACTACTTGTTACAAGGCTAAGGTATCCTTCTGTGCTGGGGAGTTAACACCCTCATAACTGAAAATATTGATATGTTTTGAGTCGATGTTTCCTTTTTCTTTGAAATGGGCCTGAAACAGTCTACTTGAAATGGTGCGTCTGCTCAGATATGACTTAAATCAGTGGGGTAACACTGCTTGTCTGTTCTAGCAACATATTCAAATTTTTCTTTGTTAGCAAACTGGTCCTTTTTCCTTGTGTCCTTTTTTCCAGGAGTTAGAGAATGCTGTTGAAGGCTGGACAGATGACCTTGCACACCTCTCCCTGCTGAAGGAGACCCTGTCTGTATATATCAGTGCAGATGACATCTCAATCCTCAGTGAGCGAATAGAGCTGCTGCACAGGCAGTGGGAGGAGCTGTGCCACCAGGCAAGTGCAGTACTGGGCACTGATGGGAGCAGTATGCGGGCTACAAAAGTGTTGGGAGAAAAACTGAATCCAAGTGGCAGCTTTTAGAAAAGGTGCATGTAGACACACCTAAATTCAGAAGTGAATTCTTTCTAAATCAGAGGAAGCATTCATTTAATGTTCCTTTTGCTACTGCTAGTGTTTCTAGATCTCTTGAACTTTATAATGGCTGTGAGGTCATATTTCAACAGCCTTAAAAAAACCAAAAAAAGTCACACTGTGAGCTGTGGGACTTGGCATGGCTGGCTGGGAAAAAACACAGAAGTAATACAGTTACAGTTTTCTGTGATGGAATATCAGTGCTCAGAAAGGATGTCCCTTCCCCACTCAACGTTCCCTGTTGTACCTTCAGTTCTGCTAATAGATTCTGCTTTTTCAGACAGTGGTACCTGCATTTCTCTTAGTCTGAGGATGACTTGCTTGCCTGCAAAATGAGCTGAGGTGGATTGTTTCATTTTTTCAGGTGCATCACACTACTAGTGTGCTTCTGGCCTCTGGTTTGCACCCCAGGTGGTGGAGTCTGCCTTATCCAACTTTTCAGGTTATCCAAATGTCATTTCTGTGGTTCAGTAGAGATTGCAGTCCAGATGTGCTGGGGCTAACTTGAAATAGTTGCCCCATGTAAAGTACCTGTGAAGGCTTCAAAAACACCACCAAAGTGCGAAAGATGCTTCACAGTTACCAGCACAGAACTTGTTGTGAGTTAGTTGCATTTGAGTGAGCCAATGCAGATGCATCTACATTATGATATAGTCACTGCATGTATGTTTATGGTAAAAGAAGGAGCCAAGTAAAGAAGTTTTGTGTTAGTTTTGAGCACGCTGAGTGTTTCAGGATGTAACCCAGTGCAAGCCTTTGTCCCGCTGCTGCTTATTTCCAGAAGGCTGTCAAGTTTAGAACCACAAAAAGGAAATGCAAGATCGTGTGTATGCCCCCATTAAACCTAACACACTAGTTAAAAAGCACATCACTTTCATTTGTGATAAAGCAGATGCAGACTTCATCTTTTCAGCTGAAATAACGATATAAAGTCAGAAAAAACCCAGATCACAATGGAGAGAAAGTAAGTAGTTGTACCACTGTCTGAAACTGGAGAGATGACTTTGCTGCTCAACCTGTGCTGCTATTTCGATTTCAGTGTCCATCTTGATCTGTTACTGTTAGTACAGGTGTAGGAATTTCTTAAACACAGCAACGTTTTCCTTCCTTCTGTATTAACTTCTGCATTTGCTTGTTTGAGATATCATGCCTGTTCTTTCCTGTCAGGGCACATTTCAGTCCTTTGGAGTCTCTCAAGGTGTCATGTCTATCCACGGAAAACAGTTATCTATGAAATTAGTGTTTTGGGACTCAAGTGAAAAAGTGCCTTTGCAAAATACAGTGTATCTTTGTTCTAGCTTTGTACTTGGGCTCATGCACAAATTATGCAGATTTTTGGAGTTTGGCCTATACTATGTCTGTATCTATTTTATTTTTTCTTATGCTTTAATGAAGTATTTTTAATTTTCTTTTTTATTTAATCTCTTAGATGAAAAATAAACTAATATATTTTATAAAATTTTATAAGTGAGCAAGAATTGTAAGAAAATTTAATTTTTATCTTCTAATGAAAACTTTGGGTCAGAGACATTATGAAACAAGATATTAACAGACTACTGAGCTTAACGCTTGGGTGCCTCTCTCTGTGCGTAGGATGTAGCTAACAGGAAATCTGAGAGCAGCGCTTACTCCTGAACTTACAGACAGTCACACAAAGTTTTTGCTGTGCAGCTCTGGTTTGTTTTAATGGCAAGTAAGTGGCTGGCACACTTTTGCAGGGCTAGAGGAATTCACGTTGAGGCACAAAGTGTTTTTTAAGCATGTCTTAAATGCATTTACTATTTTGTTTTCATTTACTCTTCGCAAATGGTTTAAGGTCTCCCTACGCCGACAACAAGTTAGTGAGAGACTGAATGAGTGGGCTGTCTTCAGTGAGAAGAACAAGGAGCTCTGTGAATGGCTGACACAAATGGAAAGTAAGGTGTCTCAAAATGGTGACATCCTCATAGAAGAAATGATTGAGAAACTTAAAAAGGTATAGTGTACACTTATATACTATTCTTTAACTGTTTACTTGTTTTGTGTTGCAAGGAGCATACTGAATGAGCTGAAATTAAGGTTTGACCTTACCCTGATGTGTTTCAGTGTTTGTGTTCTTCTCTTGCTATGCAACATTTTCCTGTCTTTCTTGAGATAGGAATTTTCAGAATACCAGAAAATTAAGTGAATGCAAAGTCAGAGGCATGTGAATGGTTTACTAAGTGTCCAATCAGAATTGCCTGAGTTAAACTATAGCAGACACATTTATAGAAGGCATTGTGTTTTGGATTGGATTGGGTGGGTTTTTTTCATTCTTCCGGTAGTTGTTTGTGTTTATCCATCAAATATATGAGGTTGTCTCTCCACTGTACCAATCAACAAAAAACCAACATCCACTTGTATTTTTGCATAATTCCTTTAGTAGTGTAGAGCAGAGTGTATTTAGAATAAGTACCCTGTCTTCTGATTGCTCTTTACTGTCCAGGATTATCAAGAGGAAATTGCTGTAGCCCAGAAGAACAAAATCCAGCTTCAGCAAATGGGAGAGAGACTTGCTAAAGCCAGTCATGAGAGTAAGGCGTCAGAGATTGAGTACAAACTTGGCAAGATCAATGACAGGTGGCAGCATCTTCTAGATCTTATTGCAGCCAGGTAAGACAGTTGTTTTGTTTCTAACTGTTAAGTGGGACAAATCAATATGCTGAATGTCATGCATTTAAAATCTTCTATTGTCTGTGTTTTCATCATTAACTCTGAAATGAATTTATTCTTAATCATCAACATATTTCTGTGAAATTCAACTTCCTGTTTGATCTTACAGGATACCATTTCTTCAAGAAGAGTCAATTAAAAACTTTGTGTGCTAGAATAATATGGTGATGGTGGTAGGTTAACAGTTGGACTTGATCTTAAAGGTCTTTTCCAACCCTAACAACTCTATGTTTTTATGATACAGGATTGGTTGCAGTCAGATTTAGTGAGCTTGGCTCTACTACTGTCTAATTTTAGATGGTGCTTAAAACTGGATGCAAATGTAGTTTTTCAAAAAAACTTCTTGATGAAGGAATCAAAACAATGCCTTTGTAGTTTTGGACTTCAAGAAGAGCAGGTCCAAAACTGAGTCTTAGGTTTTCTGTCTGATCATTTTTTTCACTGATGGAGAAGAGTAGCTGCAGATAGATGTATGCACACTGGGCTTAAAGGCTCTTTTTATTCAAGGTCAAAAGTATAACAGCAATTTTCAGAACTTAAAGAAGTACAGGATTGTCTTCTGATATGTAAGGAAACTGGTTTATTTTTTTCTCTTGAGCTGTGCTAGAGCCTCCCTTTCATTACCAACAATAATTTTCTCACAGTTTTGCACGTCATGAATTGCATAAATACTTCATATACTTTATAATTCACATTTCTTTGATGTAAGGACGTATGCACTATGTAATTCTTTAGCCCTTTTAGCAGTAAAAGGGTTTGTTTAGTTTCATCGTGGTTTTTTGTCAGTTCTTTTTTTTTGTATGGTTTTACTGCATTCTTGCTCTGAAATCTCCTAGCATGGGAGCAGGAATATTTATGTAAGCAGAAGCAGTCCAGTGGCTCCAGCTCCTTTAATAGTAGTTCATTTTAAAGTAGTGAACATTGTATATTTCTTACAGAACAATTAAATCAGGAAGTGTTGCATTACGGCCGAGGAGCCTGCTTGGTTTCAGAGGATGTGATGCATTACCAGTTGTTGAACTTAGAGTATATTTGACGTATTTTTATGTTTCTCTTTTGAAATGGCTACTCAGAGAAATGTTCAAATAATACCTTCAGGAAGTTTCTAGTGAAAAGTGATTGCATTCAGAAACTGCAAAACACATCTTTAAAATATCTAGGTTGTCTATTCAGTATTAGAGATTAATGCCCACTATAGAGACAGGTGAGGGTTCAGGATTCTGTATAATTCTTGGGTGGGAATCCATATCATACACAAACTTTCTCATTCTGAAGTCATGAAGTGTCAAGTCCTAGTTCTAAACTAATTCTTGTAAAATATTTATTTACTTTAATTTCCAGATAATTTCAACTTACCCTTCTCAACTGGCATGCTCAACACTATTGTATGCAATTAAACATATAACCCTTTCCATTCCAGTGCTTAATGAAGTGAAACAAACTCTGCAAAGTTTGCTGAAACTGGGAAATAAACTGTAGAAAGGTTTGATATTAGGCTGTAAAAATTTTGCTAGTTCATCTGTATCTTAGGCTGGAAGCCATTAAAGTCCAAGCTGTTGATTAGAGTATGTAGAAAATATTTGTACTGATACCTAAATACTACTGGACAAAAGGGTTTGCATCTCCCAAGATAAGTTTTAGAAGACTCCAGAGGCCCTTTAGAATATGTTCTTATATATTGGCGTGGGTTCCTGTTATGATGTTTTGAAGTTTGGAATGTATCATATAACATGATTTTGGCTGTATTCAGCTAGTAAATGCAGATCAGTTGTCCTGGTGTTGAGAATAAAATACGTCTTTTCACATCCTGGATGCCTGACAGAATTAATAAATCATTAGAGCCTGTAGACTTTCCTGCAGGGCTGCAGTAATCTCTTGCCTGGAGCATTTTTCTTAGTGGTTTGTTTCCTACAGCTGTGAACTAATAGAAAGTGCTCTGTGAAAATGCTTTAGCAATATATTATGCTAATACATGTCCAGTCTGAATCTTTACCTGTTGTTTTTATGCTGTGTGGTGAAACTTCTCCGCTCACCTATAAAAGAATCTTTCTTTCTTTCTTTCTTTGTCACATGGGTCCCTTACCCACTCCTTTTAAATGTCTCTCCATTCTGAGGAGGTCTGTAACTACAGAAGTGACAGCTGCAGAAAGGTGGTTGTGTCTCTGCATCAGAGACTTCCATTTCTTCCCTTCTAGAAGCTTTTCATCCTTTCAGATGAATTTTTCTGATATGTCAGCCTGGTGAAAAAAAAAATTATCACTGTTATTTACAGCCAGGAAAGAGTGTTATTGCTGCAACTGCTCAGGCTTTGCAAAGACTTTGTATGTGTTTTCATCCTTTCCCCTACCACTCACAGTCCACATTCCGGGAGATCAAATCTGGCACATGTTGATGAATGCAAGTTTTATTTAGAAACATGACCACTTGTCACCATCCAGTGTCATGTTATCAAGCAACGGCTGCTAACATTTGTTTGGCGTGAAACATTTTCTGTACAGTACTCACCAGCAAAGTGTGTCCCCTTTCCTCCGCCACCCCACCAAAAGAACAGTGTTTGCAGGCTTTGGAAGTGGAAGTTCTTCTTTTTAATACTGGAAAACTTCATGATTGTGGCAGAGGACTTGCATGCTGTGAGGATGGCGGAGGACAGCAGTGTGGATTCAGACCTCCCAGACTGTAACTGTGATATCACAAGGCAGGCAGCTATTTTTGTTTGCTTTTGATTGATATGATTCTTTTTGAAGTCTTGGCTTGCTGGGAAACTAACTGAAATATTGATATGTAGAAATCACTACTATAGCTAGAAATTACTGTTTTCTGCTCAGTTTAAAAACAGTTGACAGTGATAACAGCATACTTTGTTTTGCAGCTAGTACTTTTAGATCCCAGAATAATTTTTTTATAGTGCTAGAGACTTAGAACTAGTAAAATCTCTTAGCTGTCGGAAAGAAACTGTGGATGATTTTACTGCTGTTTTTAAATACAAGAGCATGAACATACATGAGAAAAAACAGGCTGTATCTGTCTGCTTGCTGTTTGTGTCATCAAAGGGACATGACTACAAGCAAGAGGCAGAGAAGGAAAGCTGTAGAGAAAGTATTTCAGACTTAACTTATCAAATCCTATCTATCCTGTTCGTATTAACAACTGTTTTGTAACTGCATATATTACTTGAACTCAGCCTACATCATCTTGGATTTTTGATTCAGCCTCTCTCTTTCCCTCTTCACATTATCTTTTCTAGAAATTTAACTGTTTAGAATTCTAGAAATTCAGTTTTTGAAAGAGCAAACTGTGATTGGAATAGTAAATATAATTGGCTTTACTGGTGTCCTACTACACAGTAGTACTGCACTTTGGAAAATAAATGTTTTTTAATCTTAAAAAGATTATTTTAAAATTGATTTTTCAGAACTGATTTACATAGTGCAACATTTTTCATTCTTTCAAGGAGTGTTTCTTAAAACTTTGTCTCCGGTTCCAAGTAGATACTTTTCTTAAAAACACCTCTTCTGCTTTCTGCTGTCTGTTGTGCAGACTTAACTAACATGCTCTTACTGAGTTTTTTCATGTTGCTTTTAAAGTTTAATATTAGTAAGCAGCTGTCTAAATGACTAATACAGTAGCTATGAGTTACATATGATGCATTTTTCTGAATGGTTGTTCCCATTTAGATTTAGGTGGAATATTAGGCTGTCTACTTTAGGACTAGTTGAATTAAATGTATTTGTGTTTAATTTTAGCTCCAAGTTGTTCTCCCACTGACTTTTCTTACTCTAGAATAATAGACATTATTAATATACAATTTAAAGTTACTTCTTTCTTGGGGAAATTGAGGTACATTAATTAGAACATGAAAACAGAAGTATCATTCTGCTTGTTAGATGAGTTTTCATCAGTAAACCATATAAACAATCGAATTCTGCAGTAATTTTCTTTCTGAGAGTCTCAAGTATTTGTGAAATGTAGCAAGACCAGGGTGTCTGTTATATAAAAAACAACCTTTCAACCATCTGTGTCATGGTTCCAACCCTTTGATTTCAGTGCAGGAGGTTTCATTATCAAGGAGAGACATTACCTCAAGTCTTTCATAGTAACATGCTGCAACCAAAGCATGAAATGATTATTGGAATAATTAACATTTTAAACATAATCTTGCAAGTGAAATCTCTAAAGGTCAAAATTACACTTGTCTAGGGATTCCACGTACTTGATTTAGAATTTGACCTTTTTCTCTTAAGCAGAGCTTTTAGAGCATAGGCAACTTTCCTGCTGAAATTCAGAAGGAAAACTCTTAGACATGATGGATTGCATCTATTATTTGACTGCGGATATGTTTTCAGGGGTAGCTGGAGGCACTGTACTGCAGTTCAGTCAAAAAAAAAGTAAGCCCAGCAGACTCCAATAAGCACTTGTTTATTTGCTTGTATTTGTACCATGGGCAAGGAACCTGTTATGTTAAACTCAGTACCAAAAAAAAAGAACAGTGTTAAGGGTAGATGTAGTGGAGAGACAGGAAGGAAGCTGAAGATTTTGGGTGTGATTGGAGTGTTCTTTAGGTATGTCACACTGTTTTTGTTTCTGGAGTAACTTATGTGACTGAAAATAGTGGTAGTTCGGCCAGACTTGATCTTTTTTGCTCTGACAGGGGATGTACTCCCGTGCAGTCTGCCCGGGGCAGAGGGCACTCTCTGAATGATGGACCCTTTGTCAGTTGTTGCAGGCAAAATGCAAATGAAATGCAGCACAGAGACGATTACAAACAAGAAAATCCTGGTCCACAGTTTGGGCTTTCAAATGGTCAAGTGACATTGCTTCTGCACGGGGCTGACATGACTCATTGTTCCCTTTCCCACTCCAGCATGCCTGCAAAGGAGCAGAAGCATCAAGCCTTGAAAATATAAGCCGAAAATGGGCAGGATTTCACTCGTTTTAAATAATGTCAGAGATTGAAAAGCTGTATATGATTTTCAAAAGGGTGATAACCAACCTTCTTGCTCAGCCTGTGAGCAAGTGTCAGTTGGTTCAAACCCATAAAACACTGTAGGTAGAACCATGGGTGACAAGGAGATGGTGCCCCCAGACAGTGGGTGTTCTCCTACTGTCTCCCCAAGCCTAAATATGTAGCTGTGTTTTGAGATAACCTGATGATGGAAACTGAGGCAGTCTTTCAGCATAACTGTGTTGCCTTCAGTCCTGTCATAGACAGATTTTCAGATTACACAGGTTTTTTTCCAGTTACCAGGGGTTTTTTTTCAGATCACAACCCTACGACTGTTGGTCATGAGACTCCGGCAAGGAAGCTGCATTTGAACTGTTCATAAGAGTTTGTAGCAATAAAGAACTACAGTTTGACCATCCGTAAGCTAAAGAGAGGGCTATAAAGAGATGGAAACTTGAAAGATTTAACTTCTCATTTTTTTAAGATGACGTTAATATCTCTGCGATTTTCTTAAGAGTCAGCTGCTTTCACTATGGAAACACTTGATAAATTTGCTGGTTAGTGTTATGGAAAAAAAAAGCTTGAATTGCTTATTTTGAATTATAGGGTAGTCAGGTGGCATTTTGTTTGTTTAATGAATCTGTCAGTCTTGTATTTTTCAGCCCAATTTAGTCAGTCTATTCCCATCTGCATTCATCTTTTAAACCTGATATTGAAACATTTACGTAGAAGAGCAATAGAAGCATAAAAGGGAACATTACTCAATATTATTTTTGGTACCACACAAACAGTGAAAAAGAGAGAGCTTAGAAAAAAAAATCAGAATCCACTAATAATGGATATTATGTAACGTGGGGATAGGAAGGAGAGAATTACTGACAGACAATTTTGCAGTTCGAACAGATTGAAGGAAAAATTATTGAGATGGGATGAAAGTTTAGTTGAATTCGTTCACTCTCTAAGCTTCATGCTCTTCATTAAAAAAAAAAAAAACAAAAAAAATTATTTAGTTTTTTCTGGTCATTGCTGTTCCAGTGTCAGGATTTCAAGGAAAATACTAGTTAGAAATCACCATGCAGTTCCATTCCAAATTCATCTGTTTAAACCTCAAATAGACCAATAACACCAACTTAAAGCAGCCCTTGGCATTCAGAAATTCTCTAAGTTCTCAGCTGGATTTCTTTCTCTAAAACTTACTTATCCAAGGACAAGTCTTCACCCTGAAAGAGGTTGCCTGGAGAGGTTGCCCAGATGGTGCCCGATCCCTAGGAATGTTCAAGATGAGGCTGGACGTGGCTCTGAACAACCTGATCTAGTTGAAGATGTCTCGGCTTATTGCAGAGCAGGTGGACTAGATGACTTTTAAAGATCCTTTCCAACCTAAACCTTCTGTGATGCGTAGTTCAGTGTTTTCATACGGGTGAAAAAAGGCCTGTTCACTCAGTCCACTTCCCCACCAGTACATGGATAAGTTATTTGTAGTCTAAAAAGAAGAGTTGTCATCTATTATCTATGATCAACTACACAACTAAATTACTTGTTTTGGGGGTTTGATGTGTGTGAGTTCACTAAAAAAAAAAAAAAAGAAGATTACAGAAATCTTTCTTAACCAATATTTAACTCAACTGATAAAGGTACAGAAGCTTTGATAATGTTGTTTGGCATTAGTAAGCACTCAGTTTTTCTTAACCAGCAGCTACGAGTGAAGGACTGTATGCACATATAATATACTTCTGCTACATAATAAAGTAAGACTTTACAACAGAACTTGCCATCTAAGTGAAGTTTCTCTGAAAACTTCCTGAAACAGATGCTGTGAAAAATTTTCTTCAGGGTGTACTTATGCTGCCATTTCTTTTTCTTTACAGGGTAAAGAAGTTGAAGGAGACCCTTGTTGCAGTGCAGCAGCTGGATAAAAACATGAGTAGCCTGAGATCTTGGCTTGCCCACATTGAGTCAGAGCTGTCCAAACCTATCGTCTATGAAACTTGTGACTCTGAGGAGATACAAAGGAAACTAAATGAACAGCAGGTAAAATACCACACACTTATCAGGTGAACAGTGACATGGGGAGAGCCAAAGTAGAGTGTCCTTGGGCTGCCCATACCTGGTTCTGCTGAGAGGGCATGAGGCAAATGTTTAAATATCAAGGCAAGTGGTACTTACTGTGTCACTTATAGAGCCTTCTGCTGGCCTTGACTTCGAATCCACCAGGAGCTGATTGACATTTCCAAGAAAGGTAAGGCACCAAGAGATGTAACCTGAAAAAGTTATTGCAATTGGTTTTTCTATGGGGCTTGTGGTTTTTGTTTGTTTGAATTGTCTGTTCCCAGAGGCAAAACTGACACCTATTAGACCTTGCAAATTCTGCAAATGCTTGAAAATTACTATTTTTCACAACCTTTCTAACTCAGTTTTATTTTGCAGCTTGTTTGAGAATCACTTTGCACGCAAAGATGCATGAGCAATACATGTGAAATTAAAATTGGTTGGTTTATACTACACAAAGCCTTTATGCAGTGCTAGAATAAAATGTGCCGAAAAATTGAAAGTCAGCCAGTTTTTGGCATTGAAACTAATGTTACTTCTGAGATGATTTACTATACTTTCTCCTTCCTGATCCACTTCACTGCCCTGTGCAGTTTTACCTCACATTGCCGGAGAGGACTGTTGTCTTTTGTGTTCCTGTTGGTTAGTTATTGGCAAAAATGCCTTTCTGGTGCCCACTGGAGATGTGTTAGATGCTCTTCTGAGTCCTTTTTCCGGAGGAGAAAGAAATGCATGGGAAGAGGAGAGACAAGATATTCTGTGGATAATTTATGAAGAATACAAATGGGCATTTTGCTCCTTTGAGCTGAGTGTGGAACTGAGAGCCAAGAACTTCCCTAGAGTTTTTGCTAGCTCCCTGACTGATTTGCTACATGGCTATTCAGAATTGCTTATTATTATTCTATATGGAATTTCCATAGGGTTTATAATTTATAACACACAAGAGTCACTAATGAATGCTGTTTCTGAGACAATGATGTGCTGGGAAGGGCTAAACATAGCTATCAACAAAGTACATAGCTGAGATTCTTTACTAGATTCCCCATGCAGACATGCCACAGTTTGTAACAACCACGTTTTATGGGATTTATTTTAGGCACAGAGACTGGTATATCTCTGTATTCCACTGTTTCCTTGTGTTGACGGCATGCAGTGATATTCTGTAGAAGTGAGAGTGGTTTAATTTGAGCTCTAAAGGGGAGAAACAGAGGTGAATCTTACCATGGCAGGATGTCATCTTTGTAAACTTGATGATGATTTGATATGATAACAATACAAAACATGGTTATAATAATAATTTTTAAAATCCACCCACCTTCAATGCATAGCAACCAGTATTTTTATTAGTCAGAAGCTACATCACTATCCACCACATCTTAAAAGACTACCTTCTCAAGTATTTTGTTCCCTGTTTCTTCTTCTGTTAGTGATCTTGTGTTCTTTTCCATGTTTGATCTTCCACTGAGGTCATGTTATTTTCCCAGTTGTTCCTATGCAAAATTAGGTTAGAACTATTACGTTGTGAAAGAGCAGGGACAAATTCCATTGATAAAACTCCATTATCTACTTCTCAGCATCTACTTCAGGCAATCATCAGCTTATACACATTGCTGGTCTCTAGTGAAATTGAATCTGGATATCCTGGGGAAAGTAGGGTGACTTCCATGCAGTATTTTCCTAGGGTAAAAAACTCCATTTAAAGGATTACTTGTTTGTTTATTTTCTCAATCTACTACCACTTCAAATGTGAAAAAATGGTGTTTGCTTCTGGGTAAATAAAGGTGACAGCAGTGCATAAAAGTGATGTTGCTTTGTGAACTAACCCAAAGGCTTAATGTTTTCTAGTAAACATAGAAAATTTTAAAATATGGGAAATAAATACAAGGCTATGGAGAAAAAATAATCTAGACATTGCTTGTCCTATAGGTGAATAAAAAAAGTTTAATTCTTAGTAATGCTCAGGACCCGCAGTTCTCACTACTGCTTTACTCCAAAACACTAGAGAGGAGATTGTGTTACCTTAACTTACTTAACCTCAAGTCGCATAGCTGTCTCTGGAGTGTGTGTTCCATAAAGTATTGCATCTGATTATAGTATCCACCCTTCTATAACATTTCAGGCCAGATATAAAGAAGAATAAGCACTTTTACATCACAGTGAAAGTATTTTTCAGATAAGTTAAGTGAAAGGGCCATTGCTGAGGAAGAAAATACAGTGATTTTCCACTTGATGTTCTCATGCAGATGTTTACAAAATAGCTTTCCATTTCATAGATGAGAAGATTAAATAGATTACTTTATTGAGTGCAACTCCAGGTATTACGAACAACCAAATTAAATGGTTGATACAGGTCAACCTTGCTCTATTTTAAATTTCCTGAGGTTTTTACATTCGACATTTAGATCTCATTTCCTGCTGGAAGACATTTTCAGATCATGTTACTAGCTGTAAGCAAAGTTCCTCTAGTTAGACCTTAAATGTGTGTAGATACAGTATGTTGACACTGCATTTCCCTTTGCATGTTGTAATTTGCTTCGATAGCAAAATTATAAAGAGCAGTTTATCTCTTTTCATCCTCAAGCTGCCATATTCTTGTTCTACTAAATAAAATCCACATCTCCAATTGTCTGAATAATTCCTTTTTCAGCTAAATCATAATTGAGCCTAGTATTCTAGATGCAATATAGCACTTTCTTATGTAGTTACATTAGCATTTCTTTGTCACAATGGGAGTCACTTTGTCCTGGCTTTGTTATTGTCTGTACTGATTTTTCCATCTAATATTCTGATGTTTCACTGCAAATGTAGACAAAAGTCAAGAAGAGTGTCTTTTCATTGCCCTGATCCAGCAGCAACAACTAGTTACTTTTGTGGCTTGTCTTAACTTGAATCTGGAATTCGAAACTGAAGCTGAAATATTACTTTGAGATGAAACATTATCATCAGTGTAGGACAAGCTATTGGAACTAAGAAACAAACAGGAAAAATAAGACTGGTCGCATACAATAAGTGCTTAGACAGTGTGAGTGCATTTTCTTCAGCTGTCTGGAATTTGCCATTTCCATTTCCAATGAATATGCTATAGAACTGGAAAGTTGAAGGAGGAAAAATCTCCTACACATGCACTCTTGAACATGTGCTGCTGCCACTCTCCATGTCAAACACGCCACTTTGCCGCTCTGTCACCTGGGGAAGTGTAGGTTCACGAAGGGCCCCTCCACCAAACCCTCACAGTAGATAAGAACATATTTTCTTGTCACACTTCTCTTACTAACTTCTGCTTTACATTCCTTGTGATAATGGGAAAGGGCTGAGAATAATTACACTGTTTATTGGTGATGTTAATGAAATGTGTGTGAAAGATGCTCAGCTGAGCATGCAGAGCTCTGGCAGTTTGTCCCAGGTAATGGTTTGGTGTTCGTAGTCCCTGGGAGAACTGTGCATGCTGCCAGGTTCTCCTGGTCTCACTGATAACATTGCATCATCACTTGCATAGATGCACTCCCTTAATTGGTATTTATTGGGTGTTTTTCTTCTTTTTGCAAGCTTTTTTCTTTTTTTTAAATAAGTAGAAGAGAAATATATTTATGAATGTTCTGCAGTTTCTCTTAAGAACTAATTTCTTCACCTGCAGGAACTTCAGAGGGACATAGAGAAACACAGCACTGGAGTAGCATCTGTTCTCAATCTTTGTGAAGTACTTCTTCATGACTGTGATGCTTGTGCCACAGAAGCAGAGTGTGACTCTATCCAGCAGGCTACTCGCAATCTGGACAGAAGGTGGAGAAACATTTGTGCAATGTCAATGGAAAGGCGACTCAAGTAAGTCTAAAATGCCTACAAATTAGTATTTCCTTACAGTCAGAAATACAGCATGGGATGTATATGATAGGGTTGCAGTACTGAATAAAAGAGTGTAGGGGTCAGAAAAAGATCATACACTGAATAAAAGCCAATCACTTCTATGCTAGGGAGAGGAAAAAATGAAATTTTGGGTTGCACATGCCTTTATACAAGGTACAGATAACAACATGAAATTTCACTCACAAGTCCTTTGATAGAATGATGTTTTTCCCATGCTTCATGGAAATTATGAGATAGAAACTGGAGAAAGCTTAGATTATAGCAGTGCTCCGAGAGATTATAAAACATGACCTAAAAGGGAGATTGTAACACTTAAATTTACTCTAGAACTACTGAGTTTGATGGGGAAAGTAGTTATTGAATGGGTGGAATTTTGTTCCAGGTATTAGGGTTTACATGTACCCAGTGTTCCTCAACAGTTTCTCTTATGTCTGATGTTTGTTTTGAAGAATTTTAGGAGTGAGCACTCATATGGAATTTCTTCACCTGCCCACCTTAGCTGTGCTGAGCAAGTAAGGGCTTTAGCACCCATGAATCTTTCTTGGGTGTAGTCTGGGTAACTGCACATGCTTAGACCTTCTGTAGGCTGCATGCCCATCATATCCAGAAGGTTCATCGTTTTCTATTCCCACATTGGATAGCTTGGTGGTTTCAACAGTAATAATGATGTAGTCCAGATTGGGCCAATGCTATGTCCTATGTACTGACTAATAATGAGAGATGTTTACAGGTTTAAACTCCTGTATTTATGAAGACATTTTCTTTAACTTTTTAAGTTATGAATCTTATTTCTGTGATGTTTATGTAGTCATATATACAATTCTAGGTAGAATTTATGATGCTTCAAAATGCTGAATTGAACTTTTTATGATCTTTCACTTTGCAGGATACTCTTAATGTATTTAGTAAAATTTTTCTGTATTTTGTACAAATATTTATTGCTTTCAAGTTTTGCTACTGTATATCCATAGATTGATATTGTTAAGTAATTTTATACTATTGCCATGGAAATTCTTGAATTGTGTATATATATAAATACAGTTCTATCTTGCAACTATAAGTTCTAATTTATAATCTAATTTATAACCACAGTTAGAAGTTCTATATTTGACAGTCTGTCTTGAACATACATGACTTTCATACCTTGACATGAATTCAGAACTATTTTAAGTTAATATGGAACAATGCATTGAACTCTATTTTAGTTTCTTAGAATGTGCTCATTACGCTTTAGTGGATTTGTACTGGTAAGTTAACTAATCTATCAGAATTTAGGATATTTTTGTACTAGAAACAGTTATTCATACTAAAAAGCAACTTTACTGATATTAAACTTCCATTTAAGCAACATATCACCAAAAAAGTATAAATATTTGCATAGATCAGGTACTTTTTAGTAGTTGTGCATGTCTAAGATTTGGGAAAGATGTATTCTGTATTTAAAAACAGACAAAAGTTCTACTGTAAAACAACCTGTCCCAAAAAAAAGCCTGTTATTTTAAATCAAGTCATGCTGAACTTCTTGGAATTTTACAGTCTCAGTATTAAGCAAATTTGATTTCAGTGTCAAGTGTCAGCCACTGTTTTTACATATTCAGTTTAAGTCAAATTGGATTTTGTTTAAACATTAATTTTTGGAGTTTTTAAAATGAAAACATGTTTGCAGTGTATATTGAGAGAAAGCATTTTACCAGTAGTTGGTAATGGAAAAAAAGAGTTTATGTCCCTTTGCAATGCAGAATAATGATTAAGAACTTTAAAATATATGCTGCAACTTCTTTACCATTCTGTAGGAAAATGTTCTGCAATTGAAGGTAGTGTGGAATTTCTGATCTCTAAAATACTTAGGTACCTACACTGGCACTGCATTTCAGAAATTACTTAGTGTGTACTCAGTGTTTTAGAGCTCCAATTACAAACTTAAAACTTTTTTTTATACTGATTCCAAAATTAGATGCATTAAAAAAAAAAAGTCTTCATCTTATTCTAGCTCAGTCTGGAATGAGCCAGCCTTCCCTGTGGTCTATTTATCAGTCTGGCTGGCTGAGTTAGATTAATAATCAGTTATTGTCTGGTGCAGTGCTCATTTGCTGTTGTAGATGACTGGTTAAAGTTCTGTAGGTCAGCTGTCCATCAGTGCAAGCATTCTCTAATTTTCCATTATCTATTGCAGAATTGAAGAGACCTGGCGCCTATGGCAGAAATTTTTGGATGACTACTCTAGATTTGAAGACTGGCTAAAAGTCTCTGAGAGGACAGCTGCTTTCCCAAGCTCCTCTGGTGTGCTTTACACTGTTGCTAAGGAAGAACTGAAGAAATTTGAGGTGATTTATAGCTGTTGAAATTTAATACCTACTGATCACATTGCAGCAGCCAGCTGGTGTTCTTCCTTCCCATAATCAAGTCACTCAGCAGAGGCGCTGTATTAATATAGAGTTTATGATTTTGTAGCTACCTTCAGTGACAGGTTTCTAGGATTAAAAAACAGAGGAAGGTGGCAATCGGAAATGCTAATAAATCAATCCACTCTCCCTTACTGTTTATTCACCAAAGCTAGATTTCTCACCTTTTTTATTTCTTCAGCTTTTTGGTATGAGCACTCAGTAGATGCTCCAGAGCATTCCTATATCTCCCTTCACCACGCACCTCTTCAAATGCATGCTGCATGTTTTAGCTTTTGCTTTGATTTTATCCCTCCTTTCTATAATTCTCTGGAGCTAGCCCTCTAAACTCTTTTCGTATGATGCACAGTGTCCCTCCTTTAGATCATGATACCTGAAATTCATGTTCATGCAAATATTGTTACATGTCCACATGGTGTCCCCTCTGACGTAAAAGTTAAGTGCAGGTTTCAAAAGTGACAAGGTGTCACTTTGGTCAGTGCTTAGGAGCTTGTTAGATAACTCCGTCATCTCTACTAGGCTGTGATGGCTTGTCTCATAGTTACAGTGGGTTGTATACCTGTGTGTAAAGCACACACCCACATCACGTGGTTAGTCACAGGGGAGGATCTTTGGCTTGAATTCGTATCTGCAAAGAGTATATCAAGATGAGAGAGAAGAAAGTGAACGCATTATTTAGGCAGTTCTGTAAACAGTCAGGTACTGTAAAGTATTTGCTGCGAAGAAAAAATGCAAATTTTAAACAATGTCTAAGACAAGTTAATAGTTTTTTGGTTTAACAATTAAAAACATAAGCTAAGTGCTGATTTGAGTTCTATAATTAACATTCACATTTCTGAATGTACTGGCCAGATTTTGTTGTTAAATAGACTTCATGATGACAAGCTGGGTTGCCATAGTATAACAGTGTTTGATTCCTGGCACTCTGGCTCAGACTGCTTTCCCATTTTCACTTTATTCAGTGATCAGCATTTAAATCTCTTGTTTAGCAAGTCTCTCTGTGAGAGGCTGTACCAAAAGTATATTGACTCTTCGACTTTTACAGCTGAATTGACTTTGCCCAAAATCTGTTTCATTGAACCTCAGCTGTTGTGGTGATCTTTCCTCTCCAGCAGACTTGTGGATTTTTTACTGTCGCTAGAGTGTCAGCAGGAACTAGATGCAAAAAGAACAGTGTGGCCTCTCCAGAAGCCTGCTTTCCCTGTAGTTTGGTTCTTTCTCCTTTTTCTTCTTTTTTTTCTTTTTTCTCTTCTTTTCTTTTTTTTTTTTTTTTTGTCTTCCTGAGCACCTAATTTCTGTACCTACCAAACAGCAGGAATGCAAGCAATAAAATTGTGGTATTCAAATTCAGTGGAATTTAGCAGCTCTACTATGAATTCAGTATATAGTTGGCCACTTACAAATACTAGCAGAAACAGGTTTCTTCTTTAAATAGACATTTTTTCTAATTTTATTTTCTTCTCCATATCTGCACTTTAATTAAAAAAACCAACAATATAGCAACAAAAAGAGCTCATCAGACCGTATAAGAACCTTTCAGTTCCTGAGCAGAAAGGTCAGAGATGTCTCTCACTGACTTCACTGTACAAAACCAAACTTCTTCCTCTCCAGTAGTTTATGCAAAAATTAAAAGAGGTTACAGGAAGGAATGTAACAGATGAACTCTTGTATAGCTGAGATGAAAAAATTGAAGGCAAATAAACAGCAGTTCTTTTGCTGCAGAAGGCTTGGTAACAGGTGAGACAACAACTGCACACTTTCAGATGTCATGATCCTAGTAAATACAGTCGGATTTGTGCCTCTAATATAGGAATTCTATTGAGAGGATTCTACAGACTTTGATCTTTTCTCAAACCAGTTTCTCTACTATCTTCTCTGGTATTACAGCAGAAATGTTAATTTATTTAATTTTTAGCTTTGAATGGTACAATATGAAGAGTATATAATTTTACGTTAAAAACTCATGTGTTTAATTAAAATTTCCATACAGAATTATATAACCTATCCACTTCTACAGTCCTTCTTAAGGGAGGTATCTATTTTTGGAAGAATTTGACTGTTATTTGCATTGTGAGGAGTATCAGAGAGCTAGTTTGAGGAACTGCAATGGGATCCAACCCCTATTTTTATTATGATAGGGATTAATTCAGTCACTTCATTACAAGATGCTTTCTCCAGTCTTTGTGATTGCTAGTCACAACATCAGACCCACTGGCTAAGTCACCTGTGCACCTCAGCTGTGGGACTGAGGCTGTTATAACAGTAGAGCAAGCTCCAAAAGTACATGTGCAAACATTTGCCCAGACATAAGCTGGCATGGATGTTCATGAAATTTTCTTTTCTATGAATACTTTAAGATGAGCCTTACTCGTATATACCAGTATACTGAAGATAAAGAGATGATTCATTCAGTACTGTTTTTCAGAATAAACAATTGCTCAAATCTCGTCAATGTTTGTGTTCCAGCAAATTCAATATGTGAAAAGAAATCCAGTGAAGCCACAGGAATCTTGGTTTTCTGTTCCTTTTTAAGAAAAAAAGTTTCATGTTCATTGTTTGTATTTCTGTTCTCAAATGCAGAGGCATATAATTTAGAAGAAATAAGTCTCTTTTGTGCTGGTTTTGCCTTTGTAATGGGTATTCATGTTGCAATTTCTCATTCAGTGAACTATGTCAGTTGTATAAACTTTTTTCTGGGTTTTTTTGGGAGCACGGGGTTGTTGGTTTTGCTTTTTTTAATCAGAAGGCAGCATCTCTATCAGGTAGCCCTCAGGAGATGTCTCCAGCTAGTGAAATTTATTGGATAACACCAGTTAGAGTGTAGAAGTGGGGTCAAAATAAGGCAAGAGACCTATACATGTATCCTGATTTCAATAATTAAAAATCTGAAGGAGTCTTTCATTCATACTGCTTTAGGCCTTCCAGAGACAAGTGCATGAAAGCCTGACTCAGCTGGAACTGATCAATAAGCAATATCGCCGCCTGGCCCGGGAGAACCGCACTGACTCTGACGGCAGCCTCAAGCAGATGGTTCATGAGGGGAACCAGAGATGGGACAACTTACAAAAGCGAGTTACCTCCATCCTGCGCAGGCTAAAAGTATTTCTCCGTTTTTAAGACTTCAATTTCACTACTCTAGTTGTGTATCAAGGGTACTTCAGAAGCTTTCAGTTTAATGCATTTGCACAGTGTTTTTGAGGAGATTTCTACCTTTAGAAGAGGAAGGAAGCTCATCAGTTCACTTAATCCAAAGTAACTGAAGTATAGGCAGTAGGCAACTGCTTGGTGACCTCAAACATCACCTTCTTCACAGAAGATAATTTTCATAGGTCAGCTAATTGCAGATGTAGATGGTGTTACTGAAAAGGGAACCTGAGGAAGCATGTACAAAATGAAAGAAGAAGGTGTACTGAGTTTAAATTGGGTTTGATGGGGACAAAAGCCATTTTCCCACTATTGCTGGGGGTTTTCATGGTGTTGGTCATTTCATGCCACTCAATTTTCCACCCTCCAGCATTTTATTGGCCAGCGTGAGGAGTTTGAAACAGCACGCGATAGCATCCTAGTGTGGCTAACAGAGATGGACCTGCAGCTGACCAACATCGAGCATTTCTCAGAGTGTGATGTCCAAGCAAAGATAAAGCAACTTAAGGTAAAGAGTGATTGTGTAGTTACAAAAGGAGGCATGAAAGAAGGGATGAAAAAAAACCCATGCGTGGTGGGGAAAGAATTTTAAGAAACATTATGCAGGAATGCAGCCTGACATGGTTTCTTTACTTGCAGACCAAGACTTCAGCCTCAGAAGTTAAGGGTTATGTCAGGTTCCAATATGTACTTTTCTGTCAGAATATAAGATCTTTGAGCTGCGAAAAACCATTTCTGCATCAGAAAACTCATTATCTGGAGAGAAAAATACCAAATGTCACATTATCCAAAATTCCAGTGTGTTAGGTTTAGCATCTGTGTTCATTCTAGACATTTGGTCATGAGTGTGGCTTGTTTAGAGAAGAGCTTTCTTTCCAAATTCAACAAGTGAGGAATGAGATGGTAAACCATGAAGTATCACTGGTTTTGGCTTGAAAGACTGTGGAATGCTAAATTTAATTTAATTGCTTATTGTTGCTCATGACGGAATATTTGGCACAATCCTTGTTTACCCACACCATTCTTTCTGCAGAACTCTTAAAACTTGCATCCTTTATTACCCTGCTTGTTGTCATATTGATTTTGTTGATAAAGCATGGGCTTTTCTTTTACACAGGCTTTCCAGCAAGAAATTTCACTGAACAACAGCAAAATTGAGCAGATAATTGTGCAAGGCGAGCAACTCATTGAGAAAAGTGAGCCCCTGGATGCAGCTGTCATTGAAGAAGAACTAGATGAGCTGCGTCGCTACTGTCAGGAGGTCTTTGGACGTGTGGAACGCTATCACAAGAAACTTATCCGCCTTCCTGTGTGTATATTTACATACGTATTTATTTGTTTGGTTTGTTGCCTTTTTACAAATGTGAGAACGTGGAGAGAGAAAGATGTTGAAATGAACTAACATAAAACACGTAACTTTCTGAAAGTCCTGTGGTTAAATTTTGTAACAACCCTGACCGTCTGCCTCCCTTCATTACATGCTATTTGTGTGCTGTTCAGAGAGCAAACTCACCAGATCTGGAATTTCTGTAAATCATCATGAAAATCCATGCAAATTGGAGATTTATAAAACTTTATTCATGGGGATAGCACTATTAGTAAGATAACCTCCCTACACTGTCAAATTGTTTGATTGTCAGCTTAGTGAGTTTGGGAACTTTTTAAAAAACAGTGATAAAATTAATCTCCCCATCAGAAGAGACAGAAATTTGTCTCCAGAACTGAACAGAAGCAAAAAAGTGGGAGGAAAACAATTTTTGGTAGCTCAAGTCCTACTGAGTGAAAGGAACAAAATCCAGGGTTTTCAAAATATGAAAGAACATTGTGAGAGTAGTGCTCATGATAAAGATCACTTATGCTTTCTATTAATTGATTCCAGAGGTTTTTCTAACTTGATATTTGCATTGCAGTAACATCAGTAAAAGTCTGAAGATATTTGCCTGATGTGAGACTTCATGGTGCCTTAAGTAATTAAAAGAAGCTGGCACTTTGGTCTTCTTTGTCACTTTGTTTTTTTAGCACAACTTAAAAATAATGAAGGGAGAGTGCAAAAGAATGCAAAATGAAAACCCCAGCAGTGTGCCTGTCACCTCATGCTGCTTTATGTCACTGACCCTGGCTGACCATGTAGTGCCTCTGCACGTTTCATTGATCTGTTCTGTTTGCATTATGCTTCTAGCTAACAGATGACGAGCACGACCTCTCTGACAGAGAGGTGGATCTGGATGAATCAGCAGATCTCTCTGACATACGCTGGCATGACAAATCTGCGGACAGCGTTCTCTCCCCGCAGCCCTCTTCCAACCTTTCGCTGCCTCTTTCCCAGCCGCTGAGGAGCGAGCGATCGGGGCGAGATACCCCTGCGAGCGTGGACTCCATTCCCCTGGAGTGGGATCATGACTACGACCTTAGCAGGGACCTGGAGACAGCCGTTTCACGGGCACTGCACTCTGAAGAAGACGGAGGACAAGAAAAAGACTTCTACCTGAGGGGAGCAGCTGGGATAGCAGGTATGGTGGCAACTTGTGTGTTCTGTTCTCTCCGATTAAAAAAAGCAAATGTTACATTTGCAATTCTGTGGCCAAGATTCTCATGGAAAAGTACTTTAAATAGCCCCCAGTGACTTTAAATAGTGTTTCCTAAGTGATCTCAGTGGCTCTCTGCCCTTAGATACAGTGATGGAGATTCCTGGATGACGACAGCTTTGGAAAATGGCAAAGGCGTACATGATACGGCAGGGAATTGGCTGTGTATCTGTGCTTGAGGCCTGCCAGATGGGATGTGTCATCTGTAAAAGCACTGCGTCCTAAGTTACTCTGACTAGAAGGAACTATGCTGGATACGGCAAAAAGTGCAGAACAAACTAATGTAGAAATGCTGTGGGAGAGATCCACAGACAAAATCATCAAATGTTTAAGTAAATCCTAACCCAGTCCTTACCCAGTCAAGACTCCAGCAACTGAATGTTTAGTCTGAGGTGGGATCTTGGGTCTTGCTCTCCAGTGAATTTGGAAATCCTTTCTTAGAGTTTGTGCTTTGTATAATACATCTTAACAAGTGAAGGTGCCCAAATGGAGCTAGTTGTGGGATAAGACATACTAGTGTATTTTACGCTGATCTTGTGGCTGTCTTTTGCTTTCCAGGTCATTGCTCTGAAAAGAGTCAGGTTTGCCTGGATATTAAGGGACTTTGTAGCAGTCTCCCTGTGTTTCAGTCTTCATCTTTTTCCTTCTCCAGAGAGAATGTTTGCTATCGGAACCATTAATATAATCCATCCCATGGAAAGGACTCCTGCTGTAAGGAGACAGCCATTGCTGAGCCAACAATTCAGATTGTGCTTTTATTTTTTCAGATGTAGAGATCCCTGAAACTCTTGAGGCCTATGTAACACTCACAGAAAACGCCCTCAAAAATACCTCTGGTAGGCATCATAAAAGACTAAGCATAGCCAGATGCAAATACCATGGTGTAAAAGCTTAACTTCTTTCTCTTCTCTAAGCATCTGCTATCTTTTCACAACTTACAAGATAAATATTCCTTATATGGCAGCATTGGCATCTTAATGTAGATGTATCCTGCTTTCCTCCTACGCTTGAAGGTATCATTAGGGCCATGGATGGAACAATGATGTTTGACATATTAGCCCTCCCACCTTGGCTAACTAAACTAAACTGATCTGATTGGTCTTTTTTCTCTGGTGTCCCTCAACTGGACTTAGTACATTGTTGCATCATAAGGCAGAAGGAAAAGGTATAGAGCAATACCTAATTTTTTGGGTTTGCATTTACTTATTTTTAACACAGCCACATCTTGGATGATCACACAGATATAAACCCTTAGGTTAGTTGTTGTTTCATGTGATAAAAATGTCAAATTGAGGTACTGTCTTTATCTTAGTCTTGTATATTGGAAAATTATTTTCTTTTCTCGTGTTTTCACACAAGATTAAACCTACTGTTTCATTTGTTAGATCACTGTCCTAGAGGAATGAGATGCATTTGCAAATACCTTTTCTCATGATTTCACAGTTTTCTTTTTAAATAATGACTTCATTGCAAATTTGAAACAGCAAACATTTAAAATCTTAGTGTCTGTGACACAAGCTTCAGGTTCACTGTCCGTTTTTATTTATTCCCCAAATTAGTGAAATAATATTATAACTGATTAAAAGTAATAGCAGTACTTATGGAAAAAATGTTTTTCCTTTTATGACCTGTGAACATTTTTAAAGTAATGAGTGAAAAGCTATGTTGAGCACTTTGTCCTGTCCATTTGGGGTGAGGCAGTGTTTTATATGAAAAAAGATTAATCATCCAAGAGGCTCCATCTTCTGTAATTAGATGGACAGAAGGCTCTCCTTCTTTATGCATATTTTTAATTGTGTCTTTATGAATAAATTCAAACTGTCTTTGTAAACAGATGGAAATCAGGCACAGTGATAGAATATGGATAAGAAGGATCTCATGTGGTCCTCTAGGTTGCAGCCTGCTTCACATTAGAATTGTCTGTAGCTAATTCATGTCACAGAATTCACCTGACCTCTATAGGGAAAATACAAGTTAGTCCTACTTCAAAAAAATTCGTATAGGTTCCCAGCAGCTTGAATGAATAATATCACCTTGTGGATATGTTAAGCTTAATCTTCCTAACTGACACGTCGTAATTGGTACAATTCTATAAATTTTGCTGCCTAGTGTGGTTCCCCAAATCAGTCATGGACTACTTGCTGCGGGCCTCCAAGTTGTCCAGTCTTCTATGAATTTTGACAATACAATTATAACTGTATCACTTAGCATTTGTATGCTACTTTTAATATTTAAAATTGTATACAAATAGGATCCTTTCATGCAGATCAAAATCCCACTGTTTTTTAGAGGAGAGAAATAATACAAAGAGAAATGAAGATACCAAATTTTCACATTTAGATTAGATTTAGATCATACAAATGGAGATTTCAGCTACAAGGTTTTATTTGACCGTGTTTGTGAAAGGCAACAAGGTGTTTTCCAAAATCAGTGCTGTTTGCTAAGAACTTTCCCTTTAAAAAAAGCCAAGACATTCAATGTGGGGAAAAAGTCACTTCAGAATAATTTGCAAGCCTACTTTAAACTGTGGATTCTTCCATACTGTGCTTATGGCAAGCTTGTTCATTGGTATCATCTCCTGAAGGTTGCTAACACTCTCTAATGTAACTAGTTATCACTTAGCCTTTGACATTGTACCACTCATAATGCTGCAGTCACATTTCTCCTTTACTGTCTAATCTAGATAGTATTCCTAATATCTGTTCTGCCTGGGCAAAGAAAAAAAAAAAAAAGAAAAATTGGGATGACAGTCACTCTTTTTTGGTTTTGATACAGGGGAACCTGGTGCACTGGAAGCACATATCCGACAGCTGGACAAGGCCTTGGACACCAGTCGTTTCCAAATACAGCAAACAGAAAACATCATCCGCAGCAAAACACCTACAGGACCAGAACTGGATTCCACTTACAGAGGATATGTGCGTGTATTTTGGAGCACAAGTCAAATATACACTCCAAGCTTAGCTTTGCCATTGAAAGAAATATAGCTGTTTCAAAAAAGCAATTGGCTGTAACTGCTCCTCAGACTTACTCGTGTGGTTACTACGCTTAACCACATGCTAGTGTTGTTTATGTTATTAGTGTTTTTACTATAGCATAAGATGAGAGGAACATGCCTCTAAGGAATTTATTTTCCTCTTACATTTTTGCAGATGTCCAAAAGTACTTTCTCACACATCCTTTTATCTATCTAATGATGATATCCTTGTTTGAAATTCCTCTGCTTTTAAAAGCAGGTTTTATAGCTTCAGGCACAGTATTCATCTTGCTAAAAAGTTATAAACATGCATCATATAAGCAAGGTTGTATATATGGAATCCATGATTGAAAAGCTTTCTCAGAGAGGTTTTCTGGAAGATAAATCCCTCTCTAAGTCACTCAAATAATTTTATTACAGACCGAATTGAAAAATAAGCTGCTTGGATGCACAGTAATATTTCCACATTTAGGTTAATTTTCTTTATTGCATCTTCTAGTGTCTTTGCCATAGTGTCTTAACATTTAGAGAAGATGCCACCTAAAGACATCTAGAACAATTTGGCGTAGTGGCACTGAGTTATTTCTGTTTAGTCTTAACTTATGCTTTAAGCCTTCATTGTCTCCATGTGCTTTTTTTATTTTGTAGTATCAGCACAGATTGTTAAAATAATAGATTTTTTTTTCACACTTATACTTACTTTTAGAAATTTCTGGAAGTTGCATTGTAATTTGCATTGTCCATACAATTAGTCCTGTGCAGTGCATACTGAAAAAGGATATTTTGCTTGTTAACACAGATGAAACTGCTAGGTGAATGCAGTGGAAGCATAGACTCAGTAAGAAGGCTTGGATATAAACTGAAGGAGGAAGAAGAAAAATTATCAGGACTTATTAACATGAACAGTACTGAAACACAAACAGCTGGTAAGTAAAATGTAGTTCATTTGATGAAAAGCAATTACGAAAAGGAGCAAACTTGCAAAGCTTTTCTGAATAAACACTTGGTATTATTTACTGACATATATCTTTATGTGACTGTCTGTTGCCATGTTCTGTTTAACGTCTTTTAATAGGAATAGTAAGGAGTAACAAGTATTCCTTGTGTATGCCCTATAAAGAGATTAGACATATAAGTGCATTTTAAGAACTTCATATCATGAGGCACAACCCTAAGCCTTTCAGGAAGTTCCTGTGGATGCAATGGTTTTTTGTTGTAAGTTTTCTGATTTAAAAGGTTGCTTATATTGCTGTTCAAAACACCTGAGTCAGCATTTGTTTCTTCTAACATTAGCTTTCATCTGTGAGATTATCTGCCTACAGTAAAGACATTTATTTTCACCTGATAGAAGTATTCACCTGACTAATTTTAAGCATCAGTTGTAGAACAAGAGGTTTTGCCTTTTAAAAACATGGATTTATTCCAGAGACTATAAAGGCATCATCTTCCTTCTTAGTTTGGCAACATATGTTACCCACATAGTCTCTTTTATTTTGGTGTGGATTTTTTACTTTTAAATTTTAAGTTGATGGAGTGATACAACTTGTACTTCTGGTATAGCATTTCAAGATAACTAGTAAGAAGAAATAGGCCCTAATATTTCTTTTTAGTGCAGGTGTTTATCCAACACATCAGCAGTAACAGGTGAACGTAGTGAGGTGTGAGCTTTAAATTGTGATAGGCACAAATACCAGTGAAACTAACAAACATGTGGTTAGTTAGATATATTGAGATTTCTTGTCTGGCTTGCACTTGCTGTAATTTATGATGTCTTTTTGCCGGCATAACCTGTTTTAGAGACCTGCATGTATCAATTTATTTCTGTTCATACAAGTCTGATATTAGAAAGCAATAAAAGTGCCTAGTGATTGGAATCATCCAGGTTCTTCATTCTTTCTCTCCAACATCACTTTCTTCAATCTGACTTAGTTTTTAATGTGGTTAGAGTTTGTGACTTTGGGTTTTTATGGAGCATCTTTTTGTCCTGAGTCTTCAACTCACGCAATTATGTGTGTGTGTGTAGCTAGTGGGTTTTTTGCTTTCGTTGAATTTCATGGTTGTAATTCCAGGTGTAATTGAAAGATGGGAATTAATCCAGGCTCAAGCTCTAAGTAAGGAGCTGAGAATGAAGCAGAACCTTCAGCAATGGCAGCAGTTCAACTCCGACCTTAATAGCATCTGGGCTTGGTTGGGAGAAACTGAAGAGGAACTGGAGAAGCTCCACCGCCTTGATCTCAGCACTGACATACAAACTATTGAGCTCAGAATTAAAAAACTGAAAGTGAGTTTTATTTCTCTTCCTGTGAGCTATGTTGTAAAACTGAGTGCAACACGTATGTTGAAGAGGTTGCAAATAATTGCAACTGGTTTGCTCCACGTAACGGTTTGCAGCTGATAAATAAAGTAACTGGGCAAGTGATTTTCTGAATCACCTTTTGGCAGGAAAATGTACCAGTGGCAATCCAAATAAGGTTTTGAAATAGTAATTCTGTGGCAAATCTGTCATTCCAGAATGTATAGATAAACCCTGATATCACTCAAAGTGATGACATTTTTAAAAAGTACCAAGTTAAATCAATTCTCTTCTACTCAAAGTGGTAAACAAAATGGCTGCTTCAAAAGAAATGCCTCATTGATATATAGTACTTTGTGTGGAGGTAGGAGAAAGTGTCCAGAGGCATTGTAACCTATCCAGTGTCACCAGTGCAACATAGGAAGAATTTAATGTCACATTTGCAACATTCCTTTTCTTCTTGTGTCACCTCAGATGCATGAAGATCTGAATGTTACCTTTGCCCTCTCTGTTGTATATTTTACAGCTATAAAGATCTGCGAATGTGGTGGTCCACAACTTCATATGCATTTACTAGTATCTTGTAAGCTTAGGCAGGAAACTATGGGACCCAGTGTCAAAATGTACTCTGCTTCATGCCAGGGATGAGGTGAACAGATAGTAAAGACTGTTTCCGGCAGTGATCCATCTGAAGCACGTTAATGCTGATCTTCACTGTAATCCAAATATAGCTGCCATAAGTACTACAAAGGTTACTCTGACATCGTACTTTTAAGTAAATGCTGTAAAGTAGGTGGAAAAGGGGGCATTTCATAAGAATTCTGTTCTTATCTCATCCTCTCTTTGAAAGCCCATTAGTACCCTCCAAACCTAAAGAGGTGGGGTTTCTTTTGTGGCTTCCAATGTAAACAAATCGAAGTTTTTATACAAGTTGTGCTTCTATAAATCGAAGTTCTTTATGCTCTTTGTATGTTTTCATTTGTCTCAGTAAGAGCTTTTATTTTAAAATACTGTTGACAGCAGTTTCTACTTGAAAATATGTTGGGTTTTATGTTTATCAGCAAAACTGAGAAGTGAGGGGCAAAAGTTTTATTGTGAGCTAAAATACAGTTGTCCTACATCTTTAAATTTTGTTGGACCTACCCTGTCTTTAAAATATCTGAAACATGAGCCAGATCTTTAAAATTCAACCATGACTTCAGGCTTTTAAGACTTTACAAGTTTAATTGGCTTGCTCTTGTTTATGCTCACAGTAAAATTTTAGTAAATGTTAAAGAGTGAGCATTTGCAGAGGCCCAGAGTGAGCACAGAAATCTCATATCCAGAGTAAAGAGACTGTTACAGTTATGGTACCTTTCTGCAGCTGCTGATGGCAAATCATTGCATTCTTGTGGTGTCTTCTCTACTTATTTTTTCTGAAAGTCACATTTTACCAATTTCCATTCTTTCTTCCCCTTTGTCATGTCTTCAAGGAGCTGCAGAAAGCAATTGATAACCGCAAAGCAATCATCTTATCCATCAACCTGTGCAGCTCAGAGTTCACTCAGTCTGACAGCGAAGAGAGCAAGAAGCTGCAGGAGCGCCTGTCTCAGATGAACGTGCGCTGGGAGCACGTGTGCAGTATGATTGAGGAGTGGCGCAGCTCATTGCAGGATGCATTAATACAGTGCCAGGTCTGTATTGTGCTTCTTTCAAATTTTCAGCATCCCACAACCAGCCAGAAAATTGCCTGTGAAAGCCAAAATACAGCTTCGGCATATGTTTTTCATGAAGATATACCTGCACTAGCTAAAACATATATTTCCAGCCCAGTATTTTCTAAATTTGTCATCTCTGGAGTAGTATTCTTATATTCTATTGTACACTTCTTGGACATTATTTAGCTAGGAGGACCTATCAGAGGATAAATTAAAAACATGAATTTGACTGGAATATTTTTCTACCCTATTAAAATCACCATTCATCGCTTGCAGGATTTCCATGAACTGAGCCATGGTTTGCTTCTTTGGCTGGAAAATATTGACAGAAGAAAAAATGAGATTGTGCCCATCAATCCAAACTTGGACTCAGAAGTACTGCAGGATCATCACAGACTTTTGATGGTAGGACTATAATCACCCTTTTCTCTACCAAAACACATCACCAGAAAAGCATCTAATCAGATTTCTCTTTCTCTTGAGGGTTAGCACTGTACATTGAGTGCTAACACAGAGCTGTGGGACCAGTGTCAGTGACTGACTTTACCTTGGTAGGGAACACCACTCATTTCCATTGATAGCACAACTTGTGATTTTAAGTTTCAGGCAACTACTAGGTTGCTATATATCTTCCTGTCAGATAAGAAATTTGTGTTGCTTCTCTTTGCTTTCCATTTCATTAATTTCAAGTGTTCAGTTTCGTGAGTTCTAGCTTTTTCTCCTTTTTTTTTTAATCACAATTAAAAATATTTGGTGCTTGCCTTGGCTACAGCAAATCAGACGTGAACTGCTGGAGTCTCAGTTGAAGGTGGCGTCACTGCAAGATATGTCTTGCCAATTGCTAGTCAATGCTGAAGGCAAGGATTGCCTTGAAGCCAAAGAAAAGGTACATGTCATTGGAAACAGACTGAAGCTCCTCTTGAAAGAGGTCACACGTCATATTAAAGACTTAGAGAAAATTCTAGACATTTCAAGTAGTCAGCTGGTAAGTCTTTTTATTCTTTTCTGTTTGTTGAGTGCGTTTCCCACTGTGTTGTCTGTCTTTCTCTGATCAGTGCTATTGGCTGTTCTGTTTTTGTGATCTGTAGTGCTTATCAAGATGAAACATATAATCTTGAATATCATAAAGTAATCTTAAACTTCATAATGTAAATATCTCTTGTGATGTGGTGGGGTTTTTCAATTCAGCAATTTCTTTCTATTTGATATAGCAATAATTGTTGAACATCTTGGTTTGTTTACCCTGCTATTACTGAGTCAGTCAGCTGGCAAAGTAATATGAGATAATTATTCTAGTTGCCACACTGAATATTATAGTACGTCAGTTGTCACTGGAAAGGAAGTTAATGCTCACTCTGTCAAAGAGATAGAAAAAAAACATAAAATAAGTTCTTTAATAGGGTAAGGAGTCTCTCACATGTGCCTCCTAAGCTTTGAGCTCCTAATCTTTTCAAATTGTCACGTATCTCAGGATATCTTAGAGGCAGTTAGACATACATCTTTGCCAGTAGTGACAGATAAAAAGTAAAGATTTCAAGGTACTGCTTTAGTTAACATTTTTTTAGAAGTCTTGGATCAGCAGAGTGCATAAAGCGAAAGAACTCAGCTTTTCCCTCCTTCTAATGGGTTTCTGCCCCTTTTATTAAAATCTTGGTAGTATCAATCTCTTCTTGTAATTAATGACCAGTAAAGAAAAACGGGTTTTTCCCCTGTAATGAGTTTGGCAGAAAATGCGTCACCTGAAAAAATGAAGTTTAAACTACTGTTTGCTTTTCTTTTCCTTCAGGGCTGACAGAGAAAACATGTAATGCCTTAGTCTTTTAAAATATGGTAACAAAATTTAGCTGCTTTGTTTTATTTGCCTTGGAACTAACTCTGCTGGGATTTCACTCAGGGTAATTTTTTTAGTTTGCTTACCTGTGCAGCTAGTTGCTGTATTTCTGAGCTCCGTTCCTTCTGAACTTTAGGAATTGTCCTCATGGTCTTCTGATGAATTAGACACATCAGGCTCAGTGAGTCCTGTATCTGGAAGAAGCACTCCAAGCAGACAGAGAACGGTAATTTCATGTCATGTATTTTCTTCCACCTCCTGGGTGGGAGGTCTAGATGTCTACTGCAGTTCTAGCCAGCTGGAAGTCACCCCTTCTCACTTGTTAGGAAAGGAAATGGCATAAACCAAAACCAAAACACAGCTGCTTTCCCCAACCCTGCTGCATATCCCATCCTGCATGAAATCAGAAGTGGTAAATACTATCTGAAACCAGGGCTGTCAGTGTGGTTGGTTTACCATGGTATGGCATGTCGTGTCTCTTGTATTTTGCTCTAGTGATGGCAGCACCCCAAAGTCTGGTCTTGTCTGGTATAATCAGTCCTCCATTTCTGTTTGGCCTTCTCTTCAGAGCTGCTTCATCAAGAATCTCAATAAGTTTTTTTGTCATTTCTGATGCAGGTTGCAGATGTTCTTATTGAGACTTTGGATGAATGGCTAAGTAGAGCTGAAGGGCATAAAACATTATTCAAAACAGCTAGTTGTGCAGGACCTAATCAATAGCTACGATGGCAACTCTGGAGTTGTCCATTTACATCGCTGGCACAAAATTCAAGAAATATAGCAGTACATGCCTAGTACTTAACACTTCCATACTCTGAGCCCAAATTTGAACTGCAATTATTTTGTCTTTTTCTGCAATTCTATTGGTTGATTAATTTGCTTTTTTCCTTAGTTCTTAAAACAATCAGATTGGTTTGGTTTGGTTTGGTTTTGTTTTTCCATTTGCACTTTTTTGTAAAGCCTCTGAGTTCTGTCTTGATAGATTTATGGCTCTTGAAATTGATTTTTTTTTATTATTTTTGTTTACATTCACTAGTTTCCTTTAAGATGCTAGTATGAGAATGTAAAGGAATACTGGCTTTTCTAAAGGAGAAAGAGTATACACCTTAATATTTTATTTCAGAGGTCAATGTTTTTGTCTTTTTAATTTAAACCTAAATAATTTAATAATAACTCTGATATCACAGATGTAACTGAAAGCTGCCTCGCCATTACAGGAAATGGAGAAGTACTTTACTATAAAATCTTTATCTAAAGAGTATGTAGAAATGTGATAGGTTTCATCCTAATATTTTAGGAAGGATTTGTCAATCTCTAATTAGTTATTGTTCATGTACATTACTACTTTTTTTCTTTTTTTTAAGCCATAAGGCATAGCTAAGCTGTATGATTCCTTGGGTCTAGTTTTCAAGCTTCTGGGGTCTGCACCCACAATTTTGAAGACTGAAGTGATACTGTTTAAAATTTGAGTGCTAAATATGCTGATGCTAAATAAATAAATACTAATACAAAAAAATACAATCAGAATTATAAACATCTAACTGGATTAAATATTCCAGCAAATAGCTGTGAGTGCAAGAATGCACTTACAATTATTTGGCCTTCAAAATTTTGGGGTGGAGGAGAGGCCGGACTTGTCAAAGGAGGCCCTTGGACCTTTTTTCCTTGAGAATATTAATTTTTCTGCATGTGCATTTTGAAATGTGTATACTTTCCCATATTCAACTAAAAAAGATTTTATCTACTTCATACTACAAATTATTTGAGCTAAATTTCTAGTGACTTTTTTTTAAACCCAGAGCTACTGTTCATAAACGTAATGACTAAACTGTTATTTTCGAGTTCACTATGTACATTCCAGTAATTTTCATCCTCAGCTAGGTGCAAAGAAAAGCCAGTTTCCTTGGTTCGTGGGTATTGGTCACTTCATTTGATTTTTTTTTTTTTTATGTTTCCTTTGCTGCACTTTTAATTTAGTTTCATCAGTAGCTTGTCTTTATTTGCCTGGACTGAACATTCTTCTTTCTTTACCCCCTGTTCATTGCAAACAGCCACGGGGCAAATGTAGTCTCTCACAGCCTGGACCCTCTGTCAGCAGTCCACATAGCAGGTACCTTATTCTCCTGGTTTCCGCACTCTGTTCTAGAACACCAAGAGGATGATAGAAATTGGCCGTGATTCCTCTCAGTCCACACTGACTCCATCAGGTGGTCAGGACTTAAACAAGTGAAAACTTCCCTTTTGTTAATAGTTTGGCAAAAAGGACTTTCAATTACTGCAAATTCTTCATTAAACAGAAATAAGAAATACAGGCTAGTCCTTGAACATCTGCAGCTTCTGCTTCACAGAAATCCCATGAAATCAATTTATTTTTTCTATGCCTCTTCAAGGTGACTGTGTGCTTACACTCATGATACTTAATGATTATTTTATTTTCACATGATTTAACAGGAATGCCAGTAGGTTCATGGCAAACACTTTCTACCATCCTCTTTACCTCTAGATATTAAATTAAAGCAGATAATAGGCCAATACCATATTCTAGAATTCACAAAACCCACAGATCTGGATGAGACATACTAACATCCTTTTCTTTCTTCCTTTTTTTTCTTCCTTTTTGTTTTTTTTCCCCCCGAAACGTTTTGTTCAGTTTGTGGGTTTTCAATACTTTAGGCTCAAAACTAAAAGTCAGAATTTGAGGGTATTGAGACTTGGGATCACTTTTTCTCCCCTCCTCAGACGACTGCAGTATAACATGCTAACATTGGCTCGCCCAGTGCTCGCATCCCTGCGCTGCTCCGGGAGCAGCACTGCCCCATCTCTGTCTGACCGGTAGAGAGCAGGCTTGCAGCTACAGCTTCTTGCTTTCCACAGTGTCTCCAGCAACCTGTCATCTCTGCAGCTAACAGTGCTTCTGCGTTCTTGTTGTTGTCAGTGTGGTGTGTCTACCTCTGCTCTTTCACTGATCAGTTTACTAGCCTCTACAGTTATGAAGTGAAAAGCAAAATAAAAAAAGGAAATGAGCAAGCCAACGTGTGTAAAGGGACATCTTTTGCTATTTCAGCATCTTACTCATTGCTAAAATAATGAGAAAGTATGATTGAGATATATTTGTTCTTATTAAATATAATAATAAATCTCATTTAACCTAAACCTCATTAATTCTCTGCATTTCAAAAATTAACTAATTGGTTTTTAAAATAACTCCTGTTAAGAGTCAAAGATTTTATGTTGGAAAGAAGGAAGCTCTAGATTTAATACAGTAATTGAGCCATAAACAAGCAGACAAAAGAATACCTTAAGAGTATTATTTCTTTTCATGAGCAAAATCAAGACTTTATTCAGCAAAGTTATTCTGAAATATAAATGAAGTAAAGAGTAAAACTACCTACCATGTACGTATTTACATAAACACTTTTTAAAAAAGTTTGCTTTACATGTGTAGTTAGGAACTGTGAGTAAAGTGCCATAGTTGCAAAAGCATGTAACATATAGAACGGGTAAAGTATCTTTTGCTCCTTCCATGGGCACTAAGAAGCTGCCTCTTTTTAAGGATTTTTTTTTTTTTGAAACATAAGGAAACCACATAGAAAGTAGGGGACATATGTAAACTCCATCTTTCTGTCTGATGGAGAAAGAGAACTAATTATTCAACTCCAGTCTGCTATGAAGCTTGGCATTTTATTTGTTGTAGGGAGGAGGAAAAGGGAGGAGAGGGGCTTTACTCTGCAGCCACTAACAGCGAGGAGGAGGAGGGGACGATGCATTTGACAGATCAGCATGCTTGCACTAGCACCATTGTACTCAAGGAACACATTGTGTGCGCTTCTCCACTCTCCTGTGTAGTCAAACCACTTCTGCCAGCCTTTTGAGGTTTCTGGTTGTAGGTGCGAGCCACTGGCTCAGAGAGCAGCTAGCAGTGCTTTGCAGCTTTGAGATCAGCCTCTGTTCTAGCAGCGGCATTGGTGCGGCACCTCTCAGATCAAGTCTGTCCAGCACTGTTTATTAACACATCTTGTAGCAGCACAACACAATGTTCAATTTGTCATTCAGACAAGCATGGAATACGAATGAGTCACTGCTGAATAGGAAACTTAATCAAATGCACAAGCCAGACAGGTTGTGGTTGATGTGTAATGTGGCTTTAACTGATAACACGGTACAAGTTGTCACTATGTTCTTTAATATTTTGACATGCCTCTGATCAGAGTACTTTGTGTTTGATCTTGCACTGGATCAGCAAACTCTGTTAAGGTTTAGTATAAAGGAGAAATAAAGTCAATCCTGAAAGGTTTATCACACAAGAAGTTGTGAAGGAAAGTTCATCTAAAAAACTAGAGGGGCCATGTTTTGTGTGTAACACGTGTGATATCACCTTGCCTTCTCCGTTATCAAAGCAAAAAGACAAGCATATATAGCACGATGCTAAGCAAGGTACAGGCTTAAACTATTCGTTACATTATAGATTTAACTGAAGTCTTCTCCAAGGGGTACTAGTAATCGTGTGCTAGGTCAGAAAGCAAATCCAAGAAGCAATTCCTCTTCCTTCATCGGTTTAATAGAACTGTGATAAGTGCACACCTGGATCTGTGCCTTTGAAGGTTTTTGAAGTGATTAAAATGTTAAAAGAATAAAATAGTGGTTTAATTTGCTTAGGGGTGTTTACATTGTCTCTCTTGAGCAGCTCTATTCAAGTATTGGTGCCATAGTGCCAACCTCCATTTCCTGTTCTCCCCAGGCCTCCCCAAATGACTAGTGGATCTTTAAAGGTCACTTGCTGTTCCTGGAGCAGACCAAACCACATCACTCTCCGTGCCTTTGCCCACAAAATGTATTCATTGCAACACAGTAGCTCAAACATGAGGTTTGGGCTTGGCTTGCCATGGTTCTTTTCCCAGTTATCTCCCTCACTCTCACTTAGAGCTTGTTACTTAAAAACTTCATATATAACTGCCTTTGAAAGGGGCATTTCCATCTTCTTTACAGGGTAAGCCAAATCTGAGGGTGGGGTGATGTGATGCTGAGATCTAGGAGAGACTCCAAGTCTTGAAGTCAAATGCAGCCAATTAAGGCTGCTCCCAGGGAGTGTCTTAAGCTGTTAGGAGGAGTTGTTGCCTGCTCTTGTGGACAGATCAATACATCTTCTCCTTCATAACTGGGAAACCCCCATCTTAAAATATTAAAATCCATGGGAAAAAAGGTTTATTAGAAGGTTGCTATAAAATTTAATTTCTGTGATTATCTGGAAGTACAGTAATTCCCACTTGGACTATATCCATGGCTAGATGTAGTAGATTGGTTTTGTGCCAACGTTATCCCTTCCTTTACTCTGACAATGGTTCACCCTTCTTTCTGTCTGTTCTATTCTATTATATAAAGGGTAGTTCTGGTATCTTTCAGGTTATGTATTGGTAAGCTCAGCTCTTCATAAGAGAAATACTCCTTTTTTTGTACCTTCAAGTTTGCGTAAGTTTAAACTTATCTTCCAGAAGTTAACCAAAATGATGCAAACTGCTCTAGTGAGATCTGTTTAGGACAGATCATTAGGACATCATTAAAACAATCCCTCTTGTCTTCTGAAAAACTTCAACTGAAATATATTTTAAATTTTCTTTTGTCCCTTTTCACAGCTATTCAAAAGCCACATTATTGATTTGTGGCTATCCTATGTTAAACAACTCTAGCTTCTCCTCATTATCCTCTGAGTATGAACTTCCAAATTTATAGCAGAAGTTTTTATTGCTGCCTTGTATACTATAATCTAATATTCCTTGAGCTACTTCTTAAACCTGTTGGATTCACCCACTTTTTTTTCTGTGCAAGAAGCCAATCCTGTTTGGTATTTGCAAAGACCTTCACCATCTGTCATCATACAGATGAAATTTACTATTCTTATATTTTGTGAAATAGTCCTTTCATGAAGATAATAAATTAAGACCCATTCTTGATTAACTCCAGTAAATGACATCCTACCAGCGCAGCAGTGCCCCTATCAATGTAAGCTTGTTGTCTGCATTTCATTAGTCACTTACCATTAAACTCACTTTATTTCTTCCTATCAACTTCACTTAAATGATAAATTCCTTTTTAAAAAATTTTCAGATGCTTACTGCAATACAGATAGGTTACATCAACTATATTTTCCTTGGGAAAAAAAAATAGCAATCATCTTTAGAAGAAGGTTCTCCTTTGAGCTGAAATTAAAGTTCACTTCGACCATCCTTTCTATAGCCTGGTAAATTAGCTTCTCTCTTGAAATGCTTAGAAAAGAATTCCAATATCACTGACATTACAAACTCTCCAAAGTAAGGATAACTATTGCTTGCACTTAGGTTAATACATAAGATTTCTTGACATGAAGAAGCTTACTGTTGGCCAGGTCTGCAGCTGTGCTTCCCTCTTTTATCTACTTAGTAGGAATTGTGTAGTGGAGTGAGTAGCAGATGGCCTTACCTCCTTCCCTCCTCACAGTGTGACAAATGGTGGAGCAGTCAGAAGAGAGACAGCTGAAGAGGCAAGCTCAAGGATAAGAAATTACATTTTTCTCCAAAGTGGCACACAGTACTTCAGCTTTCCTTTCTCCTGCCAGACTAAATAGGAGTTCTGTCCTTAAGAATATTGAGCCTTTTTTATTAACAATGTATATTTTTAACCATCTCTCCTTACCAAGTCCATTAAACACTCTAAGCTGACCCATTCCATTTTTCAGCTAATTATGTAGATAGCAGAGGCGTACCTGCAATAAACAAGGGCAGTACAGCACTTGAACTTTTTATAACTCCCCCTCTGAAGATGTTTGTGTAACATTTCTTTATTTGCTTCTGTAATTGTTTCCATTCAGAATTATTTTTCAATACCCTACTTCACTGCAGAAAAAATTGTTTGCTGTGAATTGTTTTAATTTTTGAAAGAAAGTTTATGTTTCTTTTTGAGATCAGCCTTGCAGCTTACACATACCATTTCTTCTTCTTTTTTTTCTTTTTTTTTTTGTAAAATAAAAAAATTGCAAAGCAAAAAGCGCTAGATTGTGCTACTAAAGGCATAGGAAAAAGAAAAGAAAAATTATGTATTAACTTTGCCCCCTTTTGGTTCCACTCTTTGGAAATTCCCCTTTTGACACCCAGTGTTGCCCTAGAGTAGCTTTGAGGCAATGAAAAAAATTACACTTTGCTCACTATCAGACAGCAGTTAGCAACTGCAGAAATGTGGTCTTTTTTAGATTTGGATTAACAGCGATTATACAATAAGAGCCTTGTAAATAGGTAGACTGTGCAATCAAATGCTTGGAATTGTAATGAAGTACTCCTTGTTCCCTTTGTTTCTACCTCAGTCCATTAACTTTCTGTCTTGGTATTCTCAGATGGTAGAAGTCCCAATCTAATTAAACTTTAATATTAAATGCTCTGATGCTGTTAAATGTGCCATATCCTTTCAATATCTTCTTTATAATACATGATCTTACGTTATGCAGTAAGCAGCTTTCCATCTGGGCTACAATAGCATGGATTCAGAAAATACAATATCTGATGTTTTGATTATCACTGCTTTCCGGGATATTTAGTTCAAGTTAATTATTTAGCCTACCAGAGTGTTTATGTATCTGCTGGTCATCTGAACTTTACCAAATCTGTCTGGCTTTTTTGAAATCTTCATAGTGGGAGGCTATAATATATGAACAAGAAAATCAAAATAATCTTAAGCATAGAAATAATTATTTTCTGAACATGTGGAAAGGGGATCCCTGCTAAGCCTGGCATCATTTTGAAGATTATGTTTTCATTTTTGGATGCTTACCCACACAGATTCAGATCTATCAGGGAGACAGGATAAAAAGAACAAGGGGAAGTCAAGGAAACACTAAGGAACCATCACCCCCTCTTTACTTTACTGGGGAGCATTTGACCTCAGCCAACAAGCCTGATTTCCCACATCTCCTTATGAGCATTTTTATCTCCTAAACTCTAGGAAACCACAGATTTTCTGAGGCCTCATAATCACAGCAAACATGTGAATGTATTGTAGCAACATGTCTAAGACAAAATTCATGACCTAATGTCCTAATGGAAGAGTTCTTAAAGCAAGTTACTTGAAGGCTCTGAGTTTTTCCATTTCTGGCTTGTGCTAAAATGCAGTATTTTTCCATGCTATTTAATTAGCACACCGAGACCATCAGATTTTATCTTCCTTAGTCACTCTTTTCAGCTTTTGATAGTTTCAGTCAAAAAGAAAAATGTGAAATTTATGTCTTTATCCTTGATTAAAATAATAGAATGGATTTTTGTGCTTAATTTGAAGTGTTCCTTTGGAAATATTTGTGTTAGATCTCTCCTGCCTCAAAGACGTATGATGGGTGTGTGCCATTTCAAGTCAGATCCATCGACATGATGGAGAAAATCACTTGGAAGGTGATGGTGTCTAGTCAGTTGAGCAGATAGATTTTAACTGCTGATTCCGTGCAAGATTCAAAATACAATGTGCTTTGTAGAAAATGAGTCCCCATTACCTGCATATTGGTGTATTGATTGACTGAAGATATGTAACTGAATCTCAATGCATTATACCCTCACGGATACCATACACATAAACAAATGTAGAAATTTACGCAAATCAAATGCAACTGGCCATTTTAAACAGAAAAGCTTACCTTATAGACAGCATGCATTGAACAAATGTGACAGGTATGGCCCACCTTTTATTTTCCCCTTCTCTATAGCACAGGGTTTTAAGTGGAGAGTCTTTCCCATAAATGATGAAGGGGCTATGGGGTCACAAAGCCTCTTCTACTGTGATCATTTGGTGTTTTCCTACCCTTTCTAGAAATACGGGATCTCTTAAGCATGTTAGGGATATAGCATGTTCAGTGAAAAATACCTCTGCAGTTGTCAGTCAAATTCTGTACAAATTGTAAACCAGCCTTCGGGGAGGTTGAGTGCCCAAGGGCAACCTCTGCTGCAGTAATGTGTTAGTGTATTCAACTGTCCATCTTCTTTTCTCAGGTCCACAAGAGGTGGCTCAGGTTCCTCCCCTTCTGAGGCTGGGCCGGCATGGCGGTGCCCGTCCTTCTTCCTCAGAGTCCTCAGAGCTGCTCTGCCACTCCAGCTCCTCTTGCTGCTCCTGATTGGGCTGGCTTGCCTGGTGCCAGTGACTGAGGAGGATTACAGCTGTGCTATGGCAAACAACTTTGCCCGCTCTTTCCACCCCATGCTAAAATACATGAATGGTCCCCCTCCGTTATGAAGGAGACCTGTGAGACAGCGGGAGACCTTGCTGTTGTGCTAGCTGGAAGCAAGATGGTTTCAAAGGGTGACAGGGTTCAGTGTGGCAGCTTTACCTGTGTGCTGCAGCCACCGCTGTGGCCGTGTCTTTCTCTGCTGGCACTCAGCTCAGTGTATCAGTCTCAAACTGTACAACGTATTACCTGAGTAGCATCATTTCAATACTCACATCCTGAGTACTAAGGAGGGTGTGATGTATGTGAGGGAAATCTCTTCTGTACAGCTTTTGGGATCTTTTAGCCACTTTATATCCAGGTCATTGCCCTGTACTATGCATAGCCAAGGACTTGATACTGTAGATCCTTTCCTGTGTGCTGCTCCAAATGACCCATTAGCCAGTCTTTGTTATATACCCTCTCAGTATCTACAGTATACAAAATAACCAATGCTTAAGAAATTTTAGAGCATTTGTAACATACAATTTTAAAGAATCTTGTATGGCGATGTATTATTCCCTGTGGTTTCTGTTTCAGGCATGGTGTTCTAACTTTTGCTTTGGATGCAACAAGGTGTAAATCTGAGAAGCACTTTTTTAAGGTTTAAAAAAATGGATGTAATAAATAAGATCGCAAAAGTTTTTATGAGGAAAAATGTTGAATGTCAAGTTGAAAAACAAAGAACATATTTATGTATGTACAGTTTGCTAAGCCAAGTTTTGTTTGTATTGATTTCTTTGCATTTATTATAGATACCATAAAATATTTTGTCTACGTGCTTTTTAATAACGACTATGGAAACCTCTTAAGTTCAGAACAAATATGTATGGTATTAAAAAAATAGGAGACATCCATATGCTGCACTTCAAAAGAGAATTAAAAAATTCTGTAACAAACTAACGGTATTAGGTATATGTTTGAATGAGAAGACATGGAAAACTTGACAAATAGTAGAATACATGGGAAAGTACCACATAAGTTGTGCTAATATTGAAAGCAGTACATGGTTTGAATTAATGATTCGTCACTTCAGGTTTTTCTTTTCTTCAAGCTGCTTCTTGAAGTTCATTCTCACCCATGTGTTGTTTCTCTGTGTCTGTGTTTTTATCTATGCATTCATGTGCAATCTTTGCCAATTGAGGTTGTACCAGGCCACAATTAAGGATATTTTTTCCTATGGGTATACTGGAAACTTCCTAATATTCTCCATAGCAGCTCAATACAAAGATAGATATTTATGCTTTACCCATAGTTATTCTAGTGGAATAGGCAAAATATAAGCATAAACAGCAAAAAAAAACAGAACACATTGAAAACTCACAAATTTTCCAGAAATATTGCAAAAACTCACAGTGTGCACAGTGGCACTTGGCCCAGCTTATCAGTCAGAACTTGACCAAAACAGGATTCTTTTCAATTATGAAAATATACAGAGCTTGGCTCTAAGTTACTGCTCTTTAATAAGTGTGGGGGCTTTGAAGCCATGACACACACAATGTGAATTTTTCTTTTCAGTCAAATGTTTTTACTGATAATATATTGGCTTGCATGACAGAAATAAAGAAGGCAGAAGAAAGTACAAGCACATTAGTTGCTGTTACGTGGAGTTGCTTTTCTGGCATGTCGTCTTTTGAGTTTTTATGAGGATAGGGTAGTCAGAGGTAGGGAACCACAAGCTGAACTCCAGCATTTGGAAGAGCCAAAATAAAGCTTCCTTTTCAGATAAGTGTAACCATCAACATTTTTGTGAAAAGGATTTTGTATGTTCACAAAATACCTTCAGTGTCTGAGACCCAAGTCTGGACTGACACAAGCATGTGTTCTTTTCAAGGCTGAGTTTCCTTCATTGCTATTCAGAAGTTATGTTAAGCTAGATTAGTACTCAATAATCACTGATTCTTAGTAGACAAAGATAAGGAACATACATTTGGGCTACAAGGAAGGGCTGTTACTTGCAAAAGGTCTGACATACCACGTAAAATTGACCCCTCCTCTCTTTTCTGATACCGTTCTCTGGTGACGTAATGTAATCAATGGCAATCAGTGCACCTACGTGAGTAATTCAGTAGTTTGCTGGACCTGTTAGTCTAGGTCTGTGCATGCTTTAGACATCCTTTCATCAGCCAGTCCTTGGGTCTGGTCGTTGATTTTTGTTGAAAGATATTTTTGTTTTCTTTTAAAAGTAAATGGTGTAAAGGAAAAAAAGACTAATTTAGGGAGAAATAAGGATCTCAGCCTGACTTCGTCTCCTATTTTCCAGCCAACTGTTGGTGTTCTCATGGAAATAAATGTTATAACTGTGAGTATAAACTTATGGAATAACAGTCTATTGAAGGAACCAGGCAAAAAGTCACAGGTGAGGCCTGCGTTTATTTCCTATGCTGTGTAAAAACTGAGGGGGAGGCAGGGATATTTGAAAGGAGTTGGTTAGGAGGGAGAGGGGAGTACAAGGAAGAGAGGTCAGTTTGAATAATGTCAGATGCAACAATTAAGTACTTTATCAAAAGTATACAGGATAATACCTGGCCCATTTTGAATTGTAACCTGAATTTTGCCAGTTATTTTGCCACTCTGTAGCCCCTACTTCCCTTGACTGCTTGAATGGCTCCCCACGTCCCCAGCCCGTACAGAAAAACAGTCTGTCTTCTGCAGAAGGAAAGCATAATTTCTATGCTCAAGCTCCATGGGGAGTTTTGGGGAGTAGTCACTAAAATGGACAGAAGGGAGGGATGTAGCAATTCTTCAATCTTGTTCATCATGGTCATGTCCTTTTATTTCACTGACTTCTTGAAATGACAAAGGGAAAACTGCCAGAGAAGTAAAGGTTAAGCTGGTTAAATAGGGAAAAATTGATGTGAAATCATAGGAACTTTTCATAATTATTTCCTTAAATAGAGTTAGGTCTAATTGGGAAAAGAAGTGTTGAAAATTAAAGGAAGCAAAGAATTTGGAAGGTCACATCATCAAGTGTCAGTAGCCCTTTCAGATTCAGTGCATTTTAGGCTGATGATCCCAGGGCACACATGCAATGTCTCACCTCTGCCTTGCTGATGAACCAGTGGACAGAGGGTCCCTGCCATGCTTTGCTCCTTCCAGGTGTTTAAAAGTGAAGCTTCTTGTGTTCATAGCTTCAAACTCCGGGTTGCAGCCATAGAGCTGACTATCAATGTATTGACTGTGGATGTAGAGAACTTGGTTTTGACCCTGAGGGATCTGCTCGCACAAAGCAGTAGACAGCAGACTCTCTACAATACTTGTGAATAAGGCACTCACAGATGGTGACAGACACACTTAAGTGTTATAGACAGGAAAAATGCCTGTAAATCCTAAATTTCCCATACCTTCAAGGACAGGAATGTCACTGTAAGCTGATGTCCCAGGGGAATCACAGACCGTTTGCACCACCAGAGGGTTCCTTGAGTGCCACTTTGGAGTTCTTGCTTCTGATACTTTCAATCTCAACTCAAAATCAACATCAGACCAGTTAAAGTGGTTTGAGCAACAGGCACCTCCAAAAGGAATTTTCAGGCCATGAACAAATTTCATTGTAACTTCAAATGTGATTTTGCAGAACTGGATCTTTATCCTAAAAACTGACACAAAGAAGTCAAAATGCAAATAAGTGGGCAGGCTCTTCACAAGCTTCATTCCAAGAGCACCAGTGACTTGGAGGTCTAGCTTGAGTTGCAAATCACTGGGTGACATCATTGCAACATACGCATTTATCATCACATCATGAACCAGGTTAAATGGGGCAATTGTAGGAGCAAAAAAACAACACACAGAAAGCTGTCAAGCATTGCAGCCAGTAGCACTGGCCAGCTTGGCAGCCTGGGTGCCTTTCTCATCCTGATAATGGGTTGCTAAATTTAAGAAATGCACAGGTTAGTCTCACATGCCCTGTCTCTGCTACGCCTGCAACCCAACATCTACCTTCTTTCTGAAACGCCACCTACTTGGGATCTGCAAACACAAGGGGCTGATTTCTGGTAATGTGCCTTGAGCCTTGGCTGCAAGGCATGAGGGAAGACAGTGCAGGAGCTGCCAAACTCTGGGTCTGTGTTGAAGGCATGTGTCTAAGCATAGAGAAAGTAGAGTCTGCCTCCAGGGGAGCCCCAGTCTTTACCACAGTGTATTTTTTCCCATTTTCTACTGTAGATAGATGCAGTAGCTTCTGTAGAGGTGTAATCATCCCCGTGCTTGACATACCTTGCAACACAGAACCTTGCTTATTGGGCTGTAGTCACCTCAGAGCTAATGAGTGTTTTAAGGCATAGTGGAAACTGGTTGCTCAGTGACCCCAGACTGCAATATCAAGGCACTATCTCATTATGCTTGTATTGATAATAGTGAAAAATAAGGAGCACGATTTGCCCTGAACTTACTGCATCTGTTTGTGGAGCTTCATTTGTGGACCATGCTTTACAAAATCTGAAAGCAGGCTGCAAGGTGATATTTAGAGACATCTGACAGTGTTAGGAGTACAAATGATCTCGAGTTGACAGAACTAGTGTGTCCTTTCTTTTCACAGCTGTGAGCATGATGCTATCCATTACCTATTCCCCACCCTGCTCCAGCAGTGATAACAGCTTCTTTCTGCAACAGATCAATAGTTCCTCACCACTGGTTTGCCACCCTTCCAGCTTTGCTGCAAATGCTGTGAACACCTGCAGTATGGCTTTCTCTTTCCTAAGAACTTTTCCCTTCAGCTGGTTATTGGACAAGAGCAAAGCTGCTGGGATTGTCTTATGAACAGTCATCCCTGGCCCTCGGTCTTGTGTTATTTGTGGTGGAGAAATCTGTTTACAACTGATAGCATCTCTCAACATACTCATCATCATCATGTGCACCCGAGTGGATGTGTGTGTGTTCAAAGGCATAACAGAAACTGGTTGCTCACAGCCTTCAAACTACAGATGCTATCAAGATGAAGCAACTCTAGGAGGATTCTGGGAAATAAGAGCAAGTCAAGAAGAAATGCAGATTATATAGCAATAGAAGAGACCATTGATCTTCTCACTTCCTTGCACTTCCCATATTTGGTGTTTGAAGTAACGGATTATGGAAAGGAAAAGAGCAGAAAGTGCCGTAGTGAGGTTTGATTTAAACTGGGTGGTTTGGCAGCAGTCAAATGCAGAATTCATCTAAGTGTTTTCCTAAATTGAGGGGGAGAGGGGGAGTGCAGGGCGGGGGTCATTTGTCTTTTGCCTTGTGTGTATTACAGGCATAGAGTTCCCTACATAAGGGAACTAGTCTAGGTACTGGCTGAGTCGTTGTAACCTTGGCAGCATGTTGTGAAATGCACTACAGCCAGCTGAATTCTATTGCTGTTGCACTGTTTGGTCATAATTAGACCCAGAGGGACATAGGTGTGAAACCTATATTTGAGAGAAGTTATGCTTGTGGTAATAATATTAAGAACATTGGAATGTTCTAATAATATTGCTCAATAAATAAATAAATAGGAATGACTTAGAGAATTAATTGGTCTTCCCAGAAAGCAATAGATAAAAATCTGTGAAACAAGATAAAAGGAAATGAATAACTTCTCTCTGAAGCACTGAAGATTTGTCATAGACTAAGGCCTGGTTAAACGATAGAAATCTGAATTTTGTTAAATTGCTCTAAAAGCAGATAGGAACTGAAAAGCTGTAACATCTATTGTTTGGTGCCACCTAATACACCATTCCAGAAATGAACTGGTCAAAACTGCTTTGTTCGAGTAAGAATCTATTTAAGGACCTGAGACACAGCAAATGGATTTCACCACAGTGAGGTCTGAGTAACACTGGCACATTTAATTTTTTTGAAAAGAGAGGATACTTTAGGAAAGTATTGCCCATTTCTTGTATCAAAGGTGTCCTTGGTGGGGGGAGAGGTGCACCACAGAGCTCTTCTGGTCAGGGATCATGCAGATGTGGATATAATTTGCACACAGGTTACTCAGGTCAGGCTCTTTGTGTTTTAAGGCATGTTGTAATTCTTGGGAGACTGCTATTATGGATGTTGTAATTGTGGGGGTTTTTCCATTCCTTTGTTTTTAGAAAGGATGTTTTAAAAAACAGCTGGAAGTAAAGCTACCAGAGTCCACTTTTTAATGTAAGTGCTCACAAGTCTATCCCAGAAGTGGGACATTCATATCTGTAGTATTTTCTTTATAAACAATTCCAACGTTGTCTGGGAGGCTCTCCTGACCATAGAGCTACAGGTTAAAGCACGTGGTTGCAATTGTGACTCCTTTGCTAAATTTGAAACACTGTGCAGGCTGGCATGCAGACCGTGGGGGCAAGGGGAGAAAAAAGAACTGGATGAAAGAATGATGCTGTAGCATTTTAGCTATAAATAGATAGATAGCTAGTTATACATACATGCATACATACATACAAACATACATACGAAGAAGACATTTTTGAGCTGTAGTTTCTTTTCCTGTTTTCATATTTAACGTAAGCAAAAATTAATCCGCAAGGGCAGAGTGGAATTCAAACTTTTCTGCTTCATACAAATGCCTAAAGTTTCAAGCTTTTATGTGCTCTAATGTAAATCTCACCACAAAATGGGCAGCACTTTTTGCTCATCTCTAGAGTATAACATATTTGTTCCCCTTTCTATGGATGACAAAAGTTCTGAAGAGGTGAGTGAAAAATAAAAAATAATCTGACCAGAAGCAAATCTTTCTGTCTTAGAGAGTAGCATTCAGTCTTTATGTGTAGAGGAGCTAATTATCTTAGTCCCAAATGTGCAAAATCTGGCTAAAAATGTCTGAAAAAAGCCTTTCCTCACATGCACATTTTTCATCTGTTTAAAATGGTAACATTCTGAAGTGCACAAATGTGTAGGAATGGAAAACGGCAGGAGATAAATTTTATATCACCTGCATGCCTGCAGAAATGAAGACATTAGCAGAATGACACCTGAATACTGCAGCACACCGTTCTTAAAGGGACATGAGAGCTAGTTAGCCTTGTTCCTGCTGAGAAAAGTGCCAAATGTTATTATTTTGATGGTCGATTTTCCTGAAGACTTCATGACCATTTTTACACTTGAGCCTCTGTGCCTGCAGGATGCCGTGGTGAATGGTAGTAATTGGAGCCTGGCTGGGCATAAGAAAAAACACATACGCAGTGCCCTTCCGTGGGCATTCTTTCTATGTGAGCACGGTGGTGAGTGCTGTTTTACGTGTTTGGATTTTCCTCTTCACTGTGTGGGTGGTGGAGACAAGCAGTGTACTGCAAAGGAAAGAGATGTAAGACTTTTCCAGCCTCAGAAACAGCTGCTTCATGGGGTTATTAAGGCTGCAGTATCTGGATTTAAAAAAAAAGTTGAAAAATTCCGTCATTTAATATTGAGGAACAAGCATGGCCAAAAGGCTTCTAACGAGGGATGGTGCCCCACTGACTGGGAACACCCAGGTTTTAGTCCATGCAGAAGCTGTTATTGCATAACCGAGAGGATTGCCTTAATTAACAGAAAAGAAATGCAGTCAAATACATTCTTTGATGATGCCTTAATTATGTAATACCTTTCTAATTAGTTAAATAGAATAAAATATGCTGGAACAAGGCAGGCATCCCTTACATGTCAGGAAAGAGAGAAAGGAGGGGTGTGGGGGAGCCCAGTGCTCAGGGCTGTATGCATGTGTATGGGATCCCTTGGGGGAGCTGCTCTGTGAGGTGCTGTGTGTGTACACAGAAGCGAGAGTGGTGGGCCCAGTAAAAGTGAGCCAGAAGTTTTAGCTGCAAGAGCTCTGCAGTGAAATAGAAAGGCATGTCCTTACCGTATCATTTCTTAAACTACTTCACCCAACAGACATAAGAAATTGCTAATGAAGCTGGAGTCTCAGATGGCACCCCAGAGCAAGGTGACATCTCATCCACCTTCTCCCATCATGGGAGACACATCATGGGATGAATGAAGGAGAGGGAGACAGACCCTTTTCAGTTGTGCCCACTTACAGGGCAAAAGGCAGTGGGCACAAATTAAACCACATGAAATTCCATCTGAGCACAGGCAAAATATTTTATAATGTGAAGGTGGTCAAACCCTGGAAAAGGGGGCCCAGAGAGCAGGGTCTCCTTTTGTGACTATTCAACACTCAACTGGGCCTGGCCCTGAGCAGTTGTCTTTAGGTGATCCAGCTCTGAGCCAGGAATTGGACTAGACAGTCTCCAGTGGGGCATTCCCAGCTCACTGCACTGTGATACTCTGTGGTCATGTTGTGCTCCAGAAAGAGATGGGCTAAAGAATGCCTAATCTCAGGTAGTGTGCAACACTTTGCTCATTCAAATTGCTACAATTTTTGCAGAGGTATGTTCAGACTTCAGCTGTTCAGTTTTTAATTTAGGAGTGCTGGGGTTTTGATTTTGCAAGAATATTCTGCTATGTAGCTGCTTTTTTTGGATTAAGTCTGTGAGTTCATTATCATGTAGCAGCTGTCATTTTAAGCCATGTCTTCATGAACTGTAAGCGCCCATTAGGTCCTGTGGTTAAAAAATTATATAAAGACATTGAATGGTGTTGTATTTTGAGTCAGCATTGAAAATTATGTTATTTATTTTGAGCACATGTACATGTGCACTTAATTTCTATTACTCAGACACACCCGTTGTGGCCAAAGAAGCTAGTCTCAGTCAGGCTCTTTGTCATGGAAGCATGTTGCAAAACAATAATTTGATTTGGAACCTTTGTTCAGTTTAACTCGGCACTTGCAAATCCCAACAGTTCCCATCTTTCTTTTGGAGTCTGAATAGGCTATTTGCTTTCATATTTGACAAGCTACAGGGTGAGGTTTCACATGAACAAAGTACATTGCCTGTCTTATCTTCAACACTGAGATGATAGTTAAAGTCGAGGTAATAATCTTATTATTTTTTCCTTGTAATTTCACTGAAATATATATATAAGAAAAGAGAAGAACCTATGAGCCAATAGTCCCATGTGGAACCAGCATGACACAGAAAACAGATGAAAAAAAATCAACACAGAGATTATATGCTCTCTGTGTTACTGATAGATATATATCTATCATCTATCCATACTACAAGTATGGAAATACCTACATATGTATGCAAATACTATAGCTTACTGGTTTGATTCTTTACAAACACCAAAAATTATTTTGAGAGTATTTTACAGGATAGAGTTAAGTTCAAAGTGGTCTTATGTCAATAAAAGTATCTTTCGTTTCTTTTCTTCCCCTTCCTGACAGCTTAGTCAAGACTAAGATTTTTTTTTTCCTGAAGACTATTTTCACTTGGGAAAGAAGTACTATTTGCTTTGATATGAACTAACTCATGGTAAGTGGCAGCCAACTACAGATGGCTAAATTCACACAATTTGTCTCTTCTGCCATAATCTATTTTGCAAGCCAAAATAAGGAACTTAAAGGAAAATTCTAAGAACATTAAAGCACATAAAGTACTAAGTATTTAGGTAACTTCCCTGGAGTCATTTGGATTACTAGTGATTACACCTAGTATGTTGTCAATGCTAGATATGGCCATTCTCTGATGCTTTCTGGGAAAAGTGAAGAAATTAATTAAGAAATAATTTTCACTTTCACTTAGATCCACAGAAACAGACATATTCTGATTCTGTAAAAAACAGTGTACCATTTTGTTATCTACTGGAAAATAATAAGCAGATAAGCATATTTTTAAAACTGTGCAAAAGATAACTAATGAAACAATGTGTTCTGATTAATTCTTTATTTTCAACATCAAATACATTGATAAAAATCTTGCACCAATCAGGTAGCCTACCAGATTTTTTATTTAGACTTTTTTAGGACTTTTTCAGGTGCAAAACAAAGAAAATAATACCTCACCAAAAACAAAAACGTCAATAATTTCATATGCCTCAGTGAAAGAACAGAATACTTTGACAAATACATTATGACAGCTGAGCCTATACCAAAGAAAGGACTTTGCTCTGACAGACTACATAGTGCACACAAAAGCATTAGTTTCATAGTACATACAGTAAGGTGATACATAAAGTGGCTTGATAATGCAAGTCTCGTGACCAGCAGTCTATCCCTTCATTTTTCCATGGGCACTTTCTGAAGAAACAGACTTCTAATTATAGGCACACAGGATTACAGAGCATACTAATTTGCAAGACAGCAGCATATATATTTTTTTTTTAATTTTTGTTTGTTTCTTTAGGCACATTTGAATGCAAAATAATTTTTTTTTTTTAACACAGTGCAAAACCAAATACCCGTTATGGGCAACAATCACTTTGAAAACAACTTTCAGGATATCAGGCTATCTACATTTGAAGGATGAAAGGGAATTGTGAGTGGAAAGGGTAGGACATTAATACTGGGAAAACATTAATTTTAAATTCTCAGATCAGTTTGAGATTTTGCTGCAGTTGCAGGTGACAGCAAAGATTGGTTTGTATTATGATACCATCCATAACATCGTCCTTCTATTACATGTGCTGACTTTCTATCTGAAAAGCCACATCATGTTGTAGATAGCATTGAAAACATCCATCTCTTTATTCAAAGTAAGAAATGCACTTCATGCAAGTTCAGCTGAGAATACCTTATATACAAAATCCCATTATCTGTAGGTTGAATTGCACTCTAATTTTAAAGCAGGATATTATATACAAAAGAGAGGCTTGCCGTGTTCTTACCTAAGCCTGTAGTAAAGCCCTAGTAAGGCAGAATTTTTACTTTGTTAGTAGTTTGCTTATTTTCAAACATTTGGCACAGCTCTTAAGGAATCAGTTGGCATCAATTGAAATGGATGGAGGCTCCAATACAAATCCTGGCTTAAATGAAGGGGATGGTTTGGGGTTTTTTTGTTTTCTTTTTTTCAGTTTGAGGTCCAGTGATCTGCTGACAGTCCTTGCAATATCCTTGGGAGCTCAGTTCAGATTATTTCTTTAATGACATTTTAAAATTCCTCAGTGTAGAGGAGAAAAACCATCAAGTGATGTCACTGAAACATAATAGTAAATTTACCACAACACATACCAAGAAACTTTCATTAAATTATTTTACCCCAGTACAAATCTTACTACCCCAACTGGGAGTTTTACCTGAGACAAAGTCTGCAACCTTGAGACATGGCTCAAACCACTATAAACCAGAGTACCTTTCACATATTTAATACTCAGGTACAACTAAGTGCCACACATCTCCCTATCTCCTTGTCTACCTCCCAAGCATTTTACAATAATTCAGTAACAACCATGTTCTCAAGCAAAGCAAGTTCATCTGGTCTATTTCTGTTTGCCTTGTGCTGGTATTACATTGCCTATGTTTCTAGAGGGGTTTTTTTTGTTTTGTTTTTTGATATTTTTGGTTTTTTTAAAAAAATCTATGTATAAACATTACAAAATAATTCTTTTGTTAGCTGTCCAGAGACATCACTATGAATGTTTTGGTAAAAGCATAATTAGCTGCCTTGAAAAGTTTTCTTTCAATTTTTTTTACATGCTGTATATTTTTATTTAATATCCAGCACCAGGTATTCAGGTAGTACTGGTTTGTCAGCTGCAAATATAAAGTATATATGTATATATATATATATATATATNTATATATGTATATATATATATATATATACACACACATAAAATAGCATCTTGTGAAATAACAATTACCAAATGTCAGGCACAATTGTTTGCATACATGAGAGCATAATTCAGAATTACATATGAAAAAAGTTGTCATTTTGTGTCATAGATTTTATTTAATCCATTGAATAGCTACATTCAGCTGTCTGATATGGGGGACATCTTTATAGATAACTCTGGGTAGGTTACTAAATTCACTAAGGTGCTGCTTCAATTACAATCTCATTAAAAAGTTAATGGCATGGATACTGTAACTGCCCCGAGGTAAGTGAATGTGTTACTGGGAATCACTCATTCTTTCTAGGTTGCCCTTCATTGTTGTCACCACAAACATGGGAGGACTGGCTGAAGCTAAATTACTTCCTTGCAAGGGCCAAGCCTAGGAAAGCCTTCAAAATTAAGACTGAGCTGAGCTGAGCTGACTGATTACATTCTGTATACTCCAAGACGCACTATGGTACTCTTCTGCCTGCTGCATACCACTTCAAATCATGATTTTCCATCTTTACTGGGAAAATCTGTAGAGTGTAAAGGTACTTGCCCTATGTAGGTACCATCAGAATCTGACCCTCTGTTGTGAACTGCTCTCCATGAACTACCTTTTTTTCTGTAGGTCGAATTTACACTTGAATCAATGCAATGATCTGTTCTGGGATGTAGGAAGGGAGGCGTTCATTTAAACCAATTTGCCTCCCAGCCTAGGAGCTTGATCTGTGTGTTCTGTCCTAGAGAACACCGAGTTGCATGCACAGTATTTAAAGAGCAGCTCTAATGCACCCTGGGCTGCAAGTGAATGGTGATGGTGTAAGCATGCGAATTTAACTACAGGGATTCCTGTGCTCCATTCAGATCTTAGCCTGCACTCATTTAAGGGAATTCATGGTTTTTCTAACACATTTGAAAACCAGCTAGTAAAACCCCAAAATGTCCATTTTCTTTCATGTCATTTAGGAGCCCTCAAAAAGCCCTTAGGTACCAAATTAGCGTGCGCACGCACACACACACACACATACACAGACATGCTTTTACCAAATACACAAAAAGACAAAATCTTCAGCACATTCAGGAAAAAATGACACTATAATATGCATCAGGAAAAGGCCTATTAACTTACAGTGACTACTTCACATGTTTAGGCTTGCACAGTTTTCGAGGAACCTTCTCAAACATAGGTACATCTAGCTTTAGACTTTCAAACTGCTCATATCCTCAAATATGTACATGAAACTATTATAGACATCTTTATGTACATTCACTAAAGAACTGAATTATTGACTTGGAGCACAAACCCATCCTATGTCTTGCTGCCTTCACAATTGCTGTGAAACTTGATGTCACTGCACACAGACTCTGCTTGTGTGACAGGGACCATAATTAGACATAGGCACTCCTGTATGGCATTAGTTGGACTATTTCCTATATTTAGTTACTACAGGATATTCCAATCAACATAAAGGTTTCAACTATAATAAAAGAAGCATCCCTGAACCCCTTCTCTAGCACGGTGGCCAGCCACTGTGGAGCAGCCTACACATGTGCTATGAAACGTCCTGATTGGCAGGGTGGTCACTTCCATCACCCTATTGGAATAATCCCTGGTCCATGCTAACTCCCGAAGTGCACCTGTCAAGCACAAGTGCAGATAGCACAGGCAAAGTTTATCATTAGATTAGTAAAATATCCCTGGCATATGTAATAATCTCACTCCAGTACCCAGCAAAGTTCCCTGACATGTTTAATTTTCTAGCATAGAGGCAGTCAAACAGCACTAATTCCTACTTTGGATAGGACATCATAGGAATTTCTTCAGTCTCTCTCTTTCATGTCTTTTTGAAACTCTTGATGTCAGTGGACCTTTTCTATATTGGTCTGAAGAATCAAACTAATCCTTGTGAATATCCTTATGAGTTACAGACATGCATGGAGAAAGAGGTTTATCTTTCTGGACATGCAGTCCCAGAGTCTACACCATGTCTGAGGTCCATTGCCCAGTTCTGGTGTCACAGGTGAGCTGGCTCTTAATGGTGATTTCAAAACATGCCACAACAAGAGCCAAAGAAAGCCAAGGCAAGGAAAAAACTGCTGCTCTGACTGTGATGCCAGCCCTCCCACACACAGCTAGATAACACTCTGCAGAGCAGGGATGGGACCATTCCACCCTGCTGTGCCAGTCTTTCACTGGCATCCTCACCCCTTGCTTTGTAGCACAACAAAGCACAGGACAGGGGGAGGGGTTTTTAATAAATAATGCTGCATCCTGTATGTGTGTGAAGACCTTTTTTTTAAGACCTGAGGATTTTTGTCATCATCTGGTCTGATTTAAGAGTAATTCCCTATGTTATCACTGTTTGACAGGTTGCCCTGGATTTCTACTCTCGAGCAACAGAACAATTTAGCTTTCTAGGACCAGACAGGATAGGAGGCATGCAATACAATTAATCTAGAGGATATGATAAGGGTACCTAAAAGTTTGGTCACAATGAGCTTGAGAGGGAGTTGTCTGCTGATGTAAGCCAGCAAGGTAAAACAGTATTTTTCTCAGACAGCAGTTCCTTTATACTGTAGGAAGAAAAAAAGCAGGAATCTAACTAAACTACCAAGGCAGTCCCTAGCAGTGCAGTTTCACTATGGCACACTAGGATGCCAGTCAACTTTCTATTTACACCCCTGAAAAAGTCATCCAGAATCTCTACCAAACTGCTTCAAAGTTTCAAGCAAGTAAAGGACTAAGTGAGCTCAGGATTTTGGGTGGATATTAAAGACTACAACTCAGGAAGATATCAACATGCATGGTGTGGTATGGCCTATCAATTTATAGTAAAATGAATGTATGGATTAGATTAGGACATACCAAAATTAGGACAAGCAAAATTAAATAAAAAAACACTGCATATTTTAAATCAAGTTAGCCTGACAATCCTTGCTGGCTGTCCACGGAAATGAAATGTCTTCCATTTAGGATAAGCAATCAATTTAGGCAAGCGGTTGATGAACACTCAAATGGAAAATGCAGGTGTCTGTTATAATTGGAGTGTTTTGAAAGGAGGCACAGAGACGAAACGAAGCATGAGCTAGGTAGTACACCGCTGGGTTGCTCATACCATTACATATGCTGACTTCCATTTATATTGTGTTCTGCATATTCTCCTCTTCTTTGCTGTTTACATAAAAAGACTGCAAGGAATGAGATGAAGCTGATGCAGTTGTCAGCTGGCTCCGGTTCTCCTCTTCCATGGGCGCAGCACTCCTGGCTGCCGGGGCGTGCAGTCGGTGAGCGTCCAGCATCTCCAGCAAGAGGTCGTAGAGCGGAACAACGTTCTTACACTTCATATTGTACAGGTGCTCCATTCCTTTGTTGCTGTGGGTTGTGATGAAACAATAGTTATTTTCCAAATATGCTATGGGGGGAAAAAAAGCTACCAGCTAACAATATCTGTTAGGTTCATGTAAATTCTGTCTACAACTAACTTAGCAGTGCATTTGCTGTACATGTCTTCTACAGTTAAGCAAAAGGCAGAACCTTCAAAGAACATTGCAGACTGCCCGTGGTCAAGTTGTCTTCTAAAGGTGTCTTTTTTGCTCTTTGCCTAAAAGGTAGCCTAGAGCACACAGACTCTTAACTTAGCCACTGTGACTAAGTGGAGAGGATGAATTTTGCCTTTCCCATAATAAAAAAAATCACTTTTCTTTCCTAGAAAATAAGCTCAACCAATTTATTAGCAAAAGCTCACTTGTAATAGTATCCATTCACAAAACTGTGAAACAACAATTAACTTTATTGTGCATCTTGAATTTCCTTAATTGTACAAATTCTTCTTAGATGGGAAAAAAAAAAAAGATGCTTAACACAAGGATAAAGAGACACCACAAAATGACACAGGTGGAAAAAAACACATGCACACACCCCTTGACTTTTTCCTGAAGACCTGTATATCAGTTCTGAGGATTCTACTCAGTACTTTACAAACACCTGTGTCCAGGTCTGGGGTCCTCACCATGAGAAAAACTTAGACCTGTTAGAACAGGTTCAGAGTAGGGCCATGAGAATGGCTGGAGCACGTCTCCTATGAAGACAGGCTGAGAGAATTGGTGTTGTTCAGCCAGGAGGAGAGAAGGCTCTGAGGAGACCTTATAGCACTTTCCAATACCTGACGGGGACCTACAAGAAAGCTGGAAAGGGACTTTTTACAAAGGCATGTAGTGACAGGACCAGGGGTAATGGTTTCAAACTGAAAGAAAGCAGGTTTAGATTAGTTATTAGGAAGAAATTCTTTACTGAGTGTGGTGAGACACTGGCACTGGTTGTCCAGAGAAATTGTGGATCACCCTCCATTCCTGGAAGCGTTCAAGGCCAGGTTGGATGGGGCTCTGAGCAACCTGGTATAGTGGAAAGTGTCCCTGTCCATGGCAGGGGGGTTGGAACGAAATCATCTTTAAGGTCCCTTCCAAGCCCAGCCATTCTGTGATTCTAAGATGCACATAAGATTAAAAGCAGGTACTCCTTACAGCACTATCAAAACAAAAAGCAGAGGAAAAGACAACCAGAAGAAACAAATGGGGAAAATATTTTCATATGGAAAGATTTTTTTTCGTAACAGCTCTTCAGCCCTTCACACAGTTTGCATTCCCACCAGTGAAGGAATAGTGTGCATGTGCATTTGTGAACTTCCCTTGCATGGGCTCAGCACGGAAGTGCTGACTGCATGCTTGCTCTCACCTCATGTGTCTGATGTGAGAGAGGATGAGGAGGAGCTGAGCCAGTCGTCTGTGTTGCTGCTGCAGAGAAAGACCTGACTTAGCCATTAAGTGTATCAGAGTGTCTGTTATTTTGTCCAGGACACGGTGAATATAGTCTTTCTCTTCAAGGGATTTCAAGGTGCTGGAAAGAAAAGTGTACACACCTAGAGTAGGAGGGAGAAAGAAAATAAACAAACCACAGACAAAAATTAGTTTGATGGACTCAGACTTGCACAAGGTATGCCTTGTGGTGCCTCTTGAGCTGTGTTAAAACACGGGAACTGACCATGTGCCAGCACTCCTGCTTGGCAGCCAGGTCACTACCTTGACTGACCCTGAAGCATCGATTTGGTCACTGTGGGCAAAGCAGAAGGAAGAAGACGATGTCTCTTCCCTGTCTGGGTCTGGTCCAAGGTCTGAACCAGGTGCTGGGTGACACCTGCAGCCAGACCCATGGGGTGTGCTCTTCTCTTGGTCATCTGGCTCTGAAACCTTGAGGAGATGCTGTTTCCCTTGAGAGCTCTGAAATACTTACCAATGAACCCAAGCCTTCAGCAGTTTTTGCCATTTTCTCTGCTGTTGAATATTTGATTTTTGGTGACTTGCTACTCACTGAATAATATGTTACCACAAAACATGTAAACAAGATCTGGGGGTTTTTATGCACACTCGCCTCAACAAAATCCTCCCAACCAAGAGCCTTGAAAGGTGTGCTCCTGGCTCCTTTAAAAACCATGTCCAAATCAACCTGTGCAAGTTTAGTTGTCTTGAATTGCTTGCTGCTGTAAGTGAGCAGCCTGAAGGTTTGGACCAGACAGAAATTTTTCCAGGAGAGAGAACACCTTGAAACTCCCCCTCCAACAGCCCTTCTACATCTCCTATAAAACTCTCTAACTCAGACATAAGAGCTTTTGCCAGTAGTAACTGGCAAATTACTATTTTTGCATGAAGCACATCAGCTTTGTAAATGGAGAATTCTAAACTATTTTGGGCTTTTTTATCTTGATTTTTTTCTGGACAACTACACACAGCCAATGTGAATCAGGTCACAACAACACTGTACTGCCAAAAGACAGCTGTTGCATTCAGCATCAGTTTTTAAATCTCTTGGACTGAGCTAACAACTCTAAACAGCTCATATTACCATAATCCAGTCCTGAGGCATCAGAAGTTTAAGATGTATGTACGGTAATACATTCAAACTGCCTTCACCATAGAGTGTTTATTATCCTCTGTCTATAATAGACTTGACAAATCCTGTGGTTTGACCCTTCTGCATCAGTTCACAGAGCCAAGAAGAAATCTGGATTTTGTCCTTGCAAAAAAATGGTTTCTGGAATTGCATTTCATCTTGCTTTTCTTTAAAGCATCATATATAGCAGAATATGCAATGTGGTTAGTGATATTAAGAAAAAAAGATACACAAGCACGAGCATGCACACACAGACAGACATACATCCTCCAGCTTGTTTGTACAGTTTGCAGCCTGGGGGCTACCATTGGATTTGAAGATAAGAATACTTTGCCATGAATCTGAGCACTCAGGGGAATAGAGATTTCTTTACCACCTTCTTGGCCTACGTCACCTCCTCACATGATCTGGGTACTTCAAGGACCTGACACCTAGAACTACTGCAAGTAGCTTTTATGACTTTGGGTCTTTTGTACTAAAAAGAAATGTAAATTTGTGTGTTGCGAATGTAACTGTGAGTGTCTTTGGGAGAGGGTAAGTAAGAAACTGCTTTAAAAAATCAAAAGGATAACTCAACACAGCACAACTTCTGAAAATCATAAGCCAGAGTTCTCAATTTTGGTAATGAATATTGCTTCAAATTTGATATAGATAGATAGTACAGCAGCCTCTTTTCTCACAGAGGTTTTCATAGCTATTATTATTTTTACTGAAATTAATTCACCAAGCAGAAAGTTCTCCTAGGGCTTTTCTCAGCTGAACCTTTCTGAGCTGACTCTGAACCACCCCTCACATATGCCTATTGACAATTCCAAGTTTGATAGCTTAGCAGGTACCTGTAGGGCAAGATTTTTAAATATACTGACAAAACACGATCCACTAGAAGGAAATATTAATCTCATAAATGCACAGTGCCTCCAGAGCAGCTCACTTCAGCCACAGGAACCTACTGTGCTCTTGCAGCAATGCCCCATAGCTTCATATCAAACTAGTAAAAGAAAAAAATCTTTTAGGAGGAATTGTTTCTCACCTAGGTCTAGACCAGAAGATATTAAAAACTATAAATCAAAGAAAGCACTCCCCAATAACTGCAGAGAATTCAGGCAATTGTCAGTCAATAACTGCCAAGGAAAATTATGTTTGGTTTTCCTTTCTATGCCTTCCCGGTGATTGCTCCTTCCCCAGGCCACCAACCAGAGATTTTCCAAAAAGAAATGTTGGCTGTCTATCACATACATACATATACAAGAAGAGTTTTCAAATGAGAGTGCAGAAAATTGCCTTAGTAAAGTGAAATTTAACATTCTCAAAGGTCTTTCCAAGACTAAATTGTATAGCTACCAGGTTGTTTTCAAGCTATTTCTTTAGGCGAGTATTGTAAAATGTAATAGGAGAAAGAACAGAGGAAACACCATCCAACTAAGCCAAGCCTGTGGGCCCGTGCCCATAACTCATACCAGAACAGGATCTCTCAGGGACTGCGCTGCTACTGTGCCAGCCCTTGGCATATCTTGATATAATTTTGTATCTCCCACCATATATAATTACATATTTTTTGCATGTTACCGTAAAGGAGAATGCCCTTAACATCTCTTCTGTCACTATAAACTCCAGTTTAAAATACTTTTACATTTAGAGTTCAGGCTCACAAAGCAATACCCAAGGCTCTTCTTCTTCCACCATGCCCCATTGCTCTGAATCTGTAGCAAGACAGGCTGAGTTATGAGGAAATCCATCTCTGTACCATGCACTTACATAGTGATACAGTGCCAAAAATAAAGACATAAATAACAAGCACAATTTAACAAGAACTGAAAAAAAATCAGGAGAAAATAACAAGGAGTCACATGGAACAATGTATCAGGAGGTCTACAGAATGCATCAAATCAGCCAAATCCTTCCTTGTGGATCAATCACCTCTGTGGACTAACCAGCTAACTAATTAACTAAATTAGCTGACCTATGTCTTCATGTCCAGAATGAAAGCCTGTTGCTTTGCCACGTAGCACCACCCCTCAGATACATTCGAAAGTAAAACATCTGGCATCATGTTGCCCTTTCATGTTTCTAATACTTATTTTCTAATGTTAAGAAACAGCCCTTGAATATTGAGCTGAATGTGGTTTTCAAAAATAGAACTTTGCTTTTTAGTCAAAAGATTTAATGCTGCAGCTTTAGAGGCCCCTCTAAATAACAAACTTTCAGGTTTGTTATTTAGCTGGACACAATTATGTCCTTCTTGTTACAGATATGCTGTCACTTTGATATCTCAAGAAAAATCTGGAAGTAGAATAAGCATATACCTTGGTTAATAAACAAAACCTTTCATCCTTTCCACATGCACTGAGCAAAACTAAAAAATACCCATGCATTTTGTCCAAAACCACATGGAAAAGGAGTGTAAAGATATTAAACAGCCTTGAAAGATGTTGAAAAAAAAAAAAGAAATGTCCAACAAAAGCAATAAATAACACTACTTCATGTGAAGAGACTAATAGATGTCCAAGGATTTAATAAAGAAATGCTTGTGTACACTCAGTGAATTAAATCCACGCAAAGTTTTAGAATGCAAATGCAGATTGCTTTTCAACATGACATGTAGGATAATTAGTCCTATTTGTTTAATTAGTCCACTTATTTAAATCATTTTAAGATCTGCTGGTTTAATCACATGCATATATAATACAGAGAGCATAAGGGCCAAAAATTCATTCTGTGTTTATCTACTGTTTCTTTAGTAGAAGGTTTGTGAATATTTACATATGCACTCACAGAAAAAGAAATCAGGTTAAGGCAGGCTTGAAGGTCATCTAGTTCATCCTCTTGCTCAAATAGTGGTAACTTCAGGGTTAGATCAAGCTGCCCAGAGCTTTGTCCAGCTGAGTTCTGAGTATCTCCAAGGATTGAGATCCTACCGTCTTTCTGCCCAACCTGTTCCAGTGCTAAATCTCTCACTGGGTAGAGTTTTTGTTCTGTTCATCTGGTCAGGAGGTTGCTGTGGTTTGTCTCCATTGTGGATTGTGCTTTCCTCTTGCACCTCTGAGAAGAGTCTGCCCTGGCTTCTCCACAACCTGTTCATCCGCTGTCTCAAGACTTCAGTTAGTCCCTCCTTTAGCCTTCACTTTTCCAGGATGAACCAGCTCGGCTCTCTCAGCCATGTGCTTCAGAGCACATAATGTTTCATATCTGTTCAACACTTTATATAAAGAGGCTGGCTACACTCTGTGAAGTAAAGCATCTCCAGAAGACATTTTAGAGCATCTATTCCAAACAACACTCCACAAGTCTTACACATATACCCCACATTATCCTACTTATCTCTGTATTTCAGTCTAATGCCTCCTAATTTGGGCATCTAGAGGGTTTGACAGTGAGAAATGTGTACCCACATTCCTACTACCTAGTTATAAAATTAGTTTGTTATAGGAATACAAATACTGAAATGTAAAATTAATTACCTTTATGCATAAAGGCAATTACATACAATGCAGACATACATTCTGTGGCCATATATAAATACAGATTGAGTTTACAGTGTACTCAGAAATACTGCAATGAGGGCAGTCTGTAAAGCAGAGTAATATGTGATGATCTGTGTAACAATGGTATAGATTGCTTTCGTCATGATCCTGTAACAGCTCAACTGAACCATGTTCTCTGATCTATCACCATCAAGACTTGCAAAAAAGCCAGACTTCTGAGCAGCTACGAACTTTCATTTAGTGTAGAAAACAAAAAGCCACGGCCAAAATCAGATCATTCATCAGATCAACTCTGATACTCTGCCACGAAGAGCACCACTGATTTGAACTTGCTGAATATGAACCTTGAAGGAATGAAGATCAAATATCTCCTAGTTGCACTCAGTGGTCCCATCTCTCTTATGTGCAGAAGGAAATTTGCCTCTGATTATCACTGATTTCACTTGCTATATATTTTAAATTTTTTTTACAGTTTTTCCTTAGGGGAATCTTGAAACAAAAAAATCCCATTAACAAAGTGAGATGTGCTTTTGAAGGATAGCTGTTGATGTGTGGCAGAGCTTTGTCTAAATAACAAATCTAGTTTTCTGGATCAATATGAAACACAGCAGTGGCACAGAAGTTCTTGATAGCATGACTTAAATTCTTCATGTCCAAGACATGAACATCTCTTTTATTCAAATTTCCAATTCTATTTTTTCTAATTGAAATTCAAAATTTTTATAAATCAAAATTACATATTCTAGATTTATTTAAGAAGTTAATTACCTATGAACATATTAGCTAAAATTCTGGAGGAGCATCACTTTCCAGGAAGAATATTTAACTCTAGGAAATATTCCCATATAATTAACAAGGAAATAAAAGAAAAATGAAATGTTGAACAGTAGTTACAATTGTCACATCCTGGCAACCAAGGTAAGAACAACAGCCCTTCAATCTTAATATGCCATTTCCTTGTGTCAAATATTACTTTTTGGTAACTGATGGCAACCACAACAAAACCTGAACCACATTAATGCCTCATAGAACATAAATAAAACATTTTATGTTAAATTGTATAAATACATAATTTTGCTTGAACTTTGAGGAGACCACATTCAAGTTTCCATAAAAAGAAGTGTATGATCAGTAGAGTCAAGTCTGCTGTTTACAGTTAGCCTTTGGTGGAAATATTCTAAATTTGTTTCTCCTTCAATTTGGGCAAGTGATCTGTTAGAGAACTGGATAAAAAGGACATACAGCCCTCCACATCTGTTTTGTCTAGAGAGAGGTACCATCTGTAAGTTCAAATGCAACAGGAAAAGGGACAAGAACAAGTGGACAAACCCACAGCATTGGGAAATTGTGGAATTTAGTAATTAGGTAACAACTTAGCAGAGAATTGCATCTAAAATTTTTACTTTAGTGCCTACATTACTATTTTAGATGTCTATCATTTCCATGAGAACACCATGGGTCTCATTTCCACATATAAAAAAAATTTTTTTTTGGAGATTTTTCTCATTTCAAACAGAAAACATTCCTCTGATGTGCAACAGAAGTTTTCTGTTACATGCTTCAAATTAAATTTGCTTGTTGCAATCATCTCATGTAAATTCCAGTCAGCTAACCTTATATATTTATATTTGTATCTATACCTAAACTTGTTATCAGGTCATCTGTTTATGAAGTGCACTTCAGGATGAGATTTACAGCCAAAAAAATATTTATCAACTATAAAGAAAATTAAAAGTGATGACATCAGTTTAGATTTAATATAAACTAAACCATGATAAACTCAACCTCATATTTGCCCTTATTTCCTTTTATTTTGCCATCACCAATAAAATTAATGCCCTGTTTGTGGTTCCAGCTACTTCAGTGTCTTATAAGCAGAGTTTTAAGACCTGCCAGCATCAAATTGCTGGGTCCCATCTGCATCACTGGACAGGTTTGAACACTTCCACCCCTGCCTGGTGATCCTGCCTGTGTCCACGTTGAAAACCCATTTCCATTTGCTGCTGTCTCAAAATGCAAACACCACGAACAGCAGCAAGCAGCATTCAACCACATGCAGAAGCAGCCACAATTATTTGAGTGACAGCAAAGCACACGACTTACCAGAATTGAGCAGGATGATGGACTTAAGGCACACAAATTCCTCCCCTTGAAGGTTCATCATGCGAAACCGAGCAGCAGTAGCCAGCAGCATGTCAAAGATTTCCACCATGCCCTCTACACACTTCCCTTGATTCCTGTGTGAATACCATCAACAGAGAGACATTCACAGTTTTAACCTGGTGGCAGCACAAGTTTTTCATCCCCGTGGAACATTACCCTCAAATTTGGTATTCTATGTAAAATAAATAAACAGTTAAATATCATATTTCAAAAAAAAGAGTCAATTTCAGGAACTCGTCACAAAGGCATTACTGTGGTGGAACATATTAAACTGACTCAACCTTTTTATTGCTTCCTCTTTCTTTTCTTTTTTTTCCCCTTTAACTGATATAGTCCCAATTCTTTGCATTTCTCCCTCCCTAACCTTTTTGTACGTTTCTAGCTGGCCTTGCAACCTGTAGTGTTCCAGCATACTTCCCTCAATTTCTAATATCAAAATAATGCCTCCTTAAATAATAAGCTTATTCATGAGCTCAAGAAGGACTTCAAAATCTTGTCTATATGACTGATTAAAACTATCACTTCACTCCACAAATCAAGTACTTTTTCCATTACAGCATTAAACAAAACTAAAGTTTGGGAAATCCCAAAGTGTTCATCAGTAATGGCAATTAACCACCTCCTTCTGCTCACAATACTAGGCATTCCCACCCACTAATTTTCATCCTGCCCACTCAACCCGCAGTTCAAGAATTAATGCAATTGTAATTATTTTTGGTGAAAATTTAGTCTACAGATCTCCTGGTCATTTGCATTGCTACCTTTTACAAAAACTACCTACTTTTACTTTTATTAGGCCTTCCTGAGTGAAATTTTAACATAGAAGACTTAATGAATGATCAGATCTGCTGTTTAGAAATATACTTTTTAGATATGGCTTTCATGAACAAAATTATAAAGATCATTGCAATAGGATAACACAAAAGAAATTTCAAATTAGCAGACTGTAATTTATGACATGAAACAGAGTGAACATCTCCTAATCTCATTGTGACAAGAGTTACCAGCACAGAGACAGCTGCCTCAATTCCTAATACAGACATGCTGTTGAGAACCTGTAGCTGATGTCTGAACACACGCCAGACCCTCAGAAATTATTTCATCTGCTTTCAAAGATATTTAAGCAAAGCAGGACAATATGAAGAAAAAAAAAATGAGAGATGCTCCTTTAAAGCAGTATTTGGAGACGTGGTCTCAAGAAAGTTTTCTGGTCACTGTAACAACAGTGACATCAGCTGACTTTTCTATTAGAAAGAGATGATCCAGCCTTGGGAATGGAAATAGTAGAAAGGTATGTTTAATAAGGAGGATGGGTTGCTGCTTCTCACTTCAGGTCCTTATGAACTACCAGGCAGTTGCATGCTGAGCACTCCCAAGAAGTGCTTAATTTTTCCCATTCCTTTCACTAGCACTTAGCTCAGAGCTGGATTTCCATTGTGTAGCAGGCATCTGGTCACAAGCTGCAACATTTCGCAACGCAACTTTTATGGGGTTTTCCTTCTTTAAAAAATTTTGCTGAAGAAATTGAGGTTTAAACTATTGCAGCATTTTGTGTACAATTTGTGTATCAGCAACATTGATAATTTCACGTATTAGGTTCCCACAGATGATGGTAACAAGTGCAGTGCTAAATAAATCCTAAAAACTGAACTGGGTGTATTCAAGTATATTCTGCCTCTTTTTGGACATCAATAAAATTAACAAAGGCAAAGTAGTATTTAATAGCATTGCTGTCAAAAAACAACTCAAAATCAGACAGGAGAATTGCTATTACCTCAAAATATGTGTTATGTGCTAAAATTTAAATCCTGTGGAAGTAAAACACACATTAACTTTTTCAGTGGGAAAAGTTCCAATGCTTCTGATACAATATATTTGCTTACAACTAGAGAAATATTACTTTCATGTCTATAGAGTTTAGTACAGTTTCAGAGGACTAGACTCCTTTAATGGTTTTGCATTAAATTAAATAATGCCCCACTAAAGGTTAGTTTAAGAATTAAGCGTTTCAGGATTATGCAGAAATGAAAAGTTTCAGTGGATCATAAAGCAAATGACCCACATAAAAAAAACCCCCCACAACTTAATGTCTGACTAAGATATCTGCTTGGTTCCTAGAACCCACAGAACTGCCGCAGCCAGTTTTCAAAACAGTTCAAAATATTACGCAATCTGAACAAATTGCAAAATTTTCATGCCTAAGACCACAGAAAAAAAAATAGTAAGATATTTGTAAAATTAGATCCTTTAATATGCCTTATGGTGCCTCATAAGATGAACATTTTGACAGAAAGTAAGAATTATTCTCAACCTTTTACAAAAATTGTTCAAAGGACTGTAGTTTACAACAACAATATTCCAATCCTGATTCTCTGGCTTGCAAGTACAACCGCTAGACAAAAACCCTTAGTCCTGCAACACATAGTCCATGTGCTTAAATCAATGTGTGCCTATTTCCCATCAACTGAATGCATATGGTAGGGGAGAAATAAAATTTATGCAAATTTAAGAGATTGTAAATACTTTCTAATCTCATTTGCTTTGCCATCTGCTGTGTGTAAAATACCAGGTTACTTCATAAGAAAAAAAAATAGTATCTCTTTAGGTAAAGTACTTTAGATTACATTAGAGACCTAGCTTTACGTATTCATGTGTGCAAGGAATGACTTAGATATTTCCGCTTTATTTTCAGAGGTAGAAAGCAGATCCAGCTCCACTGAAATCAGTGGGAACTGCAGGACCTTAGTATCTTTGAAATGCAGGATTATAATAAAATATTTTTATTACTTAGGCTACAACACTTATTTTCTTTGTCAACCAACAGAAACTATCTGAAGTAGGAATCTCCAGTTCTCCTGAATTGCCTTCTAACTTTCTAACATAAGCTGATAATACTATCATATCTTCACAGTTATGTGTTCAGTTGATAGGAAGCCTATCTAGGAAGGCCTCGAAAACTTTCCTGAAGGACAAATTAAGCAAGAGATTTGAAAATTATCCGTATCCTACCATCATACTCTTGTCTTTGCGTGCTCTCATCTTACTGAAAACAAGACAACAAAAGCTTGTTTACTGCAAAGCAAAAGAGTGTGTTCTCAGAAGAATCTGTAACACTTGACTATTGGGAAATGTTTAGGAAAGTTAAATCAATTGAATTAAAGGTCTTAAGTAACTGCATTATCTTTAGTTGGTCTATATAATCACAGCATCATCCAGACCGGAAGAGAATTCAGGATTCAGCATTTAGTCCAACCTCCCACTCAAAATGGGGTCAGCCCACTCAAGGTTTTATGCAATGCTGGTCTTGAAAATCTCCAAGGATGGAGACTGCACGACCTCTCTCAGCTTAATTGTTTCCATCATCATGTTTTTTTCCTCCCCTATATCCAGTCAGAACCTCCTCTGCTTCAATTTATGACTCCTGTTTCTCAGTCCCATTAGTGATTTTAATAAAGAGCCTTGAACCTCCTTGTAGACTGTAGGTTATGCTGCCTTAAAAGCCCTTTCTTCTCCAGGCAGAACAAATCCACTTCTCCCAGCCACAAGGCATAGGGTCTGGCCTTGACGGCTCTCCACTATGTTTACTGAAGTTTATTAATATCTTTCCTGTAACATGCAGCACAAAGTTGGATTGGTATTCCAGATAATGAATGCCAAATAAAAGAAAGATAATGGCTTCCCTCCCTCTAATGCCTACACCACCACTGATAGTGGTAGCAGTACCAGGGCTATTCCACTGTACACGGGAATAAGAACCTAGATTTTATTTAAGTCTTGGGAAAAAAATAGATACCAGGAATGCCTTTTACAAAAGCAGAGGATCAAGTGAAAATTAATACCGAAGGGTGCTTGAGTTAAAGCAACAGGGAACAAGAACTCAAGAACTCAATGGAAGTTCTCATCAAACTTTTCATTCAAAGGGAAAAGCTAAAGTAAGACAGATGCACCCATCAAAACAGAGTTGACTGTGTATTTGTCATCTCTCTGCCTTATTTTATCATGGTACTTCATTTGATGGCAAGGGACTGCCAAGAACAGATGGGATTCACAAGACTAGGAGAGGGAATGTTACCTTGACAAATGGACTTGGTGAGGAAGCCTCTAAACATGGCTTGTCACAGGATGTGTTCCTAAGCCTAAAGGTAGGTTAGGAAACGGGAGAGGTCTCACTGAGAGAAAGCTGTAAGGACAACATTCACATCCTCAGTGAGATAGGAGAACATCCACAGACCTAACTTAAATGCCTGTGCTCTGACACAGGAGGAGAATAGTAACCTTGTACACAGACTTCAAAACGATTCATGATCTTTATATACATTAATGTATTCTATTAAACTAGTTCTATTCATAGACACTGACAGAAGCTTTCTACTCCTATGTAAAACAATGTAAAACAGCTTAAGGAAGTGGGATGTCAGGAAAGCTCAGTCTGCAAGGATTTAAGATTAAATCAAGAACTTCTACTGGGATGCCTTAAATACTGCCAGACAGGCATTAGAGGGCTACTTAACTAACAGAGGATTTCACCTTTTTTCAATGCTATGCTTTATCAGCCATTAAAAGATGAGGAAATTATTATCAGTAGAAAAATTTTACTTCAGACCATCCTGCATGTAAACCATTAACACCAAGGGATTGTGGAAAATGTTAGGGGGAAAGTATGCAGGAAAAAAATAAAAGCTGAAAAAATTAACCCCAAAGCTCTAGAACAAAACAGCAACCTGCAAAGAACAGGAGTCAAAGAGAAAAACAGAAACTACCACGTGTAAACTAAATCACAGTATCAAATGGAAATCCTGCTGATAAAGAGAAATGCCTATTGTTGTGTGTCAGTATTCAGGAGGTTAAATAGCATTTTGCTTTGGAAAAAAGATTGTTTTGATCACAGCAATCAAGCTTGTACCTTCACACAAATCAAGCAGTAAGTGGTAGGTGGGCATGAAGGTGAGAGCTTCAGAAACTGACAAATTAATTATATACAAGGCTTGTTCTGTAGTTCTGTTTTGTTGTTTTCTGTGTGGTTTTGGTTGGTTTTGGTTTGGAGGGTTGGGGTTTTTTTTAATTGCCTTGTTCATAAACCTTTAGAGGTAGTAACATCTTTTTCTCATCCCATTTCTCCCTGAATACTGGCTTTCAATTAACACACCCTGAGGAACTTTTTAGGCTGCAGTCAACTTTTTAGGCTGCAGTATTACATCCTGCTCTTCCTGGAGTGTACCATTAAAAGCCCTTTGTTTCTTATTCAATATAAGCTTATTAGAACAAAGATTTGGATCAATTTCTGGCTAAAATGTATTCAAAAGTTATAAAATAATTCCAAGATTTAGAAGTCATCATTGACAAATATTCGCCATAAATATGGACTAGCACATTTATAAACAATAAAAAAGAGAAACAAAAGTGTATTTTAAAGTTATTTTAACCTCAAATTAAAAATAATACCAGAATACCAGAGGTGTTCTATGCTGATATTGCATAGTCTGGAAATCATGTTGTTCAATGGCCCTGCTCAGGCCTATTTATTGTTGGGGTTTCAGTATCCCCAACAACTGAGACTCCAAAACCTCTGCTCCTGTCACTGAGAAGAATCTTCTGCTGTCTTCTTTACTTCCCCCCTCCATCAGATATTTACCCAACCTGAGTTTTCCCAGCCTCTCCTTGTATGAGAGATGTTCCAGTCCATTCTTTGTGGCCCTTCACTGTCCTCACTCCAGTATGGACTTGTCTGTCTTGTACTGGGTAGCTCAGAACTGGACACAGCACTCCAGATTTGCCACAGCATGTCTGAGCAGTGAGAAAGCATCACCTACCTCTAGCTGCTGCTAAAGCTCTTCCTAATGCACTGTCTGTGAGGGGAGCACTGCTGGCTCAGAGGACACCCAGTTGTGCTGAATTCCCAGAATATTTATGGTGTTTCCCGCACCATGTTGTCCTGTAGGCAATTCTGTATTTATGTGCATGGACACACTTAGGAAGGTTTCCTACTAATAAGTTTTATTGGTTATGTCTCTCCTGTCCACACCATCCTGGTTCAAAGCTCCCTCACCAGGTTGGCCAGCCTGTGGAAATCATGTTTGTGGCCTTGCTTTAAGATATTGATCCCATCTCTTCCTAGGCATCCTTGATCCTCAGAGCAGGTTCCACGATACAAACACAGTTGAATCCCCACTGTTGGCACCAGCTGTACAACCAGTTGTTGCCCTGCAGGATCTGTCCATTCTGCCTCAAGCCCTTTCTCCTCAGCTGCCCCAGCGCACTGGACCACCTGAGTTCCCACCTGCTTGGGCCTTGCCCTCAGAGCCAGGTTGCCAACCAAGTGTCTTTCCTGATGAGATGACCAGAGGATCATACACGTAGGCAGACAGGGTAAGAATAGTACACTATACAAGTCAGCAGTGGTGAACTGGGTCTGAAACATATAGACAGTTAGCTACTAAGTATCTTTGTAAAATATAATGTGAAACAGATCCACAAATGTGCCAGATAGAAAAATCTCTAAAACGCTGCTATAATAATTCTAAGAAAACTGATTTTTTTTTTGGTCACATTTGAGATATTTAGATCAGAAAATTATTATGAAGGCTCTCCACTTGGGAATAATAAAGCTACAATAATTGGCTGAAGAAAAGTTATTCTGATTTACAGGAGGGCCTTTTTCAGATTAATTTATATTCAGTCTGAATCACTGTAACTCCAAAAAATATTTCAAAACTCTCTTCATATCAGAAATGCAAAGAAAGTTTAATTTTGGAGTTAAGCAGCACCACAATACAATGCGACCTAGAACTCTGGTGCCTAAGCTTCCAAGGTCAGAGTGACTAGATGAGCAAGCAATCTCATAATTTGTATAGGAGCTATCCTGAGGCCAGAAATTATTTCATTTTTTCTAAAAACTTCTATCCTTTGCATATAAATCCTCCAGGGAATCTTTTTCTATCAGCTGAAAATTGTGAAGACCATAATGAGAGGGTGCTTTCCCAGCACTTCCCCAGACTCTGGAAGGGTCTTCCCAGTTTACGTTTAGGTTGTTTAAGTCACAGAATTGGGTAGTCTTTGAATTTTGCTCAAAGACACAGTAAAGACTGATTCACAACAAATAGACATTTATTTTTCATTGTTTTAAGATTTATAATTCTGTCGCTTGTAATACTTTTCTCTTTTATTCCATGGGGTCTACAATATAATAATACATCTCAAAATCAAACCACAAAATGAAAGATGAATGAGAAATTAATTATTTCAAGGGATTCCTTAACTGCCTATGAGTTTATCCATTCAGCTATATCAAGTTAGTAGCCTGATGACAAGATGACTGTTTGGGTTGGGTTTTCAGGATGGCATCTACTGCTGTTAAAGACATGATGAAAATCTATTTTCAGATTCATTTTGAAGTGCAAATTTGGATATATTTGTTGTTTATGGATTTTCTTCTCTAAAATAAATACAAGCAGAAGGTTGCTAAAGAAGCATTCTGAATCAAGCACTTGTGATCACTTTGCTTCAATTTTTCTAATAAATCAATGGTAATTAATGCATCCACAATTGCACAGTGCCAAATGAAATGTTGTGCACTTATGTGACAGACAAGTGTGATGTCCTCAGACATTTGGAACATTTTACAAGTTGAGGGACTAGAAAAACATACTCAGATTTAATCTTGATGCTCTTCTCTATTGTTTCTAATTGTCTGTCTATCAAAACATCTTCATAAATAACGTAAAAGATTATTTTCAGATGTAGTGAGAAAAGTTCAGAAAAAAAGCCATGAAAGCAGTAAATTATTCAGCTACCCTGTTATACAATGAAAGCTGTAAGTCTTTCTGCTATTTGTGCTAGTTGCACTTTAAAGAGAGCCATGGGCACTTGCCATTGCTCAGTATGAAAGTCAGTAAAAGGAAAATACTTCAGTTTATTTAGAGAAAATGAAAAATCTTCATCAAGCACTGGAAAAGGAAGGGAGTAAGTTTCCAAATTTAAAACAACCCTGAAAAATGGATTAGCTTTCTCCATAAAAAGAAGGAAAAAAACTGATAGAAACATGGAAATACTGACTACATTGAACTCAAATTTTGTAAGTCCCTAGACAGATTTCTTGCTGCAGGAGATTTTTCACAATCATGATAAGAACATAACAGTAGAAAATAACATGAAGGCAGCCATACTGTCTCATCTCAAAGGTATATTTAGTTGTGGGCTAAGCACACAGACGTTTGGATCTGCTGGTTTCAAGTGACTACCTCTAGTGCCAGGCTGGAAGGGATAATAACTTGTGGAATACCACACATCTTCTCAACGTGCTCATGACTTTATGCAATTTCTATCATCTTTAGTTCGGTCCCCTTCTTCTAATGAGCATCACAGGCAGAGAAGTCAGTCTATTTAGTCATTCTTGTAGCAAAGCTCGTATCTCTATTTAATTGCCTATGCAACACCTCTGGGTACCTCTTCTATTCTTTCAATATTACTGTTAAGATAAGGAAAATCAGAAAGGCACAGTTTTCCAAGCACAGATGAAGCACAAAATCAAACAGAGGAATGACAACAATCTGTATTATTTCTATTTCATTTTGTAAAGATTCTTGCAGGGAAAGAAAGCTGCATTCTCTTTACTTTTCAACTGCTGGCAAGAAAAGAACTGCTGGTTCCATAGAACTAATTGCTGTTAACAGTAAGATGGAAAGATAACTCAAAATGTAGCTAAGGAAGATTAGAATTATATTAATACTTTTTGGAAATCCNTTAAGGAAGATTAGAATTATTCTTGTCCTATAAGCATCGGTTCACATTTGCCTCCATAAAATTTGGAACTATATTAATACTTTTTGGAAATCCAATAAAATGTCCCGCTTCTACTTTCTTGTTAATTTCTTAAAGGACTTCAATTTATTCACAATTTCCCCTTACAAAATGCACGGTGACTCTGTATCACTGTGTCATATTCTTTCACGCTTCAGCCAACTCTCCTCTTTACATGGCATCCCATCAGGTTCCTTATAGTGGTCCCCAGGCTTAATGGACAGAAGATCCTTTTTAAAATGCAGCCACTGCATTTCCCATTTGGCTGATACTGAGAAAGTTTCAGGTGAGAGTCACTAATCCAGATATTTCTATCATGAGTTTCTTTACAATTAGTTTTCAAGCCTTTGAGTAACCTGTGATCAGCATGACATCTGAATGCAACCAATCCTTTAAAAATATAATAAAATATTACTTTCTTATTCCTGAAGAAACATTACATTTCTTCAAAATTATAAACAGTCTACTGTCAGGCCTGACAAATTTCAGCCCTGGTCTAATGACATTTTTAAAGCCTAGTTTCTTGGGAACTCTCCAGACAGGAAACATCTGGTTTGGCCCATTAGAAACCTAAGCCTTTACTTCTAAATTTGCCTTATACAATATATTATTTTCAAAAATAGAATATAAAAGACTTACATTTATTCTTTGATTTTATTAGGTACTGTACATTAATTGCAAGCACTATGACTGTCATTGTGTTGAGCCTGTTTTTCTAATCTATAATTATTGTCATTGGAGCTTTTTTGATAACATCAGTTGTACACTGTGAAAATCTACTAGTTATATGTAACTAACAGATTGTTATAATTCCTGATTTTAAACCAAGACTCAAGTGTTTGGGTAGTGCATTAACAGAATAAGGGTGAATTATCTCACAAAATACACTGTCTAATTACAATGCAGAGTGGGAACAGGAAGAGATAATGTGATTATATTCATCCATGCAGAAGACAGCAGTCTACACATACTGTCAACTTAATTGTTGTGTAATTATTTTTTATAGGCAAAGAAAATTTTAAGAAGGAACTTAGAATTAATAACTAAGGACTACTTTACAGATATTTTCAAGGAGTCTTCCAAGTGTGAATTGTTGCAAAGGAAAGTTAAAGAGTTATTTATTTTAAAATGTAACTGGTTGACTCTCATGGAATTAGAAAAGACAATTTCTAAAAAATCTTCAGAGACAAGACAAGCATATGTGTAATATGACCCAAGTAGGAGTGAGCTGGGAGAAGAAAAATCACATTTGTTCAAAAAAATGGCAAAGCCAAAATGTTATTTTTATGACACTTCAGATAGATGTTAACAAGACAGAACTGTATTTATCTAGCCAAAAAGTAAAAAAGGTGTATAATAAACTTTGATGTGACCTAAGCTTTATGAATAAATGTATACAAACACTAACTATGTCCAAGATTCTTGACAGAAAGAACATGTTAGGATCAGGATAAGCCTGAATGTGAAAAATGAAAGGGATGTTCAGATCAGAGAGGGTATCTGCAACAGAATGATCAAAGAGATCTAGACGCCTACAGAAAATATGGTAATGCTCCATATTAACAACACTGAATGTGCACTAAATACAGAAAAAACACATGTTAGAGACAGATCTGGGTTTTACCACCTGTAGTTGGTGATTGGATTATAGAGAGTAGCTAAATTAATATTTGCAAATGCTGTTGACCATATAAATCAGGTAACAGGAAAAGTGTGATGGATTCAGGATGGACAGAATGCTGTGGATGAAAATATTGGAACTTCTGAAGAAAATGCTGAAGGGTAAGGAAAGAACTACAGGTGAAAGGAAGTCATACTGCATTCATCTTTTTCATTACTGTAGCCATTCAATCAGATTATTTCATCATTTAGATCAACAACAATAATCAAAGAATCACAGAATGGGTAAAGTTGTAAGGGACAACAGTGGGTCATTTTTGGAATACTAGGCATAGGATTTTGTCCAGATGGTTCTTGATTATCTCTGGTGAGAGAGACTCCACAACCTCTCCGGGAAATTATGCATCCAAAAAATTGTCCAGAGAATTTGTAGATCCCCCATCCCTGGAAATATTGGATGGAGCTCTGAGCAGCATGGCCTAGTAAAAGGTGTCCCTGCCCATGAAAAGGGGATTCAAACTAGTTGATATTTAAGGTCTCTTCGAACTCAGGTCATTCTGTGATTCCATGAATTTTGGTACTATTGTGGGATTTGCCCAAATACTTGATGAAGTGGAATGACTCCGCTGAGTTAAGCAGGCTTTGAATCAGTCTGTCCTGCCCTCTCAAACCCAACAAACAACATACTTTTTCCCTATAACATTCTCAAAAGGCAATTTGCCTAAATCAAATTAGCACATCAAAATATTGTTAGCACTAATGAACTAGTAAATCAAGAGTTATTTAACTAATTATCATATCAAAGCTCCCTAGAGTCAAGTAATTTATGATTTTACTTTCTGCAAATATCCCTACCAAGAAGAGTGAGGCAAGTATATGATGACTCAGAAACAAGTTCCTTATTATTTGAAAATTAGATGTAATAGATCTACATTTTTAGCAACAGTCTTGATTGAAACTCAGAAAACAACAAGCCCTAAAATAATATGTTTTCAGTTGCATGCAATTGTTTTCTTTAATCCAACAGTTGGCTTAAAACTGTGTGAATCAATTGCTCAAACTCCATTTTACTCAGAGCATGGGGATCTTAAGTTGAGGAAGATCAAAATTTCAAATGTTTCCCGAGCTGGTGGGGTTTTTTTTAGCTACGTTCAGGAAAAATTATAATCTGGCTATCTCTGCTCTTCAGTTTTCAATTTCTTCTCACAACCTGTATTATGCAATGTGGAACAGGTGTTTTGGCCTTTGGAAGCTGTATTGCAACTTACAGTAGTTTTCAAAAAAACACTAAACTTACTTTCCTAGAGTAGTAAATTTTAGTTCTCTTTACTTAAAATTATTCTAAAACTGTTGTGGTTTTCTGCAAAGACTATATTTACATTTAGGCAAGCAGATATTTCTGTACATAAAATGAGAATGTATTTTATCCTTATCTAGTTCCATAGCTCACAGATCATGTGTCTACACAAGTGGAACACAGTTTCTCCTAAGACAATAAATATTTCTTTATTACAATAAAATATTGTATTTTATACTGTTAGGCATTATAATTTGTATTTTACTAAAATACTAAAAGTAAACCCTGGGGGTTTTTTTTTGCAAATAGAGGGCAGGGGAATCAAATTATTAACACTGCACCAATGCAACCATGAAAACTCAATGCTCCACAGTTAACAGAGCAGGTTGATCAAAATTCATTCTTCTGCTAATAATAATCTTGACTAATTTACACAGCTAGTGGCTGCAGTAGCTGAAGGCACTGCCCTTGACTTTCTGTTGCCATCCCTGTGCTGTACCTCACTGCTCCTGCAGCTATGTGATGAGATCAGAAGCTTGCCCAACTCTTAGATGCCTCACTGTATACTCTGTCTCAGCCCAGCTCTTCTGCCCCTTCCCATTTACACCAAGATGCCAAACTCTGCCCTGAAGTGACCAGCGTGCACACAGCAGCTCTCTCCTGCCAACTCTGCTATGTGGGCAGTAGTTTTCAACTGAAAGGACAACCAATAGCTGACTCCCCCTTAAGGAAATGTTTTGAAAATTTTAACTGAAAATTTTAATGAATTTTTTCCCACGACTAGGAAAAAGAGAGCTTGACTTTGCATTAAGATAGTAGAAAATATGTTCTAAATTATCAGTCTTCCTGCATTTATTGTGAAGATTGCCAGTTAAATTCCAGATTATTGATGGATGGCAGAAACACATTTTTTTCTCTCAGAAATACCTAGCATATTAGCAAGACTGGCTACAAAAGGCTTAGGGAAGGAAGCATGTATATGTTTGACATATTTGGCTCTAGTTTTCATGACAAAAAAAGCCCCAAACTTAATATATTCCCTATAAATAAATAAGATTGCAGTGGAGATTTTATGAGGATTTTCTTCCAAAATTTTGGCTGGCTGCTTGGGTAAATCCATTTCTAACTAAGAAAAACTAGAAGGATTTTAAGTAAGCAAAAATAATTATCTGAATTAAAATGAATAGTGCTCAGTATTTAATTTAAATTTAAATTAGTTTTTCAACAAACAGTACAGATTATAAGAGAAATGTACTGCCTTTTAAATGAAGTACTTTAAGCAGCATGTGTTACTTGTCTAATAAATGACCAGTATCCTATTCCAGAGCATTTCTAGGTTTTTTGGAGTTCCTTTTCCAGTCTTACCTACTGTAAGCCTGCTTGACATATGAAGTACTGTCAAACTGCAGTATTGGTGAGATGATAATGTGAGCTAAAAATTAATCTGATTGCAATAGAAATAAATCAACTCAGATAATTCATAGCAACATGCAGACTGACCTGTCCAGTAACAGGTTAGGTGCAAATAAAAGCTTTCCTGGGTGTTCCATGGAGCGCCAGACTAAGCCGATCATCAGTATCTCTAACCAGGCACATTCCAGTAGATGGACCTGATCATGGAGTGTTAAATCCACAAATCCTGAAAGAATAAATAGGAGAGAGTAAAACCACTCCAGTTTTATAAGTGGAACAACATTATTTGGAAAAACAGGTTAAAAAGTGCTTTAGAGTTGGATAACCAAAAAGAGCAATAAACCAGACATTTGTTATCTTTACTTTTTGGGCTGAGTTTTGTGTATTATTAGCTCCACTGGAGTTCCATGCTATAGAACAGTCAGCACTTTCTAGCATCCTGTTTTTGTGCTGGCTGTACCCTTCCCCAAAAGCAGAACAAGAGCCTGGACAGCATCTCCATCCATCCCCACACTTGTGGCCAGAAGCCTGCAAAGCCAGGTGTCTGCTCCAGTGCCATGCTGCCTGGGGCATGGTGGAGGCAAAATGGAGAAATGCCTCTTGTAAAATGAAATTATAGCTCTAGTCAGCTAACTCCAGAGCAATTCTCCTGGTGGAGTGCTGTTTTACAGACTTATGAGCGATTCACCATACTGCAAGTGCGGTACCTGTGCGGAAGAGGGACCGACGCAGCATTTCAAATAAACTAGGGAGCAAATGCTTATCACTGCAGAATCAGAATTCACTGTGGAAACACGTGCTTGTATTTCTATTGGACTATAGAACCTGGAGGAAGGAGGTGACCTCTCTGACTCTGCATTTAAACACTAGAAACAAGAAATGCAAAATAAGAGATGTCTTATAACAATATCATAAAAAATGAAAAAGAATAATGAAGAAGCTAGATATGAAAGCATAATCTCAGAGGTTCTCCCTGTGTTTGTTTCATGGAACACATTCTATTATTCTCTATTTGGAATTCTCACTTTTCATGAATGTTATTTTCAAACCAAAGATACAACCAAAAGGGAGATTGCACAATAAAATTTATTGGATCTTGCATAAGCTATTCCTTGGAATTAGAATGAACTTCTTAAAATAAAATGTGCAGAAGTTTACTTAAAACAGATCTTATTTATCTTTTGTTCAATGTTATGATGTGAAAGGCTTTACTGAACTTTTGCGCAATTTTTTTTTTTTTTGTAATTGTAATGATTTATACCTTTTAGCCTTCAGAATAGAGGTTACACGGTAAACTACCTTACCAGCCCTGAAATGGCAGGGATTTCCCTTCTTTGTTGTGTCCTCTCTAAAGGTATACACTGAGTCAATTTTGAGGAATATACCTGACATACACTCGAATATTGTCTTGAGAAAAAGGAAGAAAAAAGGCACATGTTTTTAAAGCTAAATGCTGTGCTAGGAAATATATTTTTCAAATAACAAAGAGGTAGAGAAGAAATAAAATACAGTTCACAATAACTTAGAAAATATTGTTAAGTTTAGTAAAACTGTTGTTGATATAATTATTTTAATGAAAATATCTGAGAGAGCTAATCAATCTATTCATAAAGAATAATTCAAAAAGGAAACAGCTTTGACATGTCTGAAACAAAACCCACCTATCAATCATTAAAAGTGAATTTAGGCAGTTACATTACCTGCTGATTTTATGAAAGTGTTAACAACAGGGGAAAGAAATAATTGCCTTTTCCTGTATTTTTCCTTTATTATCAAGTACAAAAAATGATTTTCAGACTTCAAAGACTGATGGAATGGCATTTACCTGAGTCGCCATTCAGAACAATAGAGCTGAAACTTGAAAGAGCAACATTCTTAACTACAAAGCATAAATTACACCACTCAAGAACAAAATTGGCATGAAGAAAATGTCTATATGGAGAAGAAATAATAAACACCAGGTTTCCTATTAAGTATAGCCTTAGTATGACAATACATAATAATTGCCTCGATGGCTTTTTAGGTGACATTGTAGGCTTATTATCTTGCTATTGATTAATCTAGCTAGTTAGTTTATTTGGCAAAACTAAAAGTCCTGCCCAGAGAAGCTGTGGATCCTCATCCCTGGAACTGTGTTAAGCCAGGTTGGATGGGACTTTGAACAACCTGGTCTAGTGGAAGGTGTCCTGGCCCATGGCAAGGGCGTTGGAACTGAATGATCTTTAAACTCCCTTCCAACCCAAACAGTTCTATGATTCTATAAAATAATAGTTTTGATGAAATAAAGTTGCATGAGATATTTGATTTTGTAAAAGCATGCAACACATTAACTGAAAGAAAATACTTTAAATATCAGTATGGCAAAAGGATAATGAACTGAAATGTTTCTAAATGAAGACCATACAGTTTACTTCTTTACCCTAGATAATGACGACATGGAAAAAACAGAAATCAGATGTCCCATTGGCATGTGGGAAATAATGCAAAAGCAAGTTGATAATGTAAGCAATGTAAATCACTCACTAGTTTCCTCATTAATAAGTTTATAACCAAGAACATTCAGCATATTTACAAGATGAAGCTATGATATAGTTATTCAGTTGCAGTTGTGAAGGGGACTTGGAGATGATGGAGAAAAATCAGACCACTTTGAGCTACAGCTAATGAAGACAATGAACTTTATAAAAAGCCAGGGAAACTCTGAGAGCACAAGAAAGTTGAACTACCTCAGTGTTACCTGAATCTGGGAACCACCCTTCAAGTGGGATGAGAAGTCGGAGAGAATGTTAGAGAAAGGTCAAAAAGAATAAAGCATTGAAAAACATGCCCTCTGGTGAGGACTAAGAGGAATTCAGTTACTCTTTGTGAAGCTAAATAGTCTAGAGGGGTTAAAGGACTGCAGTGGGTAAGAAAGAGAAAGAGAACATCATTACAAGAGGTAAAGGCATAACATAGAGAAGCTCATACTGGAAGCTAAACCTGCTCCAAGTCTGACTACAAATGAGGAGCTATTGTTAACAACGAAAGTAGTTATTATCTAAGCAACATACTAAATTTCCTTGAGTTTGTTCTCATTAGAAACATTAATCATGATTTAACGATTTTTTTAAGACATACTCTTGTTCAAGCAAGTTAATTCAGAATAATGTTACAGAAGGTTAAATTTAAATTAAATTATGAATAAATCATTACTCACTTCATCACTTAGAGCATGCTGCACTTTAATGTCACTGATATTATGTGTAGATGTGCAGAGCATTCTCAAATATCAGTGTTCTTTTAATCCTGGTAAGTTTTGAAAAGTATTGAAAAATTATTTTTAAATTTTAAATTTTTGCTTACTGTGCTTTAAGGAAGAAGAAAGAAATTCACTTCACTTCACTTCACTGTTGATTAATTAATTGCAGTTTGGATGTAACCTACATCTCACTCTGTACACCAGACTGACCAATTTCATGACCTTACACCAAAATCCCCACATGGCCAAAGCCCACAAGGCCTAGATTGCCACTAATCCATTCATCTGTCATACGTCTGGCAGGAGAAAGACACTTACAGAATAAAAGCCGTGGCTAGTCCATCCTTTTTTTTTCAAACACAGATAATTTCAGAGTGATTGCCAACAACAAACACAATGATTGTTCCACAAACTCTTATATAAACATGGAAATCTGAGCTTCTGAAAACCCAGAGTGGTCTTCAGAGTATTCAGCTAGGAGTAGGGGGCAAATAAACTTATGTGTAGAACACAAAACTATAATATTCAAACTAAACTGATTTTCCTTTCTAATATAAAGCACCAGTAAGTGCTGCATTAATGACAATATGATACAAATCTCTCTCAGACAAAAAGACACCCCAAAGCAGGAGTGGGTCCATGCAGAAAAAGCCATATTTTGGCAAGCATGACTTTCTAGGCATGATATTAGATTTGGGAATTAAAAATGTTATCACTCTACCATCCAATTTGCAACAGGTATGAGCAAAAGTCTGTAATTTGGGAGTTTGGGCAGTTGTCGAAGGACTGCTGGAAGTAGTAATCAGTAAAGCATACAGCCCTGAGAAGAGAGAAGTGATTTATGCACTATATTGTTTCATTGCAATAAGGAACATAAATGTTAATTTACATAAACAGATGATTTTCATTTATTGCTACTGTAACATACATTGTGAACCCTTCAGTCCTCTGAAATGACCACTGCCAACCCATGCATATGTATCTATGTGTATCAAATTTTACCAATCATTTTGAAACTAATAAATTCATCATTTGCCTTAGTGGCTTTTGACCAAAAAAATAGCTATTCTGTTTTACTAGGAATAATTTCTATAGCAATTACCATTTACTGAGACCCAGTATCCAGTGTCATTGCAGATTCAAACCCACAACAGTAAGTCCTCCACTGGGTTCTTACTAACATTTGGGGATCATTATAATAATTTTGCTACTTCTACTGCTATTCATAAGACACAAGTACAGGGTGTCCAAACTGCTCAAAATCTGTTATGTACAGGTGTGTGATAAAGAAGCCCTTCTGTTTACATCTGATCCAACTCTAATCCAACCTATATGTTTATATTGTATCTCTTAATTACCATGACAGGTACCTAAAAAATAAATGTCAGCCAATTTTTGCAAGACAATAAACAACACTGTGCCATAAAGAATGACTCTGTCAACGACTCTGTCTCCAGATGATTTGAAGGAAAGTAAAGTAAAAGCAATAAATAGTTTTTAAAGCAACAGCAAAGCTCAATCTAGCAAAATATCCTGTTACCAACAGCAATTGATACCAGATGTTTATGGCAAAACATAGAGCAGAAGAAACATGCTTCTACAGGAAGTTTCTTCATACTCCAGAGGTACGCAGCTCGAACACGCAGAGCTGAAAACGGTCTTTTTGTGCTTAACGTCCCCCAACCTTTTTTCCCTCTAAGTTTCTTCAGCTGCTTTCTGAACCGACTCAGGCATTTAATGCATTTCAGATATTTTTTATATATTCTGAAATAGTACTCTCCATTAAGAAGTTTAACAGTCTCAGCTGACACTAGGCAAATAATAATATCCAGTTGTTCTGAAAAAAACCCCAACATATCTCTGACTTTCACTTGATACATCTAATTATTTTATTGGAAGATTCCATCATTCCCTAGGTCATCATCTCACTTCTCTTTTCCAAACATTTTTAGTATATTCAGTCACTCCTTAGATGAAAGTTATCCTGTTCACCTTTGAAATAATGTTTCTTGGAGCATTTTCCAGTTCAGCTGTATTCTTTCAGAGACAGTGAGACTAGGACTGCAGAGTTTTTCAGTCTGCCCTTGTCTTCATCACGTTACTCAACTTAATAGCATCCACAGTTTTTATCACTATTATTCACACCCTTTTTTTCTCGCTAACTTATGAATATGCTGAACAACAATGACTGAACTTCAAAGGTTATCTCTTTCCTAAATGTCCTGCCTGCTTGTCTCTTAAGTTTTTAACTTGATAGCAACAGAAATTTTTATAATACCTCCTACAGCAAAAAACAGGATGTTAAACTATACCAAAATGTTGTGGGAAATCAGAACACTCTTACATTTTGTGTCTTAAATTTGCAGAGACAGACAGACCACTGTCTTTTTCTATCTTAATGCAGTGTTCTGAAAAGTGGCAACAACCACTGAAAAAGGCTGTTGTTTACAACTCAGTACAGTATCTCCATTACGCGATGGCCATGTAATAGGCCACATTTGGAACAAAACGCTAATTAGGCTGGCAAAGACAGCAGGAAAGTAATGGTGGGTGCTGCAACCTAATTGCTAGCAACCATCCAATAGAGCAACAAAATAAAGAGAGGTTTGTATAGAGAAAAATATCGAAGTAGATGAAAGGCAAACAGCAAAACAATTCCTATGGCAAGTTCTGTTTAAAAAAAAAAAACACCCATAAAGAGGAAAAAAATCTTTTCCTCCCAACCTAAAGCACATTGAAGGACCAATACCTCAGTCACCACTGTTTGATCAAGTGGTGAAATCTGTCCCTCTTTTAATGCCGTGAGCTTGGTACCCAACCTCTCCACTTTACACAGTGGTGAGACTGCATCTATGCATTTATCTAGCACATAAGATGATATTTTCTTCTGAAATTGCACGGATCACTCAGCCTCTTCAACCTTTAAGGCTGAGCCCTGAAACCTCTTAGTTAAGAGGTAGCTAAAACCCACACCTTCACTATAGCCTTGACTGTACACAACAACAGCAGAGCAAAACAGATTCCAAGGTCAAGTGAATCAGAGAATCACAACACTGTTTTCCTTGAGCCTCAGTACTCACACAGCTATTTCTATAATGCTACTTAATCCTAATTCTTTCCACAGATCTTCAGACCAAAATTGTAAGACACTTTCATTAAGTTCTCCCTCCTAAGGGCACTTACAGTATGGCATGGACATATTGGTTTAATTGTTTACACAACACCAATATTTTAAATCAAGACTTATTTTGAAGATCAAAGATCTCTAAACCTCAACGTTTTCAATCCAAATATTTTGCTAAAAGAGTAGTCTTGTTATTCCTTTCTTTTAAAAGGACATTGCTTTTGTTCCTGTAAGTGTGGTCAGAAAAAAATTAACTACAGTATACTGACTGAGAAGGAGGAAAAGTCTGAAAAGCAGACACAAAACAAGTGGCACAATTGTAAGAGCCTCTAACTACTTTGTCTGCTCTTTCACAATTCTCTATTTTCACTGCCTGTATAATTACAGTATAGCAGAAGACCAATCCAAACTTACACACTGTCTCGTCTGAGTGTAAACAGTCTGCCAGAAATTAAATTTCTTGAGATCAGAGAGAACAGCATCTGCTCTTAATTACTGTTAATTCCTTTTAAAAATTACACTTCAGATTTTACCATTTTCAGCTCTAATGGTTTTAAACTTCTTTCTGAAAAATAAGTTACAATTTACAGGCATAAACTTCATATGGGTTAGGAATGTTTGGGGTTTTGGACAAAACCCAAAAAGTCAGAAGGATGATGAGGCCCTGCTTTCACAGTCTGTATTCATACTGAAAGTCAAGATCAAGCACGCTTTTGCTCTTCACCTGTAGCGGAGGCTTCTATCCTCCCTGAGCTGGCCTTAGATTTTGGCAGGTATACCATCCCCGACAAACTCCCTACCTGACACTGTCCCCAGAACAGGAAACTGCAGGGATGTCACATTCGTCACTTTTATTTCAGATACCATTTCTAGGAGCTGGTCTGTTCTGCTTCCACTTAAAATCTGCACCATGATGATTCTGAAATGCGTTTCTCAGGTAAATGAGTACCGTTTCAGCTCCTTTCTAGGAATATGTAAAGTCATCATGACTCCACTCAATGCTTTCTGCTTGCACAAAAAGTGCATACTTTTTCACACCTGTCCAGTCTATATCTTTTCAGAACGAGGAGCCTAAAAAGTTCCTGAGGCCATTCCTGGTCCAAGTAGCCAATTCCTTGTTCAACACAGGAATCTCTCCTTCCCTCCTCAGCTACACACCAGACTAAACTATGATCAAGTGTACCTTGAATACATCAGACCTGTAAAACACTGTCCTATTTCAAATTTCCTATGCCAGAACAAACTTGTAAATAAGTTAGGCAAATAAAAGTTGTTCTACTCAAAGTCAATACTTTGCACCAAACATAATTTGGATTTAGGGCTGTGGGAACACTTCAGGGGTAGTGACAGACAATTGCCACTTGTCAGACATACATTCTCTTCTCCTGACAAACCCTTGCCACATTTTTATGAAATACTGATGCCTTGCCTGACAGAAACATGAGAATTCTCCAGCACAACACCAGCTTGGCTGGCAATGCTCCCAGGGAGATGGACCACATGCTGCCCAGAGGTCTGCAGGAACACCCCGCCTGTGAGCCAGCCCTTACCTGTGCAGTGCTCCTGTGAGTTTTAGGGACAGCGAGTTCTATCTGCACAGCAGCACAAGCAAATTACTGTGTAGGACTTATTTGACTGATGGAGGATCTGCCCTATGCTGGTGGATGGTCAGGCTGTGTGTCCAAAGCTTAAGACTTCTTCTTTACTGTGCTCTCCCAGGCATGGATGCAGATTGGAGAGAAGACAAGCTGGGTAGTGTTGTGGCTCAAGCCCTTCACTGACTCAGGACACAAACTCACCCACTGAAGCTAAGTGCTGTCAAGTCCTGACTTTCTTGCAGGTGTCACTGTATCTGCCTTGACTTAAACACGGGTTTTTTGCAACTGTTTCACTTTGTTAACCAAAGATTATTCCAGAAAGTGCATTAGCAGTACCATTTAGAACAAATAGGTTGAGGCCTTCCATCAGGGAACATAATAAAAGTAATTGGCACTCACATAGCACTTTACATTTTCAAAGGGCAGTAAAACCATTAAGTATTATTAAATGTATTTCATAGATAGAACACAGAGATGTTAAGTGTCTCATCCAGGAGGAGGCAGGATTAGGGCAGAGGTGTCTCAGCACACTCTGTCATCCTTTCAAGCCACAAAAATCTTTGAGTTGGAGAAAATGCCTTGAGCCCAAGTTCAAGTTCTGTTTCTTGCAAATCAGTAAAATGCGAATAAACCAGAAACAACTGAACATTTATCATAGAGAAAAAAGAAAGAAAACGTTACCAAGTTAGAGTTGGGGGGGCAATTGTTTAGAATGTGAGCAGAAAACCTGAGTGCAGGGAACTACACAAGCATTAACTTTAATTGGTCTCACTAATCTAGGCAAGGCAACTAACTGTACAAAACAAATTTTAGGCTTAAGTTTTCTTCGTTTAGCAAGCAGTTTTAAAAGTTACTAAAATAAGAACAAATCTTTCTTGCAAGTGAAAGTTTATCACACTTGTTTTGTAAAGCAAGAAGGGAGACATACATATATTTTCTGTCTAGATAATAAGCATTTCAACTAATCAATAAAAAGTGATGCTTATTATTACATGGAAAATTCTTGCCAGAATATACAGCAGTTATTTAAAGTGTGCTAATGACAATTCATTTTTGGACTGTAATCCAGATGTCTGAGATTCAGGGTATGCTTTGACAACAGTAAGATGCTACTTTATGGTTCTTTTACCACTGAGAGCGGTGCCATTTCTCAGGAAGTTCAGGCTTGCAAATAAAAGGCACAGAACACTGTCTGCATACTGAGAATGGAACAACAGCAGCTGTTCCCTGTGATTCTGAGGGTAGGAACAGCCCATCAGCTGCATGTGAAAGCTTTTCTTTGAACGTTGTCCTCTGAATTTTTCCCTGGACAGGTGAAGAAAGATACTACACAAAATTTATTAGCTGCTGACTAAAATAGATAGTATGAAATAATACATCTTTTATTTATTGCCTCTGCAAGAGTTAATTACATTACATTATACCTATATCAGTACTCAGGCCAACTTATACCAGTACTTAGGTCAGTTGCAAGTAGTTTGCAGGGGGTTTTTCGGGATTTGTCATTTTTGTAAGAGGTCACAGCTACACAAAATGTTTTCCATCAAAAGCAGATGAAGCTAAAATAATTTCTGGGGCTGGTTATGCATTCTTGACTGACTTTTACGAACTCAAAAGACACGCTCATAAATACAAGCTGTCCTCTCTACTTCATTCTTTCTCTTCCTTCCCCTCCCCACCCAACTTGGGCAACTCCTCATCTCTTCTGCTGGTTTAAATATTCAGACAATTGAGGAAATAATCTGTCGAGAACGAGGAGTGACTGGCAGGCAGCTAGAGAGCACCAACCACCTCGGATAGTTTACACTTCATGTAAATCTGCCCCGAGACTTGAGGCCACGTCCAGAATGACTTGGATTATTTTTTGTCTGTTCAGCTGCATCCAAAAGAGTATGAGCATTTGTTTGACCTCCTTACTAAAGTACCAGGCTATGCTCCAATCACAGCCTAAACCAAATGTAAGTGATGATTTTGTGGATGTCAAAAAAAATAACTTGAGGCAAAAGGTCTCATTAAGCAATCACTCTTTGAGCAATCTCTTTCAGCAATCACAGTTTTTAAGCAAACATATAATCACTGGAGGGGGGAAAAGGAAGCAAACTGAGGTAGACTCTCTCAGAGCTTTTTTAATGATCCCGGCATGCCCCTGCAAGGTTTCAAATGGTTGTTTCAATACACAGTTACTAGGGGAGAATTTTAAAACCAAAGATCAAAGACTTCCCAATTGTTTTCCTCTTTTGCAAAGCAGACCTACATGCTTTTACTACACCCTCTTACTAATTTTATAAGCACCCTAGCTGGCAAAGGCACTTTGGATGGGGCAGCACCCAGTGAGAGCAGCAAGTCAGAGGGTGGTTCAGAGGGAGCCCTGCCTGGAGCTGGCTTGGGCAGCGTCACATGCCCGGCCTGCACTGCAGCGCCGGGAGGCAGACCTTGCAAGAGGAAGAGGCTGTAAAAAACCTCAGCATGGACAAAGGCAATGCAGATATGTCACATGGACTAGTGGTCGTGTGAGGGGCAGGATAGGGATGGCAAGTGAACAAAACTAGGCTAAAGGGAGCCTGGAGACCTACTCTACCACAGGCAGCTCAGTTCTACTTCTCTACACCTCGTTTTTTCCACAGGGTATAAAAATATCTCCATAGTTCCATTTTTAATCCTTTTTGTTCCTTTAATTATAAGAGCTATATGAAAGGCTTAAAGGTCATGATAACACAGTCAAGAACAATTTTTTAAAAGAGATAAAATTAAATTTGCAAGGTAACACAATCAATGGCCAGTTCAGCCACTCTTCTAAACACACATTAGTTACATATTGAAGGATGTAGAAGCTGAAATTAAGGATTAATCCTATTCTTTCTGATTGTCCCTAAAATCCCATTTTTATACCTTTGATTATTTCTAATAATTCTGCTTAATTCTTTAATAATTAAAGTTTGACCCTTTCAATTTATATCTCCACCCATGTCTGGAAGCTTTAGAAGTGTGACTTTTTGAATTTAACACTTTTTTTGACTACAAAACCTTTCACAAGATGAAATTGGGAAGACTACGCTCTCTCCTTCTTCATTCATAAAACCCAGTGAACAAGGCAGTAAGTTTTTTCTCCACAGTCTCTTCTATCCCAGGATCTACTGTACTCACTACTGTAATCAGCATTGATTGCAGCAGTATCTGGAACTAGCAGAAAAGAGGATTATTTTGCAACTCAAGGAAAAGAGGGGAAAACCGTCGAGTTTTGAGTGAACTAGAAGATTAAAACTGCTTCGAGACTACAAATAGAAATTGTTCAGAACATAATGTGCTGTACCCAAGAAATGAGGCATAACCTCAGAGTTCATGATCTGGTCATTCTTTATAGTCGCTAGGAAATAAAACTAGCTTGACTAATGCACCTGCACCCTTTTTATTTCTTCAGATTGTTCACTTTTGAGGAAGTATTATTTCAGTCTATTGCATTTATATGGGAGTAACAGAAGCGATATATATTTATATGTGAAGTTTAGCATCCACTACATTGTCTGGTACCTACAAAAAAACAGAAACACAAGCACAAATAAATGAGGCTCAAATGTTTCTTTTTCCTCCTCTTCCTTTCACCCCTACATGACTGGTTTTGAACAGAACCCAATCTCTGAAAAATTATCCAAGAAATTGTAAGGACACATCAAAGAGAAGAAAGACAGCAAAATTAATTGCAGCAATTTCCTTTAACCACTACAACAAGAAGACTACTTTAGCAGCTGTGTGGGAGGGTCATCATAAGCCAGAGCAAAGGAATACTTTACAGGGAAAGCAAGACACTGGAATGCAGCTGGCAATTCATATTAATTTTCTTGTCCAGGGAGATCTAGTATGTTATCAAGCAGCATGTTTCCACAAAATGCATCATTGTCTTAAGCCCCTTTTCTTGCACACGCTCCTTCAGTAAGTAAGAAACCCAAGGCACCCTCAGGAAACTGTTGCATTTTGCACGGAGCAGGCTCAGGTGTGCACACAAACACAGGTGCTGCACTTGGGGAACAGTGACCTTGTCTCAAGCTCCCATACTGCCTGCTGAGACATGTGCTGAGGCTAGAACTGGATGGAAGCACTCTGACAGAGCATTTTACATTGGAAAGTGACAGGCTGAGAAGTTTAAAACACTCTGGGTAATACGTCAGATTTCACAAAATGAAAATAAACAAATAAAAAGAAGCTGGTTTATACCTGGAAACACAGTGTCCCTGTTGGCTACCTCCTCTTAGTTCTGCCTCTTACCAGGCAGTTATTCTTACTCAGCATTGAAAAAGATACCTAAACTTCTAGGAAATATAAGACCCTTTTCCCCAAAATTGTCTTCTTTTCATTTTAAGCAGGTGACTAAAACATTTTGAAATTTTATTGAAGTCTGCTCTTTCGCATGGGAAAAAAATGTTTTGTGTCACCTGAAAAGGTTATTACCTAGCAGAAAAGGTTATTATCTAGCAGAAAGGTTCAAAAATTTCATTTGGTATTAAGTGAGAATGTTTATTTTTTACTGTTTGTATCTGCCATGAAACAAAGAAAATAATTATTTACACAACTCTAATGGAGACATCTGGAAAAGCTTTGGAAGAGCATACAAACTCATCCAAAATGACTGGACCTATAAACTCTATTTGTCATCCTTTGACAGGATTGGAAAATTTCATGGAATTCCACTGCATTAAAAAAAAAAAAACAAAAACAACACTGTAAAGTCTTCTAATAAGTACAATAGTAGGAACTGAAGATTAGCAGAAAAACAAGTATCTTAAAATTAATAAAATTTTCCCTGGAATTATAATTTGATGTTTTTTCTAACTTGTAAAAAAAGCGGTAGTTTTTATCTTTCTTATTTTCAGAGACATTTTGATTTATCTTGTTTTTCTTTTTTTCTTTCACCTGCATATGAAATGCAAATTTGACAGACTCCTCCTGATGGATAAGAACGAAACCTTGGCTTGGATCAGGGAATAGAGCCACTTCACACAGTTCAGACATAGACTAGGAGACTATTTTATGAGTAAGATCACCATACTGATCCTCGAAGCACAGCTTGGATCATATACAGAAGACTTTTTCTGGCTAAAGGGTCCTGTCCTCAGAGGCAGAAGAACTGTGTTTGGTGTAGGAGCCCTGAGGCAGCTGATATCCTCTGGTTGCTACCCAAATGGTTGCCTGCTTTTGATGACATCCAGAAGGCTATGGGTTCCTGTTACACACTTCTACAGCTCGTATGTGTTTATGCTGCCATGGCTACACTGCTGCCACTAGAAGAGTTACCAGGATGAGATGAAGTCGTGCAATAACTGCAATTGGACACAACCAAAACAGGTCACAAAGAACTGGTGTTTCACTATGATGGTGAAAGATGAACTTATAAAGAACTGAACAAGAGAAAGAAAATATGAAGGAACAATGTGGTGCAAACTTGTCAAGCAGATGCCACAGCACTCTAACTTTCATTATCCTAAATATGATTATTAATGACCTGACAGGCCAAGAAAGCAATGAGGTAGAAAAATATGAAGATGACAGAAAATAATTTAATGTAATCGGAACAAATAAAACAGGACTTTCAGAGATACTCAGAGAAGTGAGTCACCTCCTAACTGTTAACCTGGAATCAACCTAAATTTTAAGCATTTTCAGGCTGCATTTTTATACATATAACCAAAACATGAACTGAGGAAGAGAGATGAACTTGGAAATTTAAGAGTACAAAAACTTAACATTATTGTCTTACACACAGACAAAAAAAAAGCTATTTCTGAGTGTAAAATAAAGCAGCTACAAAAACATATAAATATACTCCTATCCCTATCCCAACTAAACATCCACTATTAGGAAGCTGCTCAGAGACTTGGAAGACAAGAGACTTTGAGGGTTTAAGAGGTTGGCAACTTTTTAAGAAGGGGGAAAACAGCTCATCAACATTATGCTGAACTACTTCTGACATCCCATTAGTGAATAATTTCAGTCTTCCACTTACATGAAATCAGCATTTAAAAGTTACTCCACATTATTTGTAAACAAAATAACCCAGGGAAAGCTGGTAGCATTTATTCACTGTGAGCTGAAGAAAAGCAGATCTGAATTCATCAGACTGCAGTGATGGATTTTTACCAAAATATCTAAGAAGCCCTATTACTGATAAATAAGGTACAAAAAGCCTCATCTAGAGTCTAAAGAAAAGAGCACTCTGACTGCACTGTCTGCTGAAATAAGGCAGTAAGAGAAATGTATTTGTGTTGCCTGGCACTGTCTCATTCAAATGTTCAAGTGTGTGTCTGTCTGAACACTTGATTAGAAGAGTTGCCTTTAAAAACAAACAAACAAACAAACAAACAAAAACAAAATGAAAAAACTACCAAAAAAACACCCCAAAACCTAAAAAAGCCCAAAAAGCAACTAAACCAACACAAAACCAAAAAAAGTACAAAAAAGCCTTAAAGTAGTAGGTAAAAATTCTGCACAATACAAGCCACTTTTTTTGAGAAGAGAGGCACAATGGCAAGGCATAAAACAGAAGCATAATGAGCATTATAAAAAGTAGCAGATTTAATTCGTATGTATGCCTGTGGGCTAAGAATCTTCCAACTGGGGAGCATGGGGGGGTTGTTTCACAACAAGGATGTTTATTGTGCTTCATAGCTTTCCCATGCAGCAGATAAATCCTAAGACAGCAGTTCAGGAACGGATCCACTGTGGCACATTGCAAGCGAGTGACACATAACTAACACAAGGAGGCATTGGCACAGCCAGTGCTTCCTTGTGGTAACGCAGCAATCTTCCCAAAAAGCTCAATATAAAGGAATGTAACCCCTGCGTGTTTACCTGTGGGAAAAAGGTGCATTTGGTATTCCTATTGGAGTCAATGATCCTCCAAAGCTGTGATTATATGAATACCAAGTGAGGAAAAAAATGAAGTCACAAGTTGATAAACGTGCTGTATTTTCATGGGCAGTTCTTCTGTGTCAGCTGAGAACCTCGCTGTGCATACTGTTTTTAAAATGTGTGAGATGTTAAATAATTAATACCAGTGTTTAATCCCACCACTACCAAATAAAATTTACTAGAGCTTTCCTTTCCTACAGACATTGCAAAATCCCATCCTGCAGAAGACTAAGAATCAACTGCTGATTCCAAAAAGGTTGCCACATGCCTCTGTCACTTCAGGCCACTATTTACTACCTGTACAGAGCAAACTTGGCCCAAAGAACTTCCAGAAGAATTGACTGCCTTCCTGGAATAGAAAGACAGAAGAATAACATTCAAGAAATATGCACTAGAATTGGCCAGCAACCAGCCAGTCTTTGCCTCCTGGAAAGTACAGTATCTTGTACCCCAGGGATGGAAGGCAACTAAAGACCTTCTATGAACTAGGATGCATCTTGAGTTAGGGTGAAATTACCATGCTGCTTCTTCCCTATGAATCCAACCCCTCACAGCTCTCACACAGCATTACAGAATATGTCACAGATTAAGCAGGAAGGTGCAAAGTAGGAGCTAAACATCATCTATTTAAGCAAACAGGGTAAAGGCTGTAAATGGTGCCAGGAACTAGAAGATTCTTGCCCTCTGTACAGAAGAGACTGGAAAAGACCTCTCTGTAGAAGTAGTAATAAAGAGGAATTAAATTAGAAAAAGGCTTGCTGTAGAGTTATATGTTATTATTGGCAGTGAAGATACGTGATTATTTCTTTCTAACACTATCACATTAATATTTTCCTGTTCATTCCTGGTATGCTATCACCCTCATATTTCAATTGCCTCAACTATTTTGCCATGGACTGAGGAACTCACACAGGTTATAGGTAACCTAAAACACACACATACACACAAAAGATTAATTTTTAACACAGATAAATTCCTGTACTTGCACAGCTGCTCCAATACAGGGAGAAGCAGAAAGGTAGGAACCACTCTAGCCAGCATTGCAACTGTAATAAATACTTGTGAGATTACAATCTCACAAAGTACATCCTACAAATGTATGTGATGCTCATAAGAAATACTACCTTTGTAGCCATCAAAGGACATTTCTGAAATAGGCCAGACATGCAGTACTACAATCATAGTTTATATTAGTGTGTCAATATTGCAATTTTAGCTCTATTCCAGTCAGTTGTTTTGATCACAACAAACATACCCAGTTAGAGAGTGTTCAATGTTTTAGTAAACACCTGGTTCCCATGCCAGCAGACCATATATCCACTTCTCTATTTGCAGCCATGTTTTCTGACGGACAGCAGCTGTTGTAAAAGATGCTTCATTAGGCTATAGAAAAGATATCATATTCTCTGGGAAAATTTTAACACTTTCCCTATCTTTGTGAATCAAAGTAAAATTAGATTTCTTGAATTTTGATTTTCCAAATCAACTTAAACTCTCCAGAATGTAATTTAACAGGAAATGCGACACATTTAGTCTATAAGCAAGATTGTGAATGATACTCTTCCCCTTGTCTATTTATTAACCTTGATTCTGGGTCTTAAGACTTTCTACTGGATTTGATTCCAAACCAAAAATTTCAAGCTGCAGAGACAAAAACCACTGAAAATTCTGCTGACATGGATTTTATTTGTCTGACATCAGTCTGCTCACAAGGAATACCAGACACCCAGGAGAATCACTGGGTACATCTGACCTGAGCAGTGTTCCTCTCTGGTGAGGAAAGGGAGCCGGACATGGAATCATAGTCAAGATCATGATTCCTCCCTTCTATTTCCAGGACTCCTCAAGAGGCTTAAGAAGCTTTAGGTCTAGACCCAGAGTCTAACCACTGCAATATATATTTCGTCTCTATCTCCCTATTCAGGACTGCAGCAGACAGCTACATTTCTTACAAGGAACAGAACTTTCCATAAGGAAGAAAAAAGGCAATATTTGTTTATGGCCACTCTAAGCTGAGAAAAAACTCCTGGAGAAACAAGGCAATTACAGATTTCTCATTTCCCATTCCATTGTGGGATATTCTTTAACTTGCTTTCACTAGTTTAAATTCACAGCAGTCCATAACTAACACGCAGACAAAACAACATACTCTTTACACACATAGTTCATTTCCCAGAGAGATAATCAAAGAAAACAAATGAGCTGCGTAACAGATGTGTCATATAAAGCACCATTGCAGCAATACAGACAGGGTAAGAGCCCATCCAGAAGTCGGCTGCAATAAATCTTTCCTAATTATTTCTATGTAAATTAAAAACTCCTATATGGGATTTTAGTGAGTGACTCACTTGAACAGAAAACTAATACAGATGGTATTAAAATAACCTCTAAACTGGAATTACAGCTGATTGTGCTCAGAGATGCACTAGAGAGAAACTAAAAGAATTAGGCTGAAGCTATTAAACATCAAGTAAAAAGGGCCAATTTGTGTGAATTATGTGAACAAGAAACAATGGATATGTGCACATGCATATACACATTGCATCAGTGCTTTCCAACAATCGCATGTTCTTTTTGTCAATTATTTTAAGAAATAAATAAATCAGGAGGGATCATTACTTACTGTTTACTTAGAGTGGAAATTAATGAGCATTTCTTGGAAAGCTCCAGGGTTCAGCATAGCTGAAGACTCTAAGACAGATATGTTCATCCAAGAGTGTAAATTATTTATCAGCTAAAGAAAAATAGCAGGAAATGTTTTTATAAAAGGATCATATCTTTGAGAAATAAAATATTACAGTTTAAGTATTTAATTTCCCTGAGTCTTGGCTAGAAAATATAAAGATTTTTACTGTGGATGCTCATTTTTGCTTTTTCATTTGCCAAGACAAATAGAATTTTATCTTCAATTGAACTTTCAATTGAACTTGTATGGTATTGAATGTCCAATGAGCTTCAATACATAAGGAGTTCTTGTCAAAAGAATGTTAGCTCCTTCTTACATGTCTGGTGTTGCTTTTCGTCTGTCAGTATATGTCAAACAGGTAAACAAGATTACTCAAGGTTACATATATTTTGGTTAATAAAGATACTTTTTTTGAGACAGCTTATTGGGAAGCCCCAAAATTCAAAGCTTTGAAATTCAAATATTTCTTACTCTGAAAAGGCCTCAGTAGGTTCAGCCTTGTAACAGCACTGTGGATCTTGGTTTTAAAACCACTGTGTACAGAAGGAACTATGATTCTATGATATGTGGAGTAGCAATCTTAATAATAATTTTTTTTTAATATGTACTTGCATAATGGCATCAGCAGCTGACACTCTTCAGACTCTCTTCTGGACAATGAATTAAAATCTGGAAAGCTGCAGAATTAACTTGAGGAGTTTGCAATAAAACTAATAAGAATAAACAAAAAGAAATGAAATGTTGCAAGTATGAGCAAACCCTCATGGACGTACATCTGAGCTTACTCAAAGATTCTCTAAATAAATATTCTAAGTGGTTCTTTAACTACTTTTCCTTTCCTAACTCTGTTTCCCTTGATTGAAATTTTATGCAAATACAATGATGTAGTTTGAATACATTATTTTAGTCCCTACAGCCAGGAAACTCCTGAGGAAAGAGTGGTACATAAAGCTCAAACACTATGGCTTGGAAAATGAAATTGGAAAGAATTGTGAGTAGATCACATCACAACACTCTTCCTGTGTCAATGAGAGCAGGCAATAACCAGACCCTTCCACTTGGAAGAGCCCCTGAACAAATTACTGGCCTTCAGAAGGAGTCCTAGGAATAAGGAATAGGAATAAGTAAGAAGCCCAGTATTGAGCTGTTGAATTTACTGTTGGCTCATCTGACTGATTCACAGCATCTTTTTCCTCTGGTCCTCTTGCATTTGCTCTTTACTTTTTCTCACAGTTGGGGTCTCCTTGATGCTGGTCAACTTGACCTGATGTATTTCTCTCCCCTTCTACATCCCTAACTCTAGGGACTCCCTAGAGTTTGAAAACCATTGCATTAGGGTACCTTTTAAATTTCCAGTATCAGAGTTGTCATTCAGACCCTGATACTTCTTTTCTGCTGCTAAAATTTTCTTCCAGTCTTCAGCTAGTGAAACCACTGCCTGGCTTTTTGTTCCCATTGACACCTGCAACTAAAGTTTATGTTCTGCAGAACAACCCATCTCAGCTTTGGCTATTTCCTGTCTGACACAAGCTCATGGTGCACATAACATCCCCCTGTTTTTAGAATCCACAGCTCCACACCATCTCTCTATTGCAAACTATTGTGTCACATTGTCTCATCCTTTTCTCTCATTAGAAGTTCTGTATAGAAGGAAATATACCTCATCATTTTTCAATAGCACTAAAAGATAATTCTAAAGATAATTTTTAAAGGTATTTGTAGGAGGTACTTGTAGGGTTTTCTCATACAGCACCCTGAAGCTGGAGGAGGAGGAAGGAAAGGGGTGCTTGTTTGGTTTTACAAATATAGACACTAAAATCTGAAGATGCTTCCCAGACTAAGAAAACACAGGGATGGAAAGTTTTAATTTCTTATTCAGTGATTTTAGCTCTGCTGCCCTTCATAATCATGCTATTGTATGACACGTCTCAGTCTGAGGTTCAAATTCAAATGATAATTTATTATTTTATTCCACTATAAGGGATGATACTTAATCTCTTACATTCAGGGTAATTAATTGAAACATCACAGAAATTAAATTAGAAAAAGTAGGATCCAGACGCCTATTTTCATTTCACTTTTGCTTACAGATTTGCTTCCTGTTTTTCACCTAGGATGCAGGGGAGCAGAGAGTATCACTTCAACAGATTGAAGAGGTAAGAAAAGGGGTGGGTTTTTTAATAACATTTTAGGAATCTCCACAGCAAGACCATTAGACAAAGGAGAAGAGACTATAAAACAGATATTTTGGAAGGGTTATAAAAAATTATTACAGAAATTGCAAGCCATTCCTTTTTTTAAATACATGCAAATTACTGACAGGAGGATCACTACGCTTAGAAGCTCTGTAGACTTTCTTATACCTAAAGGGTTATAAACACACAACACTCTCATTCAAGATTTCTTTCCTTCCACTGCAAGCTGACTAATTTTTTTTCAAGGCTTGGTGCCACTAAAGAGCAGTGTAAAATTGTGGCTATTGGCCTCTTTACATACTGTTCCTAATTTAACAGAGCAGTTTAGTAGGTCAAATAGGAAAACAATATCTTAAGAAAATAGCAATTCCTGTGGCTTTGAAATAAAGAAAGAAAAAAAAACAGTGCCAAAATGTTTATCTCCTCGGTTCACGAAGCCATGAAATAAGTGCAGCACCGTGAATCATCTCAAAACTTCAAAGCCTGTATGCTCAGTGTACCATTTTAGGGCTATTAACTTGTACAGCTACTGTACTTGTAGTAAATAGTTACAAGAATGTAACAGCACTGCCAAAGATTTCACCCTTGCAACAAAATTTCCTTAAAGCTACACTCTTTACCATGAACTCATTGTGTAAGCTCATAATGTCTCTTACCATCTCAAGAGATTCTGCATAAACAAATGTATTGATTACACTGAAAATGCCAGCTTCATTTAGAAAATACAGTACTCCATATATGATATTAAACTATATATACAGTAAGTGAATAATGGAATACAATATGTTAACCTATCAACATTTCCGTAGAAAAGCAAAGTAATGGTTTTCCTCATTGTATCAAAGATCATGATGAAAATTCGCTATACTATAAAACCTATAGGGTACTATATCCCTGAGATGTTACGGAAATCAAGAACATAGGAAGCCACATAGTTTAGGAAAACGTGAGTCAGAAATGAGCAGAACATTTATTCATCTACACTTATACCTTGCCTACATGTGATTTTTAGTGATTTGTTCCAATTAAATGGTAAAAGGCTCCGTTTACAAGTAAAGTCTAGCCCAAACACAATCTGTTCACACCCACTCGTGCAGCTGCCAGCCATTCCAGCTGGCTGGGGTAATCAAAAGGCACCGTCAGTATCTTACAGAGGCCACCTGGGAGGACTTCAGCCTAAATCCACATTAGGCCATGTGAGGCATCCTGAATTTTTTGTATATGTCATAGGACACTGTATGATATTTTTGTTCATGTAATCTGGCAAAACCACTTGTATTAGTGGCCGGGGTTTCAAAGAAAAATTAAAACAAGCTTTATGCACGGTCATATTATGAATAGCATTGTCATAGGGGAACTTGGTTTGACCTCAGATAAAAATCATGTTAAATTTAAGTATTGAAGACATTTTTTAAGGTTATGAATAAGAAGCTGCCATAAGTTCTCTTTTTCCCAGAAATTGGTTAACACCACCAAGGTTGCAGAGCAAGTTTAAGCAAGTTTGAACTAATGCTGAACTAGTTGCAATAAAGATTTAGACCAGTTCTCACCTTCCCAATCATGGCATATCTGCGAAGATAGTCATCTTATTTTTAATGTTGTCTTCATCATGTCTTTAGAACAGATCTCTGCCTATGTTATTCTACACAGTTCATCATAAATTACATTTTATTACTCCATTTTGTAGAATAGTTTCACTTTTATCCAGCACATCTAATTAGCTGTTTCTTCTGCCATGCCCAGCTAGTTACATCATCAGAAAGACTGACTGAACAAAAACTATTCTTTAAAGCCTACACAGCAAAATAAACTCCAAAAATATCCCCGAAAGTCCTTACACTTATTTGTAAGTTATATCTTCATTGCTTTTCTGCTCTGTTGATATCAAATTCTTCCTAAACAAATGCAATCTTTCTGGATTTCAGTAAAGCTTTCAATACTGTCTCTCACAGAATCCTTCTAGACAATATGTCCAGCACATGGCTGGATAAACACATCGTGCAATGGCTGAACAACTGGCTCACGGGTGGGGCACAGAGGGTTACAGTGAATGAGGTGACATCCGACTCGCCACCAGTCATTAGTGGGGTTCCACAGGGCTCCACCCTCAGCCCTGTGCTCCTCAACATCTTCATAATGACTTGGACACAGCACTGGAAGGGATACTGAGCAAGTTCACAGACAATAAAAAACTGCAAGGAGCTGTTGACTCCCTTGAGGGCAGGGAGGCCCTGCAGAGAGACCTCAGCAAATTAGAGGGCTGGGCAATCACCAACCATATGGAGTTCAAGGGAAAGTCCCAGATTCTGCACCTGGAATAGGGCAGCCCTTGATGTATGGACAGACTGAGGAATGAGGTGCTGGAGAGCAATGCTGAGGAAGGGGATGTGGGAGTCCTGGTCGATGGCAAGTTGAACATGAGTCAGCAGTGCCCTGGCAGCCAGGAGGGCCAGCCCTGTCCTGGGGGGCATCAGGCACAGCATCGCCAGCCAGGCAAGGGAGGGGATTGTCCCGCTCTGCTCTGTGCTGGAGTGGCCTCACCTCGAGTGCTGGGGGCAGCTTTGGTACAACAATATTAGAAGGATGCAAAGCTATTAGAGAGTGTCAAAAGCAGGGTGACCAAGATGGTGAAGGGCCTTGAGTGGAAGCTTAAGTATGAGGAGTGGCTGAGGTCACTTGGTCTGTTCAGCCTGGAGAAGAGGAGACTGAGGGGAGACCTCATTGCAGTTACAACTTCCTCATGAGGGGAAGAGGAGGGGCAGGCACTGATCTCTTCTCTCTGGTGCCCAGTGACAGGATCCAAGGGAATGGCCTGGAGTTGTGTCAGGGAAGGTTTAGGTTGGATATTAGAAAAAGGTTCTTCACCCAGAGGGTGGTTGGGTGCTGGAACAGGCTCCCCAGGGAAGTGGTCACAGCACCAAGCCTGGGAGAGGTCAAGAGGTGTTGGACAGTGCTCTCAGGTCCATGGTCTGACTGCTGGGGATGGTCCTGTGCAAGGCCAGGAGTTGGACTTGATGACCCTTCCAACCTGGCATATTCTGTGATTCACTATGAAATATGCTTTCAACTAAGCCGCTTGTGTAACTTTGCCCCTTGCTTTCCTATGTAAGTAAATGAACGTGCACAATGCTTCAAAGGCTTGAGAAGCGTGCATAGGAGAGGCTGTTTCATACAACTGTTTTCTGTTAGTAAAAAGCACATTCACTTTTAAGGAAAAAAAAGAGATTTTTACCCTTGATTCTGAAGCTGGAAACCTTAGTAAATTAGCTGAGAAAATAACAGTGGAATCTCACAGTGCTGTTGCACAAAATACTTCACTTAACAGAGAAAAGCTATTCAGTTTCTCTGTTTATGCATAAAGTATACAAAAATCCTCTCTGATTAAGCAATATTGAATAATTCCTGGTAATAATGGAGTATTCAAAGGCAACACACTGTGGAGGTGAAAATACAGTTTATATTGTCAGACACAATTCCATTAATGTACATGTACTGCCAATACATTCCAGCAGAAGGAAATTTTGCTAAGCAAAGACTCTGTCTTTGAAAGGTGATCAGTACTTCTAAAATTCAGTATCAGCAACTAGGTACACCCAACTTCTTCTAGGGACCAAATGAGAGATTAAAAAAACATATATACTTGAGTATCTAGATCCAAATTTCTTACTCTCAGAGGCCCCAATTTTAAAGGCAGGTAAACAATGGGGCCTAAATTCTTTTGTAACAACTTTCTAAAACACTTTAATTTCTGTTTTTATTCATTCATACTGTTCTCCAGGCCACAACACCAAGAACCAATTAGGTGTCCAGCACTTTCAGAATCCCCAAGTACTTTTTATTCTATCTCTCCTGCTTTAGGACTTCCCTTTGTTATAATTTTGTTTGTACAGTGCCTAATAGATCAAATTATGACTGGGAAAGGATTTTTGGTTTTTGTTTTCAGCCAAAGTTCAACAGTTTTATATCAAAACTCTCCTGTTAGAGTACTTGTTAATGAATATACACAGAGTCATTTGGCTTAGGAGCTATTCTGACAATTAACAGGCACATTTATTTAAATATAACACATATTATATGTGTGTTTCTATGTATATATAACAATATATACACAACTAGTTGATAAGCTTATACATTTGATTTTCCTGTGTCAGAGGCTTTCTTAAAAAATAAAGAATGTATTTGGTAAACCAGACAGTTTTTTGATCATTACCAGTTGTAATAATCTTGTGATAAGCAGTTTTAGAGAGATTTCTGAATAAAAACCAGATCTGGGTTCTGTGACAATATTACTTCATATCTAAACACATTTCCATTAATTATACTCTCAAAATCAAAAGTCATGGAAGCCAAATGCTTCCAGTTGGACAAAATAATGAATTAGATTGTGGTATATTCATATTGAATGTAAATTAATTTATTTTAACAGACTTAGACTAATTATCTCTAAAAATCAGTAGAAAAGTAATTTGAATTTATCTGTTTTGATAGTGAATACCTTTAACACTATGGAAATAGATTCATTTCTCAAAAGCATTTTTGTAAAAGCATGATGCAAAACATACCTAAATTAACAGCAGAACCTGCCCTTGACTTGAACAGACTGTAGATCAGGGCTTAACCACTGTGACTTCATGAGGAATAAAATTCTCAAGTGATTTCTAATAAGATATGACAAGAAATGAAACCCACACAGGTTCTCATTGATCACAGCTGGAGCCCACAAAGTGACATGTGAAAAGTGGTTGAAAGGGAACCCTTAAGGGCTGGAAAAGACATAGTTATTGATTTACCAGGAACAGTCTTGCCAAGTTTAAATGAAGGAAAACAGAAAAATGGCATAACCTGTGTGTAATTCTGTCGAGGTAATGTACTATGTGAGTGAGAGCTGTGCTAGTCTCCTCTAGCATCCCTTCCTAAAGCAGCTACATATGTTTCATTAAATAAATGACTATAGTAAAGACTTAAGAGCTCAGAGTCCCAGAGAATTATGAAGTATAAATTACCATGTATGCCAGCATTTTTACCGAGGTAAAACTACAACCCATGCAATAAACATCTAATAAACATTTAAATCTTAACTTATGAAGAGTATTTGTGTAGACTGAAATTTTAAAAGGTTGATGAACTTTAATTAAAAAACTACTCTCCCATTTCATTTATACTGATTAATTGTACCACACGAATGTATACGTAACATACAGTCAACCAAAAATGTTACATATTTCCCACAACTCTGTAATTCTGTTTGAGAAAAGAGGGAACCATGGTGCACAAAAATGATAAAGATAAAAACATCCTAGTAGGATGTAAACAATTCTAGTAGGAAAAAAATTCATACCAAAAATGCTGATCTCAATCTGTTTTTCAGACCCAAAATTCATGAAAGATCTGTAATTCATGGTCAAAAATATAAACCAGCAATGAAATAAATAATACAAAGCTTACAGGCTTACTAGCAATGCTGAATCTATGGCTTACATTACTATCAAAATAGTTAACATAACTTGATTAGATCAAATTGATTTGACTTTAGTAATCTCTTTTTACTTTTAATTTTTTGAGTTTTATGTGGGAAAGGAAAAGGATTTGCCATCAAAAAACTACCCAACATTCTACTGTGTGGGGGAAATACATTTTCTTGAATAAATCTTTCTTCAAAAGCCATTTACTTTCCACTATAGTATTTTATCAACCAGTGTAACATAAAATTTGTTTAATGTTAAAAATTTTGTTCATGTATTTATACTTAAATAAACAGTTTGAATGAAATAAGACTAGCTAGTCTGAAAATCAGTACATCTTTTTTCTTTTGTTTTGTGATATAGAGGCTTTTATAGTCCACTAGGGCTTATTTTTCCTTACCTGGAACTCTCTTTGCCCAGTTGATCATGTGCACTAGCTCTCTGTCTGCAAGGTTGGTCAGCAGGGTCATCATAGAGGCTTCGTTGAATGGTCTGTTTGGGTCATACTCAGAATAAACCAGGGGTGGCTCAGCTTCCAGCAAGGCGCTGACCATCTGTTCTGCCGTCAGGGACAGGGCTGGGCTGTTCTTCTTGTTATGTTTAACCACCAGTGGACTTGTCCAAAGGGTGGGAGCTCGCAGCTCCGTTGAAGAAGCCTCCCCGTTCCTGGAATCCTGCTCCTCTCTTTGGCGTTTTTGTTTCACCACTCGCCCACCTCTGCGGTCTTTCCGGATTCCTAGAGACACACAAGAATTTAATGAACTCCTTTCCTTGAACTTAAGTATTGCATGCACTTGGCTTCAGTCAACAGATGCTGTTGATAGACCCTGGCAGCAATGACTCTTGCCTTATTTTCTGAAGACTTCTTCCTACATATGGAATTTTACATCAGCATTTGGAGAGTAAAACTATTTTTAAAGTACAGTGTCAGAAGTAGTGCACTCCTTCCTAAAATTCAGATCAGTTGGGCCTACACAGAACTCTAGACTAGTGACACTGTACATCTGCCTTAGCCCCACAAAAGGAAGTTGGTAATTGGGAATAAATAAATATTTCCTTACAGCCCAAAACTTCAAAGAATGTGCCAACCCTTATTATTCTATAAATTATCAATGATAATTAATGATGTTGGTGGGTCAGATGGATCACAGAACTAGCTCTCAAAACCTATCCAGAAAGTTTGGCTTAAGGTCACCAATTATTTTAATTAAACATCATCCTATTACTGAGCCTGTGATCTTCATAATTATATAAAAACCACCCAAAAAGGTTCCCATTATGAGTTTATACAGCAATAAAGAATGCCCTGTAAGTAGATGAACATGAGTAAGAAAAGGAGAGATAATTGCAACCTCAGAATCTACTGTCAAAAGGCTGAAACAACCACAACAGAAACCGTCAGTGTCATTACAGCACATTTCTGCAATGTGCTTTGCACTGTATGACCCTGAACCTTGGGATATTATCCAGTCAGCCATACCAATTCAAACAACATAAGACCTTACAGTGGAACAAAATCTCCCTTTGTGGAAAGGTTACAAGAAAAATACAATGATAAACCCCACGTGGACTCCAACCATAAAGGGAAGATTAAGTCTGGCTCTAAGTGGAGGAGTAACAGGCATTTTGAGACTGAGTCAAAAAGTTAAATTCATCATCAAGTGGAGGCAAGGGAGGACAACCAAGTAATAAGGAAAGCATACAAGGAATTGAGATATGAGGTGAAGGCAGATTATGATGTGGCTTATTCTGGAGTTCTCATAAAATCTGAAAAAGCAGCCCTAGTCCCAGTTTGAAAAGCAAAAGAATTATCTATAGAGAAGAAAGAAGCAAACCATTCAAGAAATAGAGAGGAGAGAACATTTAAAATAAAACCAAATCAAAACAATTACATTTGAAAGCAATCAGTACAGCTCCTTCTAATGGCCGGGGAAAGGTAAATACAAGTTTTGCTCATCTCTTTTCACACTACAGAATTTTAAACTTTTAGAATACCAGTCTTTCTTAGCAGCATTGGCATTTCACATACAACATGCCTTTATATAAATGTTGTATCATATCAGCAGGTGTCCTTTCTCAGCCTCAAAGAAACAGGGAAAATCTTTAGACCTCTTTTCCTCTTTCTTCAACTATAGTGAGATTTTCACTGAATTAATGTTTGAAGATTAAGCCTTTTATGCCTAATTCATTCAAAAATCTAGCAGGCATTGTGATTCTATTCCATTAATCTATTCGGATAAAAAGAGTTCAATAAATCTTTCATCACTCCTATTACTTAACCTATCTACATTTTCCCGTCCACTAAGCTATTTCTAAGCCAAAACTCTCAAGTGCATTGCTGTTCCCATTTTTCATTTAGAAATACCAGTCTTTCCTACCACTGAACAGTTTTTATTAAGGAGAGGAAGGGCTGATTCTTCAATATTTTCATTGGTAACTTACTTCTTTGTAATACTCAATAGAATGCATGCTCTATATGTAATAGATACTTTTGTTGTATGCTTTGTATCAACGTAATGTTTTTGAATTAAAATTGCCCTGTGAAACAGGTAGATATAACCATGTGAACAAACCCACATATTTCACAGAAGCTAAAGCATCCCAAATTTTACAGCTGCTCATCTAGGAACTTTCTTTCAAAGAGAAAGTATCCTTGAGTCTGTGGTGTTCAACGTACTCATAAATAGATGTACTGACATAATTCATAAACAAGAACCTGGGGTTAGAAAAATACTATAAAAACATCAGATAAGTTTAGAAAGTAAATAGAAGGCTAGAAATTACTAGGAGAGGAAGGGAGGACAGAACAACTTCATAAATCATAGAGTTTATTAACTCGTGAGGCACATTACAGTGGACACTGTATGCAGTTGTGTTCTTCCCAAATTAAAAAGATATATAAAATAAATGAGAAAGGGATAAGAGAAAGACAAATAAGATGACTTGAAATATGAAACAACTTTGGTGTAAGAAACAGCTAAATTGATTATGCCTGCTGGGCCTGCAAGCCAGATACAAGACTCCAAAATCAGGAGTTGCAAGAAGAATAAGCTTCCCTTCTAATACAAGAAAGTATCAAATGAAAATACTCCATGCTAGGCTCAGGACAAACAAGAGGTTCTCTTTCACACCATGCAGAAACAAAACTGACAGTGTGAATAAATCAGAAGGTGGTATAGTTAGAAAGCTGTAGCCCAAATTTGACGAAGAACAGAATCCATTAAAGGTTAATAAATATAAGTAGGGCAACTTTGGCATTAAGTCTCCATCACATAGATTACTGGAAGATCAGAGGTTTTTTTGTTTTGCTTTTTACTTAGTCTAGGCCTGCCTTCTTAAGTAAAACAGGATGTGATGAGGATTTTACATAACAGAGATGGCAAATGTAAGCATATTTGGCCATTTACAAATGAACCAGTGTTAAGTAAGAAAAATAGTTTTATTTTAATTCATCTGAAACCTTACCACTGGCTTTCCTTCACCTTAGAACAAAAAAGTGGTGCATTGAGCAAAGCTGAACAAAAGCAGGTTGGAGGAGACGCCCCACGTAAATTTATTTTTTGTTTTACCATTTTGGGATTTAAAAAAATCAACCAACGAACCAACCAACTGTAGTAAGCCTACACTGGATTTTTTAGAGACTGAATCTGAAAAAAGAAGTCAGGAAGAGTACGCATTCCTTCTGCATCACATCACCAACTTTTATGACCACAGACAGAGAAGTCTCTGAACCTGTATAAGTATCATAGTCATCAGAGATTTATACAACTTACTACTAACTCTTTACCTAACCCCTAGACGGACAAGTAACATACTTATTCATTTTCTTGGACTAAACAGGAATGAGTATCTCTCTGAAAAATGCAAGTGTTCCCAAATCTCCTACAGCTTAATCAAATTTTATCTCTGTTAAAAAGAGGTAATAGTGATGCATAGTCACTAATTCCAAAAAAGGCAACTCTATTAAGCTATAATTTCATTGCCAAAAGTGCAATGATCCTATAAGAGTTTTTAAAATATATGAATGCATTAATTTTGATTCAACAGTTCGGCCAATAAAGGACCTGAACTGTCAAATGTTATGAAAAACAATATTCTACCAAAGATTGAAGAACTATAGACCTTGCAAAAGCTCTGAAACAATTTCCACTCTAGTTTTAAAGCTGCAAGAGCCAGGATTTTCAAAGGCAGTTTTATAAAACTTCATATGTAAATTCAGTCAGACTTTTATATATGGAAATAGGTTTCAAAACTGCTAAGTAATGATATAATCAAATCATTAGAACCTGATCAGCAATAAAATTGCACACTACACTCCCATGGCATGGGAGTTGGAACTAGATGATCTTTAAGGTCCTTTCCAACTCAAGATTCTATGATTCTATGGTTGTGGAGGAAATGTTAACCATATGAAATACTTCACTAGTGTTTTCACACATGTCATTAAAACAAAACAAAAAGTAAATTACAGATTGTTGAAACAGAAAGTCTTAAATTTAGAATTCATTGAAAAAGCATTGAGTCTCAGCCATTCAACAGCAAGCTTTTTCCTACTTACTGCTAACAAAAAAGCTCCACCTTTATATCTTCAGTATTATATAAAATATTCAAGAATATTCAGAGGAAGAAAAGGAGGAGACCAAATAGAATAAAATTTCCTTGGCTGTGTGTGAACCACAGAATAATGCATTTTAGATTTGAAGATATATGTATAATCTCAAATTCTATTCTAGTTAAATATATTCCCTGTGAGCTGCTTTATACAATATTCTTCAATTCCTTTCTTATTAGAAATTTGGTTGGAATATTTGTCAAGTAAGGTATGATGATTGGTTGCAATAAACGGGAAAAGATCAGAGAGAACCCAATAAAGAGTGCCTGACACCAAGACCGAAAAAAATGGTTATTTGATAAAATTGAAATCACCAAGATACTTTAACGTCCTTCCTATTGCTCACTTTTCTGGAAATCCTAAACACAACAGCTATTGCTTTTTGTCTTTGTTGCAACACTCACCTGCTACCCAAAATACCTACTGTGCTATTTTCATTAACATGGTACAAAAAATGCAAAAGACCATCATCTTCTCTTCCCCTACACACACAACATTCACTCTGCCTGTTCACACAAGGGGTATTAGTATGGAAACTGCACCTGCCTGTCACTGTAAAGCCTATTCCCCTGCAGCCTACTTATTAACCCATCTCTTCATGCTCCATTTTGGTTTTGCTGAAGTTCCAAACAGCTTCCCAATAGCTGCAAGCAAAAACCATAACAAAGTTATATTCTACAAATACCACCTTTCTTTGAAGGTTAAAACTCTCAGGTGAATTGTATGTTTAACTTCATCTTGTTTAACTGCAAATGCAGGGGGAAAAATAGATTCCTTAGTGCTTTTTTAATGAAACCTTCCCAAAAGTCAGTAGAGGTCTAGGAGTCTAACCGTATTAAGTTTGTAGAGTCTCAGCCAATCATTTTTGGCTACGTGTATCAGTGGACATCAATCGCTGAGAAAGCTCCAGGGACTTTACATGGTGAGCCCAGCCTCACAAACATAAACTCTCCCTAATCTGGGATCTTCTGGATCCCCTCAGAGAAGGAGAGATGTCAGCCCTGAGCACTATCCACAACCTAAAAAACTCTGGACTTTTTAAAAATTTATCTTTCAAATACCTCTGTGGTTCACCTTGCAAACTATTTGCAAAATCTACTAGTATGATGATACATATTTCACAGTGGCAACGGAAATAAAGTTTTGCAATTTTCTGGAAGGCAAGGGATATTTACAGTCATACCAGTCATACAGTTCAATACAGGTGACACTAATACTTTCTGTGTTTTCTAACATTTGAGAGCTTAATTTGCAACTTTTATCAATGACCAATACACTTTATTAATAAACATCACAACTGTATATATATAATACAGAAAAATTGATTTTCCATCAATTTAATTGTAACTGTCAGTGTGTGACACACACAAGTTACCTAATAACACTGCTCTATTTTGGGTAAGAATATAAATGTTTCACTTTATAGAAAAATGTACACAGGCAGAATGCAACTACATGAATTGTGAATTTAGGCAAGAACACTATCTCTTGTCTTGAAACAAGTGATAATGATGTTGCAGCTGTGTTATTTTTCTCAGAATATGCCATTCAGTAAAACTGGCTTAATCTAATGTTCTTTATGAGATCCCTCAATCTACTTCAGGAGCTGTTGGCTACAAAACACCACACCTGAAATATTTCTATATTGATGAACACAAATAAGGTGGAACTTTTGTCCCAGTTCCAGAGATATGACATCACTGACATAAATGAAATCTGGTGGGATGAGTTCTGTGATTGGAGGGTCCTGTTGGATGGGTAAAGGCTCTTCAGGAGGGATAGGCAGGGCAGAAGAGGTGGGGGTAGGGACATTGTATATAATAGAAGGGATAGAATGTATGGAGCTCACAGTTGGCAATGGCACAGTTGAGAACCTCTGGGTAAGAATCAAGGGACAAACAAATACTGCAGATGTCATCATGGGAGTCCACTACAGACCTCCCAGGCAGGACGATGACACTGACGAATTACTCTTTGGGGAACTAAGGGACACTTCCAAATCCACTGCCTTTGTCCTTACAGGGGACTTCAACTTGCCAGAAATCAACTGGGAGCATCACACTGCTGGTACAACTGGGGACAGAAAACTTTAAAAAAACTAAATGACAACTTTATGGAATAAGTCCTAAGGGAGTCAACTCAAAAAGGTGCCCTTCTTGATACTCTGCTCCTCTGATTGTCGGCAGATCTTGTTAACAAAGTGGTGATTGGTGATTCTTCACTCAGAGGGTGGTTGGACACTGGCACAGGCTCCCCAGGGAAGTGGTCACAGCACCAAGCCTGACAGAGTTCAAGAAGAGTTTGGACAACACTCTCAGGCACATGGTGGACTCTTGGGGTGTCCTGTGCAGAGCCAGGAGTTGGACTTGATGATCCTGATGGGTCCCTTACAACTTTTTTAGCTGTGACACCTCAGGTACTCTGTCATTAAAACACATGTTAATATCTTTCACCTAAAGATCCCAGGGCTCCCTTATTCATAATGGTTTCAACTTCTCAAAAAAACCAAAATGCTAAAATCAACAGAGACAGACTTAAAAACACACAGTGAGCAAGCAGAAAAATTATAAGCAACACATCAATCACCATGGGTAAACCTTACCCATCTCACGTTGGTATGCACATATGTTTTACATAACAAACATTTCAATCTAAAACTTTAGGCACACAAACAGTTTTCTTTTCCTGGTGTGTGCTAGCCCTGATGCATGCAAGCAACTTGGTTATCTGTAGATACAGTCTTGGCTTGCACATTGTGATTCAGTAATAAGAGAAAAGTTTTGTAACAAAATAAAAGATGGTTTTAAAATGAGTGTTTACATACAGTCGTAAATTGAGAAATTGAGTAGTTTTCTACTGCTGCAAGGAAAAGTTATATTCATTCCAATTTCATTTTAGATTCTCTGCTTCCTCAGGCTACTAGAAGAGATCAGATTTAGCAGGAAAGCCCAGGGAAATAAATCCATGAATTGTTAAATCCTGTGCCCCGTTTTTGACAGAGTACCATCAGAGAAGCAGCATGCTGTTGAACTAAACAGATGTCAGATGCTTCAAGCCATACACAAAAAGAAGTCTATCACAATATCTGGCCTTTTTTGTCCCCTAACTGCTTGAAAACCATAAATTACAACAAAAATGTTTCACTACTGTTCACTGTCTTTCCATTGCTACCAGTGCCTTGCCATCCCAGAGCTTCCATACTCAGTTCACTCACATGGCAATAACAGCATCAGTCACTGCCCCAGACACGGGCACAGGAAGGCAATTACTGCTCAGAAGTCATTGGCACACAACTTTGAGCTGAACCATTAGTGGTACACAGGCAACACTCTGCAAGTCCATGCAACAGTCAGTGCTCTACAAAATACCCTCCACTTCATACTTGACAGACATTCAGATGGCATTTCAAGCATTTAAACTAGTGGAAACAAAGTACATTTAGAAATTTCACAAGTCAAAACATAATGACAAGCTCAGTGTCAGAACTGGGGACCTGGAGTTCAGATCCTAGGCACCAAATATATGAGCATTAGCTCATTCATATTAGCACTCTTTCATGTCTTATGAGTAACTTATACACCAGGAAAGTAACTCCAAATTAGAAACTGTTTTCTCAGAAATCAGTTTCTAGCTTTGAAGATTTCCTTCCTTATTTGTGGCTTCCTGGTAATGCAAACTTTTCCTTTTACTGCTTCTTTTCCATTTCAGCAACACGGTTGTTGTAGTTCCTGGGTGGAACAGTTTCAGAACAGGACTGGTGGAAACATTATTGGGAAGGGCAGCCCTAAGCACAGGAAAAGACTGCAATATCTAGGTTAAACAGTATTACTAAATTAAGACATTTGGCTCATAAATAAATTGGAGGAGAAAAGCAGGCATGAGAACCTGCTGAAACACCCTGCAGCAATCAGCAGTTTGCAACCACACTTGAGGGGAGGAGGAAATCATGGCAGGAAGGAAAAGGAATATTTTTACTCTCTTTTTTTTTTTTTTTTTTTTTTTTTTGTTTTGGGTTTTATTAGGTTGGTTTTGGTTTTTTGTTTTGAGAGGACAACAGAAAGATGGATCTATGACTGGTTTTGGAAATAGTAATGGTTAAATAGTTTACCAGCTAACTTCCCAGTCTAGAATAACCTTTGAACCTGAGGTTCTTTGTCCACAGTTCTGCTCCTTGTCAGCAGACCCCGCATAAGACATTTGACACTTCTATATACACACACAGCCTTGTAGCATTAACAGCCCGTAATTTTGTCAGTTTGTCAAAAGAGTGTTTCAAATGTGCTTGGAAACACCTTCTCTTCTAAACAATGTTGTTGCTCTTCAAGATCAACCTACCTCATCGGAATTCTGTTGAAAATTGCCAGAGAGAAGGAATCTCTACTGTTTTAGAGAGAAAGAATCTTTAGTGTTTTGTGAAACAAACCCTGCTTGACAATAAAACCCAAAATGTATACGGTAAGTAAAAGATATTATAAATAGGAAGGCATCTGTCAGAGAGGCAGAGAGTCCATTGCTCAGTTGACAATCACAGATTAAGGGAGAATGCACAGAACAGGCCATGGCAGAGATGTCACAAAAATCCTCTACACCAGTGTTCACAAAGGAAGAAACTAGATTTTCCTACGCCAGAAATCTGCCTTTCTGAAACTGAAGTCAGGGTTGAAGATGTCAGAAATTTAAAAGCCTCTCTTCAAAGGTCCTAAGAGAAGGATTTACTAAACTGTTGGAGAAGACCTCTGGGGCTCAGTGCAGACTCACTTTGGTGTCATTGCTACCACGAACAAAAGCAAGGGACTGCAGAAGTAAAACAACGTGCACAAGACAACAGTTCCCCTACAAGCACAAACCTGAGTGTCTAAGCACAGCTGGCTTTAGAGTCCAAAGGGTGGATGCAAGCAAGGCAGCTGTCTCCCAGTGACCCCTTATGGTAATTTCACTTACAGATAGGCCTCATTAGGCACACCTCTGCTAAATTCAATAGCTTTACACTGCTTCACTGGAAATAGAACCGAATCCTATGACTTCCTCTAAAACATAAGGTCACCGTAGCTGCTGTACATAAGTAGAACTCAATAATATAATTTCATTCCTGATAGATTTATAACAGATGGAGATTGCTGAAGCTATGACTGCAATGTAGGTTCTAATACTGTAATGCATGTCAGCATGACAGTCTTTCCAAGGTGATTTTAAAGACCTTAGAGATTCCGAGAACTTTTCTGCTTGATTCTCTCTACATAAATATATTATTTGATCACAGAAAAGTAACACCACTTTCCAAATACAAATTTTATCAGCCTAATAAATACTTCTTTTGAATATGATTCAGACAATCAGCCCCTTATTTCATTTCCATTTCTCTTTCAGAAAATGAAACAGAAATGTAAATTGTGCTGAAAACCCAGGTGGCTTAACAATTACTTTAAATGAGAAACATTGTCTGAAATCTTCTAAAAAAATTAATCAGAATTGAATGTCTAATCTCAAACAGGCCTGCCTCAAGTGACAGTGCTTAATAGCCTGGTTTCTCACAAGGATATTTAGACACTCAGTACTATAAATAAATAACAGATTTGTGTTCAGTCTGTGCACCTGGATGTTACAATCTTTTCCACTCCTGAGTGGATGAATGCTGTATGTCTATTTATGTGAGAGTTTTTTTCAAAAAAAAATCTCTTATCCTTTTCCAACTTGGGGCTTTTTTCTCCTCTATAATGAGGATTACCTTCTATTGGAGATAGAGGGAGAGAGAAATCACAGTGGGGGCTTAGATTCAGATATTCTGGTTCAGCTCCTGGCTTTGCTACCAGTTTTCTCAGTGACCAAACCACACTACATACCACAGTGCCCTAGAATTCCTATCAACTAAAATGCAGATCATAAAAACTAGTCTTCCATGTAAACTTTTAAAGACCTGGGAACAAAAAAAATTGCTGTTAACAAGCAGGCAAATGTCATTTGAGGTCTCTAATGACTATTCATAACCCACTGTTTGAGAACCAGTGCTCTATTAATTAAAGACGACGGTGCAAGACATGATTCATCCTAATCTGTATTTTTGCATTCAGTCTTTGGCAGTCATAGCACATGTTTTAAGGAGCATCTGAGGACATGTAGAAGTATAGCAAGAGAAGTTCAATTAATCTATCATTCAAATTAATCCCTTTCAGTGCTGACACTCTGGAAAAAATCATACTAAGTTTTGGTTACAGTAAGTATGGCAACTGTCTCATTTCTAGGCAATATTTACAATGAGGCTATAAACATTTCAGGAATCACAATAAAGCCTTTACAGGAATATTCTCTACCTTTACATCAAGCATGATTTGGTAAAGCCAGTAGGTTTAGGACCATCAGTCCATGGCCATAAATCTCAAAGACAAAGAGAAATTTTAACTGCTATGTTTTAGAAATTAGTTAAATTAATTGGGTATTGAAGGTATTTGGCCTGATATACCAGGACTGAGTGCTAGAACTGGACTGTAAATGTCTAACCAAGAGAAGAACCAGAATCATAGAATCACAGAATCATGGAATGGTTTGGGTTGGAGAGGACCTTAGAGAATATCTAGTTCCAACCCCCCATGAGTAGGGATACCTTTCACTAGATCAAGTTGCTCAGAGCCCCATCCAACCCAGCCTTGAACACTTCCAGGGATGGGGCAACTTCTCTGAGCAACCTGTTCCAGTGTCTGACCACCAGCCTCAGAGTAAAGAATTTCTTCCTAATATCTAATCTAAACCTACCCTTTTCCAGTTTGAAGACACTACTCCTTGTCCTACCACTAAATTCCCTTGTATAAAGTCCTTCTTGAGCTCTCTTGTAGCTCTAGTGACTAGCAGTTACTTGAAATGGCCAAAAAGCAAATGCAAACAAATATACAGCTTTAATCAGCTTTGCAATCTCAAACAGATGTTCAAGAATTAAACAATAAAAATTCTGCAGTATTGATTTTTTTTTTTTACATATCAAGTTACAGCATATAAATAAGCATAAGACAATTTCCCCCATTTCCATCTGACTGTAAAAGATCTTAAATAACCACATAAATTCAGTGTTGAACCTGCTTGAGAAGGTGGCTGAACAAAAGACTTCCTGGAGTTCCTTCTAGCACAGATCATTTTATGATGTGAAATAGGAAGGTAAAGTATTTTTGGCAAAGGTGTTCACAACAATGATATCTCTTTCTTATTTTGGGGCAGAACACAGGAATATTATACTTTGGGACAATTCAATGACAATGATCTCTTTTATATGTGTGTAAAGGGGGAAAAGGAACATTTCATTTTAAAAATCTGATTTCAATTCCACCTTTTTTTTTCCAGAAAACTCCTGTAAACTCACAAAACTCTGCTTTGAATGTTGCTTGAGTACATGCTTTCAGCCCATCCATTGCAACTTTAAAAAGTACATTTCCTCATGTATTTATCAAGCTGCACCTACACAGTTATTTGGCTGAGTACAGAATAGTATGTCTATTAAATATCATTGAGGTTCTCCTCGAACAAACCAGAATCATGTCACATCCATGATCCATTTTCCTTCAGTCACTAATTTCTCTTCCTAATATAACATTTCATTGAAAGATAATTACATGGAAAACTAGGAGGCCTTGAACCCTTCCAGTGGTTGCATCAGACATCAATTTACCTCTACTTTTGAGAATTATTTCAATAACTCTCCTGCCTCTTTGCATGAATAAATATAGAATTCAGCAAGGAAGTACAGCTCTCTCCATTTAAAGACAAAAATCAGCAAGGCCCTTCTCTGAGAGGAAGGAAAATTCACCATATGTTGGGTTTTTTTCTTTTCTCTGTAAAAATTTATCTTACACTTCAGCAAGACTGTCATACTGAACCAGACTGGATTCCCCTGTGATTACAGGTGGGTAACGACTTCAAGAGAATGTAAGACACAAGCTGAAGCACCCTGTTATGGCAAACACAGGCTTTTATTCCATGGGCTGTACCTCAGTAATCTCTGAAGTGTTTTCAGACATTTTTTGAGGGCAACGCTGAAGGATGTGGGCTTCAAATGCACTGTAATGCTGTAATGTCATTATCACAAGAGACTCACAATCTTCTCTCTACAACGTGAAATTTCAGGTTGTTCAAAGACAGTAAACACCCATGGCATATACATAACCAGCATCTGGATCTAGCACATGAGCACCCAAATCCTTGATTGCCACATTTCATATGTCTTGAGGTTAGGAAGCCATCAGCACTAAACAATTGAAAGAATTATATAGGTGTCAGGGTGGCTAAACATGGACTATTAGGCAAATAATTGATTTTTCATTAAGTATCTGGCATTTAACATGACGGCATTTTCTTGCCATAGCTACGAATTCCACTGGCACTCTGTTGCTCCAATCCCAGAGGACACTTCATGATAAACCTGCCTTGTCACACACTGAAAGGAGAGGAAGAATGTAGCATCCTAATAACTAGAAACCCACGTTCACTTACCCACTATAAAAATACTTAACTAATAAAAAACAATAAAATAAGGTACTTTTGGTTTCATAAAATTAGGTTCTTTGGAGCTAAGTCATCAGAAAGCCTTTAAAACAATGGAGAAATGGAAAACTAGGTCTGCATTGGAGCAGAGATCACCTGCACCACACCTGTGGTTGGAGCCTCGGGGTTGCTACTGCTGTAACAACTCCATTTGGAAGCTGGGACCCACCATCACATGAAGGTAAGTTGGAGTATACTTCTCCAAACCAGAAGAGAAACAACCTTCAAGAAGGCATCAGTGGATCATAAAAAAAAACAAGGCTGTTCTTCCCCACTACACAACAGAAGGAAGAAGGATATGACAAGGATCTTATTCTATGTGTGCACTTTATCCTTACGTACAAACAGGGAAGCACAGACTAAAGAATAGCATATAATTTTAAGGTTTATTCAGAAGGAGAGAATGAAGCATTTAAACAAAACATAACAGTTATAAATTATGCCTCAGATGCTGATTACATCAGAGATTCTCCCACTCTAATTGTCGATTGAAGCAGCTTGGTAATAGATGCAGAAGCAAACACTTGCAAACATAAAACAAGAAAAAAAAAATAACTCTTCAGTACTGAAAGAAATTTTTAAAAGATACAAGAACAGTGGAATGAAAAAGAAATCAATAAAATTTCCACAGGAACTCATACGTAAATGTTCCTACCACACAGTTCAAGGGCCACTTGAAGCCTGCATTTTTTTCTAAATGAAGTCCCAATAACATATTTCACTTATGTCCACTCTACTGAAAATAAAATACATGAACTTTTTCATGCTGTACAAAGTGATCTTCTGTGAGGAAAACCTCAGCAACCATATTCTATATCCCATGTTTAGAATTAACCGGAGACATTTAATAAAGATTTTATCCACCTTCTCTAATATTCACTGAAACTCAATAATTAATATCTGTTATTACTTGTGGGGGTCGGCGGCTGGTCTGTCACTGGCTGGTCTGTCACCACCTCAATTACTCAGAGTAGTTAAATGCCAGATAAATGTCACAAGTTAACGACTTTGGAAATTTATTAAAAAACCTCAGCAAACTTAGTGCAGAAAGAAAACTGAGATTACATTTAGGGAAAAGAAAGATTACAGGGGTTTTCCACTATATCTAAAAGTTCTATCATCATAAGCAAATTGTAGAAATAGATATAGAAGTGAGATAAGACACAACCGAATATTCAAGTGTGTGATAGATTTAATACTTTTTTAAAAGGCAAATCCTTCAATATGAATATGAGTAGATCATTTAAATGAAAAGATTTAATCACAAGAACTATGAGAACCTTGAGCTAACCACAGAGCTACATTTAAGTGTGTTGAAGAAAAGTGCTATTATATCTATTAAAACAGAAAATCTTAATAAACCTCCTCAGAGAAAATGAAAAAAATCTCCAATCAAACAAAAAAATATTTAAAAACATTTAAATGTTATCATTTTAAAGTTAACCAGCATATTCACTTAATCTTTTTCCAAGACTTCATGAAATAAATATTTTTAAACTCTTGCCTATGAATCAGTGATAGACTTCTGTTCATTATCAGTGGTCATAAAGAAGCAGATACAATTTATCCTGATCTTGATCTCCTTGTTTGTAAACTGTGAGTTTAGTTTCTTTAAAAAAAAAACCCACAACTACAAAACCCCACAACACCGACTATTTTTGAATTGTCAGTTCAGGTAATGACTATAGAAATCATACAGCATTGTAAAAGGAAAGGATGAAATCCAGAGGACTATTCTCAAGTGAAGGTCACTGTATGAAATAAAAATTCCAGATCATCAAGATTTGATAGAAAATAAAGGCACAATTGTGGTATTTATTTTTGAATAATTTAATCTGCAGGATGCTAGTTGAGAAATCTTGACAATTTTTATGTGTGTGACACAATTACATATAGAACAGTCAAAAACCTATTACAACTAGCATCTTAGAGAAGAGATATGAAAAATAAAAAGCTGGTACTGTGGATCACTAATTAAATACATGTAAGCGTAATTGGATGTGAATATGCCAAATGAAAACTGTAATATCATCAACATAAATCATAATTATATATCCTAGCTATGATCTGCCAGGCAGATCTGCAAGGTAAACCCATGTATGGAATTCTCTGATTTTCATTTGCCTTACTTGAAGCTCTAACTTCTCTAGATCATAGCTGTGAAACCAATTACATACATTTTACTTTAAACAGTTCTAGCCATATAAACCAGAATGTTAAGACAGAAGACAGAAACAAAAAACATCTGGATCAATAAACAAATCTCATGAAAAAAATCAACTACTGCTTTAAGTGTTAGAACTAAAAGGAGATTTTACATCTCCTGCTTGCATCCCAAAACTGAGATTAAAAAAGTCAGTGTCAACTCCTTCCTAGTCCTTGAGTTCAGAAAAAGGCAGATCCAACCTCAAAGCACAGCAACAACTGACGAGTTTTCCCTTACTTTTTCCCCTTTACTCTTTCTCCTAAGATTCCCAGATTTGGTCTACCTTGGCTGGACTTATAAATGATCCTTTGTCTTGGAAAGGACAAATGTGAGGAGCTACTCCTCTCTCTTGCTCCAGATTTTTTGTGGCATAAGCAGGCAGTAGGTATGCCAGAGAAAGGGAGAGCCAGTCTGTAATTTGATTAGCTTTTCACACAAAAGACATGGGATCTAATCCCTTCTCCTCTCAACATTTACTAGTTTGCTAAGTTTTTCCTCTAGATATAGGTTTCAATATAGCTACTAATAAAAGCAATCTGAAATTTTTAGCAGGCTGCAACAAGACATCATTATTACATATGTTCCAGGAAAGTGGCATTTATCACTGTTTTTATAAAACAAGCAAGCCTTTAATATTGTTGGGTTAAATTAATTCACATCTAAAATATATGTACAGTACTGGAACAGAATAATTTACTTTCCCTTCCAGGATTCAGAGAACAAGAATTACATATCCAGAAGTTTATTTTAATGAATATGGACTGATTTGAGACTACCAATGCTCTTCACTCTGAACTGCAAAATGTTGTTAAATCTTGGGTTAAATTTCATTCATCAGGATCTGAAGCCTACCATGAGAGACCAAAAAAATAATGAGTTAAAAATAATAACAGAGCAATTCCAATTCTATTGAAGCCAATATTCCTATTATTTTTCATGCAAATTTGGACAAGACAACATGATATTTGGGAGTTTTAAATTTTTTGTTTAATCACTCTTCGGTTTAATGCACTTCAGCTCAATAAAATTAGTTGCCTCTTCCATTAGTTAGAAACCATATCAGCTGCCCAAGGAAGTTAGAAGACAGGAAGGCAGACAATAATGCTGAGGATTGGTTGATGGCTGTGTACATACCACCTTTCATCATTCCCACTTCATAGCATTTTCTCAGTCGGCAAGCCTGGCAACTCTTCCTTCTGTTCTTGTCAATGGTGCACTGGTTAGTAGCAGGACACATGTAGTCATTGTGCCCTGTAAAGCCAGAGGGAAAGTAAGGACACAGTTATACATAGACATAACAAAAATCACTGTAACAGCCCCTTAATTTCATTTTTTAGTACATCATCTAACATCATGAGAAAAAAGTAAGGTTGATATCGATTTTGAAACTAATATCTCTGTGCCACACATTTATTTGCAAGTTCTTTAAATTAAAACTTCTGTAGACTAATTAAAATAATGAACAATTAAAGCAGTAACAAAAGAGGATAGATTAATATGAACAAGTGCCTTGACTTCCTTGCTTTTAGGCCAAGAAATACGACACCATCTGGTTTTGTGTGCCTGTGTTTATGTTTAACCAACAGACTGCACAAAATGAGGTTTATAAAATTAAAAAGGTCTATGTACAAGAGATTTTATCTACCACAGTCTGGGGCAGTTAAGATACAAGCAACAACCTAAAACAGAAACAACAATTATCAATTGATTACTTTTACCTCAGGGACAAATCAGTTGCTAATTCCAACTGTATCCAATTGTATGTTTATTGATACATGCAAAAATCTTTTGTCATGACAAATTCTAAAATTACCACTTGCTGAAACCAAGCTTGTTACTGGCATCTATTCCTTCAGAATTCTTCTTCCTCATTTATTACTCTCCACATCTCAATTCTTATAACAAGTATTTTTAGCATACCATAATTTGTTACTGCCAAAAAGCCTCTATTCCAATTCCCTCTTAAAATAATGTGTGCTTAAATCTGCTATAAAATTATTTTCCAACCATATACAAAGGTCATCAAGGATGAAAAAGACTCTTCAAGATTATCTCACTGGTCCTCTGTATTCATCTGAACACGATTAAGGTACAGCACACACACACACAAAAAGTTACTGCAGAACTGTTTGTTCTTTCTTTGAGGTCGAGGGATCAGCTTGAGGTAAAGTAGGGTGGAGGTTTGACAGAGGCCTTGGTCTCATCAAATCATCTATCCTTGACCACAAATTAGAAAACAGAGTAAAATTACTATCAGATTACACCAGGAACATCTGCTCTCTAATGCTGCATAACTGGAATCTCATCAAAATAAGTAGCCAAACTCTAAACTTGTTCAAAAGAGAACAGCTGACCATGCACTGCCTCAAACAGACAAAATTATTATGTTTTAAATCTACTGGACAGAACAATATAATACTGGAAAAATCTATGTCCACATGCTTTTCTCCTGCACTGAGGTAAAAAGTACATCTGAAACATCACCTCAACCCAGCATGAGAGGGCTTTAATTTTCAGTTCCTCTGGTGGAATACAGACTTTTCTATATCTGATTCAAAGCATTTCATATATATGGAAAAAAAAACAAATCAGAAAGAAAACAGCCTCAACCATGTATCCAGTGTCTACAGGGAAAAGGAGCAGAAAAAAGAAAGCTATATTTTTAAGAAAATGCACTTTTATTGGGTCACACTAAGCAGCAGCAAAAGATTGCAGCACCTAACTTCGATCACCTGCCTTGTTTCATTAGCCAAGCTTGGAAATAGCATGAGACAAAAATGGAAAATTTTAATTACTCTTTTTAAAAACAAAGAAAGACTTTGAAAAAATAGCTAATCTTCTTCCTAGTGAAGTTAAAAGGTAAGTTCACGTGGTGAATGAGTGCAGGTTTTGAAATCAGCAAATAATTCAGAACACTATTTAGGTCTTTCTAAAATAAGCAGATGAATGTTTCCACTTAGGTCAAAGCTGAAAACATGCTTACCACCTTTGCTGAATTGGCTGATGCTTATAATGTTTCAAAACTCAAAAAAAAAAAAAAAAAGTGTCAGAAGTGACTGTATGCAAAAACCAAAAATCAAGTGGAATCAATATGATCAGGACAGCCATCCATTTTTGTTGTGCTTACGTGGGTGACAATCTTTTCTTTGCTCTGAATCTGTATTTCCTTATGCAAACTGCAAGTGTTTGGAAATAAACACTTTTTTTGTAGAATAGTACATAAAATACTCATATTTGTAATAGAGCTACAGTTTCTATAATAATAATATTTTTCTATTTGAAGAGTTTTATCATGAATTCATCATTTAAAGGTTAAGTATAAGTAGTTTGTTTTCACGCACATGATCTGCACCTTACACAGATCAAATGCTTGATGGACTTCACAGAAGAAAGACTGTAAAAATTGGCTGCAAATAAAGAGAGACCTCTGTGTGCAACGCATATATTTCTTCAGATTATGAGGGTCATAGTAATGTGATTGTTTAGCCTTTCACATTTCCCGTAAATCTAGAAAGAAGATAATGCATTTAATATTTCTCATAATTTTTGGTTTAGTTTAATCAACATGCCTTCAGTAGATGGGAAAACATGTAAGCAACCAGAAGAAAATGTTTGATAATTTGAGCATACAATAAAAACTATTATCAAATTGACCAGGAAAGAATAAAGAAACAAAGAGAAGAAGGAAGGCAGGAACCTTTCCTGCTTCTCCACAATACTATTGGATTCCAAGTATTTAGTCACTGGAAGTGAAAAGCTATCACTGATACTTTTAAGGGAAGCATACGTGACTTGGACTCTGTGATTTATTGAGGCTTTTTTAAAACAAATCATCAGATAACCTGCACAAAAATAAAGGCAGTGAATTTAATAGGGTGGATCCCCTAGTTTTAATCCCCCATATGTTTATCTTGAACTGTCATGAGGTACCATGGAAGAGTTTAAGGGAGCTATTGCAGGAGCTTGGGAAGGGGTGGTCTGTTTTTCTTGTGGTATCTCATGAATTGTACACTTTAAAACAGCAAAAATTACATTGAGTATTTTTATAGCACTTTATGATATGTTAAGATCTCTCCAGAATTGAGTGCAAAAATCAGACCCTTTTCTCATAGCACTAACTTTGGATGTGACACTCTAGAAGGGACCTGCAAGGGGAGGGGTGGAGGATGAGGATGCCTAAACTGATGTAGTTGAATTGACTCACCATGTATTTTGAACAAAGCCAGTAATAGTTATTATCCTTTTACTAGTATGTGCTTTTCCTTTAGTTATTCTTTTATTTTCAATCCTCATGTCACATATTTCTTCAACTATTCTTTATCCACCTGCATAAGGCAGCTACCAGGTCAGCCATTACCTCTGGAAGCACCAGATCCTGCCGTGATCTTATTCTGACAGTGAAATTAGCAAAATTTTCACACATGTCAGTTAGGATGAAAAGAAGGCAAGGAACACCAAACTGTATACTTTATCCACATCTTAAGGTGCCAAACAAGACTGCAGATGAAAAGCAAAACGTTGGAAAGAATAGTCTCAACAGTAAGAGGAATGTTTAAATTAACAGCAAAAAGAAAAGGAAAAAAAGAAAAGCCAACTGGTCATTACATATGCTAACCCAGTAAAAACAAACATTGAACATAAACCAAAAAGTTACAACAATTTTAAGTTAAAGTACCCCAATAAAACAGCACTGATTTGTTTTAAAATTTCATGCTTTCCTCTCAGATTCACAGAAGACCAGAAGGTTGTGTCTAATTCCTTTATAAGCACAGGCACTCAAATTCACAGCTTAATTACCTTCAAAAAAGGTCTTTGGATTTGGAATTTGGGTTCTCTTAGCAACTACCCAGCACTGATGAGAAGATTAATCTTCTTTTAAACTAGCAAAACATTAGTATATGTGACAATAAGGAAAAGAGCCCAGAAGACTGTAAAACATATTTCATTTGCATCAGTGAGGAAGTCCTTTTTCTCTGCATACCTCAGGAAGAAAGATTATGAGATATCCTGAGTTAGAAGGGACCTGCAAGGATCATGAAGTCCAACTCCTGACAGGACAGACCCAAGACTCACACCATGTGCCTGAGCATACTGACACATCAATCACAGAACCACTGAAGAATGGGAAAGGAAGAAAGGTTGAAATCCATATACTCTGTGTTATGTCCTTCAGCTGTGTCATGTAGCTCCCAAACTGCATTCGCCTTCTAGTGGAATCTTCTTTGTCTTCACTTATGCATAACCATAACTGCTCACAAGAGCAGTTAATCCCAGCCAAATAATTATGATACTTACCTTTTCTTAAACCCTTCCATATACTAACAGGAAAAATGAGGATACCAAACCTGCTGCTGTTTCATCCGGAATACTAATGCATGAACTTAGACATTGAGAAAGGGTGACATATAAAAAAAGTAAGACACTATTTTACTTTATACATCTATAAATATTAAATTGCATTTTCTACTCAAGTAAATAATTTTAAAGTTTTTATTATTGGCCTTATCTTAAAATTTGAATAGCTGTTTCATCTACTGTTTCAGGATTATGATACCATGTGCAAAGTCTACTTCTACCCCAATCCAATTTTTCTAATTTTAGACAAGGTAACAAAATAGAAAGTATATTTTTCCCTCATGAAAAATAAAAATAGATGAAAATACTGATCCAATCTCTACAAATACGGCAAGGAGTATGACATCAAGTTTCTGTTTCCCTAGCTGATAAATCACAATTGTTTTAAATCCTTGGCACACGATTAAAACAACAGCTGTGTTAAAGGGAAAAACTCCCACAATGTATTACTCCAACCATCTCAATATGATCTCTCCAGAGACAAAAAGCATTTTCAGGGAGACCTATAAGCAAGTCGTGGCCATCCTATTCCCATAGACTTTGAATGAATCTCTTGTATTTTTAGCTTCTCCATTTACTTGAGCTAAAATGGGCAGGGGTAGAATTCTACTCAAGAAAACTCCCACAACTATTATAAAGAGGCTAAGAAGTTAAAAATACTGCAAATTACTCTTGCACACTCAAAATACTATCAATTATTAGCAACAAAAAAATTAACATAGCTCTCTATTTTTATGTCAGGTATAACATCACGTTTGGGTCTTCAGTACCTGGTTCCTGGTATCACATATTTTCCCAGGACCTGCATATCCTTGCAGTACCCCTGGAAAGAAATTGTTAGCATTTTTAATTGACTGGCAGGAGGAGAGGAGCGATACAGGATTCCCATGGTGCAAAGCATGCAGTGGACATGGGCATTTCTAAGCACGGTGAGTTTTCTGTATTGAAGTCTGTGAAACTGTAACTTCGGTACAGGCAGCTGCTGGTTTGCTAAATTATTGTACTACTCTTTGACTCCAGTATTTTGACCAAAAAAGAGACTGTTTTCCACCTATGTACTGCTTTCTCCTGCAAAGTAAAACCTAGATATACACTTCTTTAATTTACTGATATGTATCTGTGATCCTTGGTTTCCTTCCTCATACCATAACATCATCCATGCTCTGTAGAAGAGTCATCCCTTTTATAATCAGAGGGGTCAACCAAGGTATCTTAGTCCCTTGTCCTGCATATCTCTAGCCACATTTTAGAGTGGGGAATAGCTGTGTTATATGTCACACTCTCTAAACCCAAGTGGAACAGTTAACCACTTTGCTGCTGGATAAAAAATACACGTTCTCTTGTAATTTTTAAATGTAAAGTGCTTTTTTTTTCCGCATGTGAATATTTTGAATTGTTGACAGGCTCAGCTCTGAGCTGGGAGTAATGTGAGTTTCCAAACGAAATATTCATTAAACACTTGCAACATGTAATACCATTTAATTTTTTGTTCTTGTTGCTTGATGTGGCACAACAGACATATTTCAGAGGAAGTAAAACAACATCAAAGGTGATAATACTGGATGCATTAAGAACAGCTTCTGAAAACTAGGCATTCTGTCTAGGAAGTGGGAAAAGCTTTGGATTTGGCAGAGGAAGAACCAGTAATAGTAATGTGTGTTGCTCAACATCAGAAAGGTTTTCAATATTGCCTAGAGTGACACGTCAAATTTCAGCTAGGAAAACAGAGGTTAGATGATTTCAGGAAACCAGTCTCAGGGAAGAAATATCAGAGTTCACTGTTGCAATGGAAGCTGGTATTGAATGAGGCTCCATAGTGTCTGCCCTGAATCCAGTTCTATATAGTGTTTTCCTCACTGATGAGTAATGATCTGGAGTATTTCTTTTTTAAATGTTATTGGTTTGTAGATGACATTTATATGTGTTAGAAGAACAGAGGAAAAGACCAGACTACTCTGCTAGCCAGACTAAAATAAATGCAGGAAACTACAGAATAAGAATTCCAAATTATCTTGGCAAACTGGAGATAGCACATGGGAAAACAGTAGCACTAAAGTAAGGACTGGTAAAAATCTCTACATTAAAATAGGAGTAATCATATACACAAAACAAGATGGGAAAGAAATTGTTTTTTCTGCAGAAAAGTATGCTTGAGTTTATTCTGCATCACACATTGATTATGAGTGAACAATATCATGTTTTGGTAAATAAGGCAAATATTATTATTATTATTAGTGTGATGGATGTAGACAAATACCACCTGATGGGCTTGTAAGGTAATTCTATTGCTTGTTCAATACTTGTAAAACACCATACAGAAGGAAATCATGCTTCAAGAAAAAAAGAAAACAGTACAAAGTGGAGAATCTCCAAAGCAGAGCAACTAGAAGATTAGAAAACAAGACCTATGAGAAAATGCTGAATAAACCATGTTTCTTCAGGCTAGGTAAAACAAAATAATTTTTTAAATGTGATATCAATCTTCCATGCTTTCAAGATTGTTGTAGAAAGAGAACAATTTTTTTTCTGTGGCGTGATTGACAGGAAAATAAGTGACGAGCTTAACCTGCTGGCAAGAAGATTCATATTTCCTGGTAGCCTTCAAAGATAAGGAGAATAAAACATTGGACCAAGCCATAGGTTTTAAGATGCAGTTCAAGGAATTGGCAGCAGTTGATGCTATCACAGGACAGAAAGATGGACTAGAGCTCAAGGTCCGCTGCAGACCTATGATTTTCTTAGACCATGAAAAATAAGAAAGTATCCTGGATACAAACATCTTAAGTCACTACTATATCCTTGCTGAATGCAGCACTAAACACTTGCTAGAAAAGTACCACATTCAAAATTGCCTTGCTAGGAAAAGAGGTATTGACTTTTGCCTTTCAGTAGTACTCAAATTTCTGAAACAAGATCACCATCAATTAGACCACTGAAATTAAAAATGCATGTTAGGGGACAATAATCAGAACATGTGTTTGACTCAAGGGACACTGGAGAAAAACTGTTAAACCTACAAAAACAAACCAAAACAAATTTCAGAAGAACCTGGCTGACAACAGGCAGTTAGAGCAGTCTCAGTGATGGCCAAACCCAGGTGGATTTTCCAAATACAAATTTTCTAGCCTTCAAACTTCCAACAGTCATCTAGGTCTCCAACTGGAACCATGTGTTTTCCATCCTGAGACTAGATGCCCACCTGCAGCTCCCTGTTTATTGGCTGTGATTACCTCTGCTAGTCTCACTTAGGTTCATGTTCTGTAGTTTGGCTGACAATTCATAGAACCAGTGTACAAGCAGTCTTATTAGGGAGTTTCTGCCTTCTTGGCTGCAGGATCTGAGCTGTTACAAAACAGATTACAAAAATACCATCAAAACAGAAGAAAACAATGGAAAATTAAAGTGAAGATTTCAGAAACCACCCAAATTGACAACATTGCAATTGCTGCACCACACCATTACACAAACACTCACTTACCAACATGTTTTACCACCAAAATTCTCTCCAAGATGAAAATATGTATAAATTACCACACCTCTCAGCATTACATACTTTCAACAAAGTACAGCTCTATCACTGTGAAGTTAAAACAATTGATAACACTCAAAGTCTACTGCCAAAACTCTCCTACTTGATGGTCAGAAGGCATAACTGTTAATTAAAATCCATGTTCAAGCCACACAAGTAAAATGCTTCCAAGTTTCAAGAATTCCTGCACTTCAGAGACCACTATATCTCTGTGATTAAGACATTAAAGGCAGGCCTCTGGAATTCCTCAGCTATTCATCCATTCTCAGGTGCCAGCCTGTTCTTGCTGGTAATGCCTCACACCGTGGAATAATTTTAATTATTTGTGAAATATCCCAGATTTTTGTCTGAGTGTACAGGTATGAACAAAAGCAGAGACGTTGCACCCGAATAACATCAGAAGGGCATATAAAGGGGAAGTAGAACTGGGGATTTCTAAAATGCTTCAGCAATTCTGAGATCAAGATACCCTCTAATGTAAGGATTTACCCCTCATTTGTTCTGAATCCCATGTGCTCCCTCTGGAGGCTTGCAGATGCCCATATGCAAGCATTTGCTGGATGCTTGTCAGAGATGGTATGAGTAATTCCTTCCTGTCTCATACGGTCTGGTGGCCATCCAAAAAACAAGGGAATTAGAAGGAGGAAAGAATGTGTGAGTCACAAGGGGATTTTTAATTTGTAAATGGCATTTGTAAGGCATATATTGAAATACATCATCCAATTCTGACATCCAAAATTTAAAGAGGCTGTTATGGGTGTGGGGGAAGGAGAAAAGGTGCAAAGATAAAGGACTCAGAAGATAGAAGGATATACAGCAGGAGATTGAAACATTTTAGTTCACTCAAGATATAAAGATGATTTGATTGACTTAATAATTTAATTTATAAGAACTTCCCACAGCAGGAAGACAGTAGTTACTAAGTCTGGTTCACGGAAGTGGTGTAAAAGCCAAAGCAATACACATTAGAAAGGTAAATTTTTAGCATATGGGAGGACAAGCCATTAGACTATGCCGTCATTGTAAGAAAACTCTTGAGCCCATAGATTGTGTCTGGGCATCTTCTAAAATATTTACCTTCATCAAGTTACTGGGCTTTATAGATGGATAACATACAAAGTTTTTATTGGGAGAAGAAGAGAATTATTGATGTAAAGCCCCTTCTTGGTCTTAAAATTCATAAACATTTTAGTAGAGAAGTACAGAGTGCTGTGATGTGACTGCTTGTTATGCTTCTGGAACCAAGTCACTCGACCAAGTGCACTCCTGAAGGCTATATATGCTGGGTGAAGAGTAAAGCACTCTTCTGTCACCAAGCAACATGGTATTGTTGGTGTCATATGACTTTTCTCTCCCATGAAAGATTGTACATTAACATCAGTCTGCACTGAGATTCCTCAAAACAAGGTCCCAAATCACTTTTGGGACATTAACAATACAGACTGACACAGGCAGTTTCAGGAGGCTGTTGAGGTTTTTCCACTAACCATCTGCTGTTTAAACAAAACTGAAAAGTTGCACATATTGAGACAGTTTCTAATTCAGATTACCTTTTTAAGCTTTAACTATTTGGCAACAAAGTAAAACAACTTAGCATTTAAATTCACAAAATATTACCAGAAACATTCCGGCTCCCCTGGATAAAAATGAAGCTATCTTCTCGGGTAAGTTCCAATGCAGATGTGAGATTTCACAGAATTTAAATATGTACTTACGCAGGTAAATATACTCCAGATATCACTGAGAGTAACAGAGGTAATTGATTACCACATGCAGCTTGTTCATGCCTGTCCTTACTTTTTCCTGTGGTTCTATTAAGAACAATATAGAATGTTTGTCTACAGTCTAACAGGGACATCAAAGTTCATTATAGAAATCCTCCTATGAAATCTCTGATGAGAAGTATAGAAATAATTTATGATCTCTGCATCTATATATGTATTGAGAAATACAGGTAAGCAAAGAACATAAGTAGTGCAGTTATCTTTGCTGAAACAACAAAAATCCTTGCTGAAAGCATTTTGGTTTATTTTTCTTTATACAAAAAAGTGCTGTGAACCTCAGCAGTGTTTAATCATATGATTCCCAGGAATTTTTTTCCCATTTTTTTTACAAATGCAGAGCATATATACAATGCAGTATATAAAATAAATCAAAAATATGTACAATAATATTTAGTCCACATATTCTTCTATAAACACACCTGCACACAAGTAGCATTCATTCCTAGCTAATTGATCACAACCTATTTAAAATTATTGTCATCTGCAAGGCAAATGCATGCTTTTGGATCTATTCTCAATCTAAAAATTACTGTCGTTTTCATAACTTGGACACATGTTCAGTAAGAACATGTAATTGCTGAAATAGAGATCTCTTCCACATCAAGTAAAAAATTCAAAAATTACCTTAGTTCATTAAGACTGGGTACCTATGACTTTAAAAGTTCTTCAGAAGACTTTTCATACCATCTGTGATCAAATGATCACAATTCTCTCAAAAGTACTCATATTTCTCAAATTATTTTCTTTATATTTGTGGATGTCGTTATTTATGATAACTTAATCACAAAAGAGGTGGATCAGCTGGAGAAAGTACAGAGGAGTTTAACAAACGGGATCAGAAGTCTAGAAAGCATGTTCTACTGAAAGAACTTAGTTTGTTTAGTCTAAAGAAGAGAAGACAGGGGAAAGATATGATAACAGTCTTCAACTATGTAAAAGGTTCTTGTAATAAGCATTCTTCATGCCCACAAGGGATAGGGCAAGAATCAAGGAGTTTAAATTAAAGCAAACATGACTTATAGATCACGAAAGACATTTTATGGGATACAGGAAACTTAAGCTTTAAAATTTAAAATCCTACCCACTTAAAAATTATGTTAAGTATATAAAAGTAGCAAGAAGCAAATTTACTAACTAGCCTTTACTGTAGCACAACTAGATAACAGACCCATTGTGGTGGACCACAACATTTGTCCACATGGAGACCAGGGCAAAACCACCAAGTGCTGACAGCAGAAGCTCAATTAAACAGATTCATTTATTCCAAAATGGCCAAAAGCTGAAGATCTGTGCTGTACAATTACTTGATAACTCTTACTTTTGCTTAAGACTATTTCAATTTCCACTTTGTTGTGACTTAGGCCAGTTCAAGCACAAGGAGAGAATTTCAAATGTTTAAGAATAATTTTGATTTGGTATGGGGAACTGAAAATGAAAAATAACAAAAAACACAGTAAGGGAGCTGTTCTCCCAACATCACAAGCTAAAGTAAATCACTATGACGTTAAGAAAAAAGCATTTTACTTTTTCTCCCTTCAGTGTTGCTTATTATTGACCTCTGGTTCTAACCACTCACTTTTTAAAAAATCTTTTCAGTGTATCTGAGCAAGGAGAAATATGAGTAACTATTAACTAATCATTGACATTCAAATAATTCCATCAATGTCTACCCTTCCTCCAGTCTTTCACTTACTTTCTTAAAGGCGGGGAAAATTCTAAGCTGAATGCTGGGAGTCTTATTTAACTCACCTTGGTGCTAGTCATGCAACAAAACAAGCAATAAGCACCCCTTGTGATATGAGGTAAAACTGTTCCACACTATGCTTACTTCAGTAAAAGAAGCAATAGAAATTTTTGTGCCTATACATCACCTGGAGATTTTAAAAACTAAAAACAGCACTTAACAAGTTTTCTGTAGGAAAGGAAGAAATCTGTTTTATTTTCTTCCCTAAACCTTAGATACTTAACAGTACAGGTATTTTCAGTAGAATTATCATTTCAGCGTAATTAAAATTCTTACTCAGTTTAAGAGATGTTGAACAAAGCAAAAAAAAAGGCATCCATTCCACAGAGTGACAGGCATTTGAATACAGAATTATCTCTGTCACAGTAATTAACACTGTTTTTGTTAGATGCCAGTTACTCCACCAGCCTTTTTAACCATGACAAGATTGTGAACTAAACCATTCTCCGTATAGTTCAAAGCCCTGCTTTGTTGACAGACACAAATGATATTTCATCAAGGAAACATTCCTTTTCAATATTGGCTCTCAAAAGACATCTAACATCTTTAAGGAGGTGAGATTTGAACTGAACCATCTGACTAGTGGAGCACTAAAATAAGATTAATAAATCAATCAGCGGGAATTAATCATCTGACAGGGAATTCTCAAAAAAACTGCCTTGGACAAGGAGGGGAGATATGCACAGCCTGAAAGAGCGGTCATCTTGATCCGATATGGATTTTTAAGTTAGATTTCTCACTGCCACCATGGTCAGATATACCTAAAGCAAGGACAACACAGAGTAGTTTTTCTTTCCCTCATTAATGTTGGACTAAATAACAACATACGGTATACCTGCTAGAAGCATTCACCAAATGCAGGGATAAAACTCTATAGGAGACCACAACAGCTGGTGGTNATTCACCACATGCGATAAAACTCTTTAGGAGACCACAACAGCTGGTGGTGAAAACCCAATAAACGTCTTTGCCCGGGACTCAGGCTGCAATCTCGAGTACCTTCAGTTTCCTCAAGAGTAAAGAGTAAAGGTGACTCACTTGAACAGTTTATTACCTTGAATACTCCTTTTGAAAAAGGCTTTGCAGCCCTCGCAAGACCAGACCCCGTAATGGTATCCCGAAGCGTAGTCGTTGCAGACAGCGCAGTACCGCGTTTCCTTGGTGGACTCCATGGACAGGCTCCCTTTCTCGTTGGTACTGGACATCCTCTCCCGGATACTGTGGCGCCTGTTGTCAGAGCTTGGTCTGTGGATAACAAAACCAAAACAAACAAACAAAAAAAAAGCATAATTCTTTCAGGGAGGTGAAGCTTCATCCACTGCTTCAGATTGTAAGCGAGAAGTTTTGTTTGTTTGAAAACAACCAATAGAAAAAAAAAGAAAAAGATTTATCTATTACCCACTCTCCTAGCCGGAAAGTTGCAGAGTTAGTAACATACAGGGGAAGTTCTGACAACTCAACCTGAAGTTATTGGGCATTATACCTTGAAAAATCGAAAAGCTATTTGATAAATTAATCAAATTTTCAACATTACAAAGGAGTATCAAAAAAAAGCACTATTATGTGTACCTGCTCCTGTCCAAAGGTTTCAGCATAACTGCAATATCAACAGCTAGTTTGAGAATCTGAGTCAAAAATCACTTAGGGATTGCACCTGAATTAGTTTAATTATTAACTTAAATTTTTATATTATATACACTTAAATTATTAACTAAGCTATTTTCATGTGTTATTGCCCAATTAGAGTTGAAAGCTTTCCTTAAATTGTCAAGATCTAATACTGCATAAAACAATCCCTATTGTCATTACAATACCGCTTTCATAAAAATTAAGAAACTGTTTTAACAGAACAGAAAAAACGAGAACATATTAAAAACTGTTGATGAAGAATTTTTGTTCCAATGTTACATACATTACTGCACCTGTACTAAACATGAACAAGATCTTTGTGTGCAGTATGTGCTGAACAAAACCAGAACTGATCTATCTGGAAATGACAATTAATTCACATGCAGTGAGTCTGGTAAGAGGTTATTATGGGTAGCTGCTGCAGGCATGGTACAAAATATTCAAAAAACTGAGAGGATGTGAAATTGCCAAGGGAACCACCAGTAAACTCTGGGATTGCCCCTGGAAGGCAAACACTTCTTGCAAAACATGCTTCCTAGTAAGAATCTGCACAAAAAATTGTCCAGGAGACAAACACCTTCGGGTGTGACAGCACCAGACAAGCTAAAGCATGAAGAATCCTACTGTTTACAGTAATTATCCACTTACCATGCGTGCTTTAATTGCTGATTAGTAAACAGATGGCTTTTATCTCCCCAGAGTCTCAACATTTTCTCAAACAAACATATCCTGGTTTTGAGCCTAGGAGACTGTCTTTCAGATTTCTTCCTACAGACCTAATTTTGCCTTATTCCCTTTTTGAGTGCAGCAGAACTTGCTGTGTTTTGATGAGACATCTGGCACCAAACACACCTTCCTTCTCCAAACCTGTACTCCCCAGCAGCTTTCTGATTCCCTTAGGTATGCTCAAACATCTCACCTAGCCTAGGTTCCCTACATCTCCTGCTGCGGAACATCTCTACACCCAAAAGCTTTCTACCAGCCAAAGGTACCTAAACACCTTCATGTGTGCTCTCAGCTATCCTCTGGAGACTTTATATGTTTAATTTCTGCCCCCAAATATGATATTAATTCAAAGCTTTTCAATGAAAATGTATCAGTTGTTAGAGAAATGTGAGGCTTTACCACATTAGATAGCAGAAACTGTTACTGGCATCATTCAAGAAGACTGCATTTTTAAAACCCAATGTTCTTCACCAAGACTAATACAGCAGCTAATTTTGAACACTTGCTTAAATAACTTTTTTTTTTTCCTTGGGACTTGAGCAGAAGTGAAGAACTGTAAATGGTGAAGTGTTGACATGACATAACTGTTTTTTTAGTGAGACAAAAAAATTGGGGACTGTCACAATGATGATAACCTGATTCTATGAAACTAGGCAGAGAAAAAAAGTCCTTGCATATTTTAAATGCTAAAATGTAAAAGGTTCAAAAATTAAAACAGTATCAATGATCAATTATGGATACAACACATACATTGTCCATATAACTACCTTTTCCAGCCCAATAAACATAGCTAACTTTTTCATTCTTCTCAGGGCCCTGAACCTTCCTTTGAATTTGCCCTATCCCAGTGCCTCATATAATTGACTTCTTATTTTTCTACTGAGCACTGATCAAAGCTGTTACTTCTTATCTTCTCCACCCCATTCTCCTCCATCTGCAGCTTTATTATCTCTGTCAGTATAACTCTGAGTAAACCACCATGTGGCTTCTTTAAAATACATGCTCTTAGGTGTATATAACTCCAAGAATGTTTTAAATATTTGAAGCAACCCAGCGAGCAATCTAATAACTGTCAATATAATTTTAACAGCAATAGACTAATCTGTTAGGTATACATGATTACTTCATAGATATTCATAATTTTTCATCTTTTTTTTCAAAACTGAAAGAAATATGCATTTTATACAAGATGAGGTGTCCATAATTATCTTCATATCAATAAGTACAAAGAAATTGCAACTTTAGTAAGTTAAATATTGTTATGTATTTTTTGAAAAGCACTTTAAAAAACAGCAAAAGAAAAAAATTCAAGCTTCAGAACAATTACATATTTTTGCAGGTGTGTTACAGTTTTCCAACATCACACACACACATGCTCACTAAAGTAATCCTAGTTTCCTGGTTGGATATGAAACACTTTCATAGGTATAACCAAAATAAAGAAATACCAAAAACTATCAGTCATCACGATTTATCAGTCCAGATAAATAAAATTTTCATCTTTTCAGAATAGTCATCTTTTGTTCAGATCAAGCCTAAGTTCACAAATACATTTTTATTAAAGTTATATTTAAGAATAATTAAAAATGACTGAAAAATAATCAGAAACAACAACAACAAAAAAAGCTTTTTCTAATATAGAACAGATAGAAAATTTAATTAAATATGCACACTTCAAAGAAAATTAGCTGCATAAACACTAAGAAGGAAGATGCAAAGGACAGATATTTCGCCACGCTGCTTGTGTGGAGTCTGTCCCACAGGTTCTGTCCGTCCTCAGTCACACAACGAGGCCCCTTTTTCAGAGGGAGGCTGCTGGCAGAAGCAATGGGAGCGTGTTCCCTGTAGGCACAGCCAGGGTCTGTGGTCCCAGGGATCACAGGGAAGCAATGCCGCTGCTCACACCTGCCCGCAATGCCCACATGTGCCAGATTTGACTTGGGTCTGCATCGCCTTCCTGCACATGAACTTGCTGCATTGAAAGAGCACCATAAATCTGTTAACACAGACCTTCACAAAGCAAAACCAATCCAAAGGACCTTGCTGGATTCCCGCCCCCAGAATCAGTGCCACTCCAGCACCACTTGAGCAAGGTTTTGCAAACTGGCCCTGCAGAGTCATCACATTCAGGCTTTGGTGAGCCACAGTGAGAAGCACACTAAAACATCCCTAGCACCATCTTCCCCAGAAGTGACATCCTTCCATCCCTTTCCATTTTTATAGTGGAAAAAAAGGCTGGTAATAAATGAAGTCTAGCAATTATTAGACGAGGCGAGGAGAAAAACTTTTTCTGAAAATAGTATCCCAATAACAGAGGTTGCTAAATCAAAATAACATATAACATTTCATCCAGAAAACAGCTGCTAGTTAGTGCACATTACAGACCACTGGTGCTGTGTCCTGACAAAAAAAAAAAAAATAACAGTCCACTCTTCATCTAGTTTTCAGTTAGGTTTCAAAGGTTAGTCTTCTGGAGAATGTAGTACAACAACCTAACCCAGCTTTAATAACTTTGGCAAGACCATCGATGATTTCCAAAACACAGGAGCAGAACCTTTTCTACAATTCCCTTTGTAATCTATGCAAACAATAACCAAAAAAACCCACCCCAAATGTCCTTGCCAACTATGTTCAGCAAAAAAACCCCACAAATCCCAAAGAAAGGAAACCTCACATAAAGTCCTCTCTCCAAGACCTGCACCAAAACTGAACAGATTAGAAAGATGAAAAACCCTCAGAATTTACAGCTCATTTTCAAATGTAATAACACAGCAGACAAAATGGAAAGTGTTTGGAACCTACAGAGCAGGACAAACCTGTGTTCCACTCTGTCATGTTTCACACTTCAATGAGTGTGTAAGAAAACAGGACACCCCTACTTTATACATTCACTCATCACCTGCAAGTCTAAATCAGACAAGAGATTATTAACCCCATGTTGACTGCAAAGTAAAAAGGAAGTGTACATGAGACCATTACGGTCTTAGAATGTCAACTCAGGTTTTCTACATCAATAAAATCTGACTGGCAGGCAGGATTAATTTAGGATAGCCCAAGTTACACAATCCACCCAACAGCGAGGTAAGACCCAATTTATTCACAACCCCAGCTTTACCTGAAATAAAGAGATTTCATAGCAGGAGGGCTTAAGGTTATTTAAGTTATTAAAGCAATTAAAGAAGACACCTTGAGAAATTCTAGTTTTCTGAATTTATTTTCATACAAGAAACTTTAATCTGCAGCTGCTGAATTTTTCTTACAGAATAGATGGAAGTTCCCAGTGCAAGGAGCCTCAAAACTAATGGTAATTTCAAATGCAGTTGAGGTCTAGCACTAATGCTTTTCCACACATTGGACTTATTATAACACCCTTCTACCATTCAATATGAAATTATTCTGCTGTTAGAATGTGAACTTCTTTATGGGGCAAAATATTTATGAAATACTATTTGAACAGAACTAAGTGCTTGAAAAGACTCACAAGACATCTCAAGGAGAAGTATTGCAATAGGAATGACCAAGTATATAAATAAACAGAAAATTGCCAAGTACATTAGGGACATCAAAACTGTATTCTCAAAAAGTAGCTCCAATGAATCTGAAAAGAAATCATATGCCATCCAAATGAAAGTGTTGGCTTAAAAAAATACCCCAAAATACCTAGGGCTGTAATTAAGTTAAGTACAATTTGACAAGGGGGAGAAAAAGGCTTACATGAAGTTTTATGTTGAATGGACAGATTCACAGGATATTTTAGGCTAAATGGAACTTTGGGAGGCAACCTCATGTCAAGCCAGTGTTGGCACAAGATGGGCTACAGTAATGAGGGTGGGTTCCAGCAAGAGAAGCAGAAGCTGGCATCACTTGGCTGATAGACCACTGGTGATGAAAATCAGCTAGGGGTCACCCTGGGACCTGATCGTCAGCGATTCCTGATCCACGGCTCGGAACACATGCAACTCACACAGCTAAGTTTTCTTCCTCCCCAAAACAGGATAGTTTTGTCTCTGCTACCACAGGAGAACCTTTGCATAGCTCCTGCCTGATCCACGTCCTGGGAGAGGGTCACATAGTCCAGCCAAACCATGCCTTGGAGTGTGAAGCTACTCAGCAGGGAGAGCCATCATGCTGATGTTTGCACCCGTGCCCTGGCCTTGTTTAGGTAAGTAACACACATCCAGGGCTTTCTTGTCCCACTATCCTCAGCTTGCTCCATGATCATCAGCAAGTTAATGTCTCTAGGTGTAGCACCAAATCCAAGAGTAATAAGCATTTCCCCTAGACAACGATGATGTCCCTTCCAGCCTAGTGACTGACTCACTAAACGTTTAAGTTAAGACATTTAAGTTCCACAACAATTTCTGTGTGTGATAAACACAGCTGTGAAAGTTTGACACTCCTGGGTGAAAAAAATCTGTAAGATGAGAAAGAGCTGCCTGTAATTCATACCCCTAAATGTACTCCATGGCCAGCTCCTTCTCTTCCCTCTCACACAGCCTTGACAGCTCCCTGTACCTTCACAAGTCTTCCCACCAAGGGAAATAGCGAATGTAAGCAGGAAGGCCACCAGAGCAGAGCTGCACAGCAGCTTCCTTGGCACCTAGACAATACAGGAGGAGACCTTCCTGACAGAGAAATGCTCCTCTGGTCACTTAAACTCATTCATTTCATGAATTTGGCTCATATCTTTTCTTCTCCTTGGGTGTGAGTATAGGGACACCTCAAAAGAACTACCTGCAAAGAAAACCCCAAGCTGATATAATGAATGGATGAGGTGAAGAAATATTGACATAAAAAAATGAGGAGAAACAATATAAGAACTGCTTTAAAAATAACAGAAGATATATGTGAAGGCTAACTAAGAAAAATGGCAAGGAAACCAACTGAAAACTGACTGGCCTCAGTGCAGGAAAAAGAAAAGAAATATAACTGCCATGAGAGAAATATAAGAAAAATAAATGAAAATAAAGTTATATGAAAGTTGAATAATAAAATAATCTTTACATGCAGACAGTATTTCACAATGTATCAGAAGATGTAGTCTTCTAGAAGACATTGAAATGTTTTCTTTAGAACTAAAATAAAATACGATTTTATTTGTCAACTTAAATAAAAAAGCTTATTCAAAATATCTCAGTATAGACCAAGAAACAGTAGTGTTGAGGACAGGCTCTGGCAACATGAAAACAAAAGCTTATCTTAGGTCATCAAAACTTCTTATTTGACTTGAAATTAAACATTTCCTTTGGCATTAGTTTAATCATCTTCCTTCATTCTTAACTCTGGTTAATTTTAAAATGATTTAAATGATACATTTGGACATGCCAAAATTAAATCACTCCATGTGTGCAGAAGAATGTCCTCTAGAACTATCTAGTAACGTCAGTATAAATTTGCACATTCTTTCAGTCCCTTAAAGCTTCATTTTTGACAAATTTCACTTTATTCTCAGATCTGTCATTAATATTTGCAGGCTGCATTAAAGTCTAGAGAGATGTGTTTATGCACTGTCACTAAGTGGTCCATGACATCCCCAGACACATTTCTTGGAGGTTCTATTGACGGAAGGGTAAAGGAGCCCAGACTACTTGCTCATGTGTCTAATACCTCAATTCGGAGGTTTTCAATACTTCCTTCTGCCATACATCCACTCCTTGGATTGGTTTTCCACAGTTTATACATGTGAGCTAATAATTTTGCAGCAGATCACATTAACAACATAGAATTTAGCCCAACTTTTTGAAAAATGTGGAAGCTTTTCTTGGGAATGGCAGGGAAGTGAGGGATGGGCTCTACAGAGGAAAGAGCTCAGTCTATTTGTCAATTCTATGGGTCTGAAATTTAAATCCATTTTAAAAAATCTTTTGCATAAATGTTGAGAAATTGATTCTCTTCTATTCTGTTTCTCAGTACTGCAGGAATATAAACTACAACTCACTTACAGGGTCATTTTCATTATTCTTAAATGAAGAATTGTGATGTAGCTGTACTTCATGGAATAGCCCAAAATTCAAATAGTTGCAAAGAAATAGCAATTTTCTAGGTGGGTTTTTTTTTCCTTATTCAGAGAAGTTTAATAATTTCTTTCTGTACATAAGGTGAATGCAGAAACACCCACACATTCTTTATATCAAAATACATTTAAAAAACATAGAGAGGTCAAACTGCACCTTGCAAATGCTACTCAAACCTTCATTTATCTGCCCTGTGCATACGTATATTATCGTTAATGATATGACCACACTTTTCAGAGGGCAACATCTCATCAGTGCACTGAATAAAAAAGAATGAGCAGCTACTCTGTCACTGACGGGTTTTTTCCCCTGAGTGTTTAGTGTCTGGTGCCTTCCTATCGGCACGCTGTCCGAATTCAGAATTAATTTCCTTCCAGTATATCTGTGCCACTATAGCAATTTAGCAGATGACAGGTCCTAATGAATGTATTTTTCCAATAATCTTTTGAGTTGAAAGGATAAAAAATAAGACTGAGAGATTAAGGTCAAAAGTATATACTGAGTTACGTGCAACCTGAGTTTTTAAGTACTCACCATTAAATAGTGTTTTGAATGTTCAGTGTGCTACTTTTCATGTCAGCAATTGCAAGAGTAAATGTTCAACACATGAATCAGACTGTAGAACTTCTGTTCTGCACAAAGAAAATTACAATACAACACAAGAATACTTGTGAAGAGTTTGATTTATATGATTTCTGAAATTTACAGAAGCATTTGTGGCAGAATTAGAAAGAGAATTTAGTTCTTCAGGTCAGAAATCAGCTGCTTCCACATAATAATTTTTGCCTCTTTCCTTTTTTAGTTATCAGTCTTTGGGAAAAATGAGTAGAAAATTTACAGTGACAGATTTCACCATATAAGTATGACACATTCCAGAGCTGATCCTTTTCATATATTGGAACAGCAACTCACTTATGATTACCTTATAAACATAGAAATAGTGATAATAATAATAATAATAATCACAAAGGGACCAAATAAGATTTGCACAGGTCACCTTAGCTTGGGCTTATTAAAATTACAAGTTTGCAAATAATAGTTTTTTGGCATGTAGTTTCTCAACTTCTAAAGAGGGCATCTAGAAAAATAAAAATGTTACCTTTCTGCCCCGTATTTATAGTTCCAGACAGCAGAGCTGGGCTGTGTTGGTGGGCCCCTCACTTGTGTTAACACGGCACCGGATGGCAGATCACTCTCGTTCCCCAGCAGCAGGGGAAGGATGTCAGTGATACCTGCTAACTGTTGTAAGTAGTGACATTACAAGTCCTTTATTCTACTCCATTTTAGGAGAAGTAAAAGCTTGTAAATACACAGAGGCTGCTTCCACTGCTGTCAGTGGGAACGTCTGCTCTGTCCTCCTGCAGATGTTCTCTGCCTACCGCTCTCATTTGGCCCATTCAGCCCTGCTTGTCCCAGTCTTACCTTCACCTTTGGGCTTTTCCCTTCAGCCTCATCTCCCTGTCCAGAAAGGACAAACTTCCCTCCTCTGGTGCCTGGCCTGACTCTGCCTGGCTACTTCTCTCATGCCCAGGCTCCCTGCTGCCTTTTCATCCAAAGTTCTCCTTTCTCTGTCACTACTCATTTTTCTCATGTCCTCGGCAGAAAGGTTCCACCCTGCTGCCTCTCTCTGTACCCCAGCAAACCAACGTGCCATAATTACTTAGCTACTGTTAATGTTAACACATAATTCTTTTCTCCTGTGATCAGACCCACCAGTTGCACAAGCACATACTGAGACTTGTAACAAAAGATTTGAGGGACCTTAGTATTGCCATCTCTTGACCACATATAACTCATTAATCATAAAAGAACATAACTATGTATTTTTTACCAAGACTGAATTTGAAAGTTTTGCAATCCTGTGGTGAGAAGCTTATTAAAAGTGCTATCAGCTATCAACAGGGAAAACTATGAAGTTTCAAGTCAGTCCTAACGGAATTAAAAAATATAAATTAAGAAAGCAAACAAACACAACAAGTATTTCTTTTATAATACCTTTAAAGTTATGAAATTTAATTTATGTATATGGCCTTGCCTTATATGATTTGCAGTTCTGTATTTTCTCTTCTGGAGAAGGACTACTTCTCTTAGAAGACAAGCTGTCACAGTAACCACTCCCCACAGCCTGAGGTTTTGTGTGCCAGGACACTTTGCCCATGGGATAAAATGAAGGCCAGAAATTCATCTTTGAAGAGCTAATTGAGAGATGCCATGCAAGCCATAGCGCATTATAAATGCCATACTATTTCATGCCAGAATTTCACTTCTGAAATATGAGAAAACATTGTTCTCCTATTAATATTTTGAAGACTACTTAAATCAGCACAGAAATCTAGTTTCTGCAAAGAAAAAGTTCAGACGAGAAAATTTCTCTCCTTCCATTTTCAATGACAACATATTTCCAGAGGATTTCCACTTTGCAGAAATATTGATTTTTAAAAGGTTTGACAGAAAGATATTCAAACACCAAAATATTTCTTTTCATGCAATACACATTTACAAAGAAAAAAACATGTATATAATAAGCAAAAAGAATAAAAGCTACATCCAATAGGTACTGTTCTGCCATGTTAAGCAGGAGCAGAAATTACTGAGATCTCTACCAGCAGTCAAACTGCCCTGCAGTCCTGATGTGACAAAAGTAACATCGACACACAGAAATGTTATGCTCTGCAACCACTACATAGTAGCATTCAGCAAAGCACAGACAGAGCATCACTTAAAAGACTCTATGTCTAGACCTGCCCCATGGGAACTTGTTTTAACTTGCCCTTACTATATTTACAACGATTAAGTCCCTCTCTGTGAACTGTTTGCTGCATCACTACCTCATGGCCAGTCCAAGTCCTCTGCTAGAAATTGAGCTAATTTGCCCTCAGCTATTTCCAGTTAGCCTGGAGAACAATTCAGATGCTGCTCTCTTAGTACACGTTTTCCCTTATCCTTCCTGCTACGTCACCTCTCTGTCTCCATCCTTTCTTTCAGTCTGGTTTCTAATTCTCCTTCTATCATAAGGTCTTTTCTTGTGCCTTAGTGAGCATAAAAATCTGAAAAAGGCCTTGCAAAGTCTCTTAAAATAGCATATAGACCTGTTTGTGTGTTTTTCTGTTTATAGAATAAAAGTTGCCTTTTCTGCAAAAGATTCCTCTGTTGACTTGTATTTCACTTATGATCTTCTCTTCCACTTAGACTATTTTTTATTCTGGTGTCCTTTTCTCTACTTAGTAATTCTCCACTTATTGTACTTGTGCATTAGCTTTCTCCATCCCAAAGGCTGCCTACTGCACTGACCCTTAGTGAATTTGAGAAGTATTTAATGTTCCTGATTCTGTTGTGGTAAGCAGCACTAGAAAAATGTTCTCTTACACACTTACACTTCAAGTGACCTATTTACAGATCTCTGCTGCCATTTACATATCTCTGCTGCCTATAACAACTGGCAGATAACTTTTGGTTATTTAAAAATGGTAGTGTCTGAGCTTTGGAAGTAAAATCTCTGCAAACTGTTGTTCTCATGTATCTTTTGAATCCCTGCTCATTGGATGATCCCCCTACTCCTCAAGGAACAACACCAGTGGAATAAATATTTTGATTCAATTCCCTAGGATATAAAATAATGACCAGACAACTTGTTTAGAGTTTCTCTGCCCATTTCTACCTCCAGCCAAGTGCAGTTTTGCCTCGGCACTATCTGTCCCTGACACCATCTCTCAATCCCAGAAACTCTGCTGCGTGAAGAGTCATATAATCTGAGGAACCTCATTCCACTGTCTAAAAGCATGCCAAATTTGATGAAAAAGCTGCTGACAGACAAAGTGTCTCTGGGCACTGCATAAGATATGCTTTTCTGGCAGCAATACCAAGTTGCTGTGTGGCTGTGTGGCTCTGAAGACAGGAGTAACAGGGGCCTGAGTGTGGCAATCAGCTGTGCCCACAAGTGTGCCAAAGTGGAGTGCTCAGCAGGCAAACACTCTGGAAGCCTGGATGCAGGGTATCTCACTTTGGTGTAAACAATCTGAAGAATAAAATGTTTGAAAAGTTGAAAGCATGAACAAAGCAAAAGGCTTGCTTCAGCTAACAATCTCATGTACATCCTGTACAGTTTTCACACTTAGAAATTCCAAGTCAGCCTTGTCTCCATTAAAGTTGTGCTAACCCTCAAAGACTCAGCTGAAAATTGTACCCCTGCATTTCTTATGAGTCTTAGAATTATAATACAGTCTTTGTGAAAAACCTGAAGTTTATCCTTTCATAACACAACCTGAAGTCTTTTCTCCAGGTTTCACTGTTCCTAGTAAATTTTTCAAAATTACCCAGACACTAGTCTCCTTTTTTTCCCCCTTTTTTTAATGTTCAGATGAACTAGCAGAATCTAACCATCTGAAAGGAAAAGGTTAAGTGCACTCAATAGATTGGAAAAAGGTATTTCAGGAAGTGCTGTCAGATTCTTACACTTACCTCCAAAGTATTTCAAAGGTAAGTGCCAGCAAAAACACAGGAATCAGTCATAAATCTTTCTTTACTGTGCCTTTATAGGACTTTTATGTGCTCACATGTTCCTTTTATTCTTGGGCAAGCCCTCTTTCCAAATATTTCAGATGCACACATTAAGTTTCACCAATTATCCTAAGGTTCATTAAATTCCTTGGAAAATCTTTAAGCTACCAACCTTAAACAAGACATTTTTAAGGAAAAGTGCTTGAAATATTTAAATGTTCTCATTTACACAGCCCCCAAAAATTGTTAAATAGGAATGCAGATTACATAATGCAACATTATGATTTAGATACCATTGTTTCAAAAATTCGAACCTAAACCAATCAAACATTTCAAATTACATTTCTTTAGAATGAAAACTTAAAAGTGTAACTTTAAGGGGCATGCTGCACTTCAAAACGAGCTTTTGAAACAAAACACTGGTACAGCCACATATGGTCACAACAAAGAAATTTGAGGGCTCTAGGCCACAGGAAAATAAACCTTGGTGAAATAAAAGACTACTTAAAGTAGTGCTTTGAAGTTCATCAAAGTGCATGTAGACCTCTTGAACCAGCAAGAGAAGAGACAGAAATGTTTTCCCAAACAGATCGCCACCAGGCCATCTACACACAACTCTGTGCCAGCTGCTAGCAGGAACACATGAAAAACAGACTAGGCTGGGGTGCCAAGCCCACATACAAGATGGGCAACAGGGAAGAAATGAGGCACTTGGGAAACTCTGACACCTGCATGTACTTGCCCCAGAAAACAAGGTTTATCTGCAGCTCCTTGGTTTTGTCCCAAAACAGTAATCGCTAGTAACAGAGCCTCTGCAGTCTCTTGAACTAACACTGAGCAGTTTAGGGCCCAGTGAAAGAAAAAACAAAATTACTAAACATACAGACCCATTTGTGCTTAAGCCAATTTCATCAAACCAAACCAATAAATATATAAATTTATGGAAAAATTATGGACAAGATCATTCTGGCAGTTAAGGAAAAACCCCTGAAGGGCAATAGAGTCATTGGTCACAGACAGCACAGAGGAAAGTCCTGCTTGTCAAACTTAATCTCCTTCTATGACAAGGTAACCCACCTTGAAGGGAAGCCAGTTGGTGTAATCTTTTTGAATTTCAGTAAAGCTTTCAACACTACGTCTCACAGGATCCTTCTGGACAAAATGTCCAGCACACGGCTGGATAAACACACCACACAATGGCTGAGCAACTGGCTCACTGAACGGGCACAATGTTAGAAGGATACAAAACTTTTAGTGTCCAAAGCAGGATGGCCAAGATGGTGAAGAGCCTTGAGGGGAATCCACATGAAGAGCAGCTGAGGTGACTTGGTCTGTTCAGCCTGGAGGAGACTGAGGGGAGACCTCACTGCAGTCTGCAATTTCCTCATGAAGGGAAGAGGAGGGGCAGACACTGATCCCTTCTCTGTGGTGACCAGTGACAGGACCCAAGGGAATGGCCTGGAGTTGTGTCAGGGGAGATTTAGTTTATATTTTAGGAAAATACTCAGAGGGTGGCTGAGCACTGGAACAGGCCCCCCATGGAAGTGGTCACAGCACCAAGCCTGATAGAGTTCAGGAAGCATTTGGACAATGCTCTTGGGCACATGGTGTGACTCTTGAGGATGGTGTTATGCAGGGCCAGGAGTTGGGCTTTGATGATCCTTGTGGGCCTCCTCCAACTCAGGATATTCTATTATTCTATGATTCTACTAGTAGATGGGACTTGCAGACCTGCACAATCCCTAGAACATGAGCAGATTCATTTCCTTGCAGGCAATAGCTGACCAGTAGTATCAGCAGATGACAAAAGTCAGTCCAAAATGGGTAACACTGCATGTTGTGGTAGCATGTTTGATTGACAAGCTAAAAAGACAGAGGCACCAATCCTAGCTGATCCCCAAGTACGAGGAATATGTCTTCCAGAAATTCAAATATGACTTGAAAGTCACAGGCTTGAACGCACAACAAGGGTAACTGATGGGAAAAAAGCCCATGGCCAAGTGTAACCGATCAAAGGACAGGTGAAAAAAGCATGACAGAAAGCAAACAAATAGCCAGTCTGAAAACACGTCATACTGACCAGTCACTGCATACAAGGTCTGCATTTGACCTGCAGGGATGGGCTGATAAAAGTGCTCACAGTATTCAAGTGCTGTCCGACTAACAGAATGCCTGTGCTTTGTAGCCTGTTACATAATTCTCTTCCTCTGTTAATGGAAATTACCAACAAATTATGCCGAGTTTCAGTCTTGAGCGGTCTGGACTCTAGTAGTGAAAATGCAGACCTTACAGCCATGCTTTGGTTGGTCCTTTCAGTTGAAATGGAGGCAAGATGGATGCACAAAAATAAGATGCCTCACAAAACCCTGGTAGTTTGTGAGCAAACATTGGTCCAGTTGAGGTATTTGACTTATACTTATCCTTTGGAAAATGCTGAATATAACTTAACATGTCAATTCATTCTGTGAATAATAATGAACAGGAAACCACGAGATAAACATGCTTAGAGTTTGAAACACAGCAGTGGAGTCTGTCTATACCATGTAGCCTAGTTGTTAGGTGTGTCCTCTCTTTATAAGGACAGACCCTGTTAACAGACAGTGACATAAAATATAATTCACCAATTACATATGTCGAAGAGGTTATCCAGGAACTGAAAATTACATATGTTAGAAATATCATAGAATCATAGACTGGTTTGGGTTGGAAGGGACCTTAAAGATCATCTAGTTTCAAACCTACATCCATGGACGGGGACACCTTCTTGGCCAGGTTGCTCAGAGCCCTTTCCAGCCTGGTCTTGAACACCTCCAGGATTGGGGAGTTCAGAAGCATGTAAGAAATAGTAAGAAATTGAACTTGAACAGATTGTTATATAAAGGCTACAATTTGAGACACCCCCACCAAACTGATTTTCAAAATTATTTTAATTTCTTAGATTCTACAGCTCTCCTTTCATTCAAGGACAGCCATAAATGTTCAGCATCTCTGTAAGTAACTCTTAGTTCTGAAAATTTAGTGTTAAAGGCTACAAAGGCTATAATTTTTCTTTATGTCCAAAGTGTAGAAACCGTAAACTGCTGCCAGACAGGCAGTCTAGCCCTTCTTTCATTTCTGGCCATAGATATTGAGGCCCAGAGTAACAAATTAATGCTGTTCAACACACAATCACAAGACTTGAGACAGGGGAGGAGGCCAGAAAATGCAGAGAAGGAAGGATCTCAACTCTGTGATCACACTGGTTTACTAATCCAGCCACAGGAATCGTGACCAGAAATGTGACAGGGAAAAAAAGCTCCTTCAGTGGCAGCTTTTAGTTGATCACACTAATGGTTACCTTGCAACAGAATAAAGTATTAAAAGAGCAGATTGAAAACTTGGAGTGTGTTATTTTCCTCATTCATCTATAATTTCTCTTTCCTGCTTGTCGAACGCAGATCTTTGTTCATGTGCAGGTTTCTCGGTCAGCAGTACTAACCAAGTCATAAACAGTAAGTTTTACATATCCAAATTTTCTAAATTATCCCAAAGTAGTTAAATTATTTATTCAGGTAATGCCCATAGATTAATTGGTATATGCTGACTACGCAATCAAGAGTAGGCAAAGAGAACACGGCTCACAAAAGGTAGGAAATACATTCATGTAGCCAACTGCACATAATACAAGTTTGCAACACTGTTTGTTGACATATTTTTGGGGTAACACATATGTAACAATGTGTGCGAAATTAGCTCTCTGAGAAATACATGCACTTGCCTCTTGTGTTGGTGATAATTTTGTATCAATACATTAAAGAGTCGTATTTCGTTTTGGCAAACCCGTGTCATCTATTTGTGTCATTTCTTACTCCTCACAGCAACAGAGGATAAGTTCAAGTGCTTTACAGGTGCCACAACATAACACCCCATTAACCTTCTCACTTTTTATTGTTGGTAGACAGTAATTGCTCCCTGCCCTTCAAACTACAAAGGAAGGAAAAGGTCTACTAGACAAATTAATGCAGAATTAAATGTACAGTATTATGGACACAACAGCCGCACTTCTGTCATGATGTTTAAAAATATATTACCTGTTCACATGGGAGACACTTCATACCAGTCTACTAGACACAAGGGACTCCTGCTGAATATTCATTTTCCAGAAATGCATGGCTCTTATAAATGAAGGGGGGAAAAATCCATCCAGGTTTCAACTTCTGTTTGTTGCATAATACTCCTTAATGGCTAACTATTGCAGAAAAACGATCTATTTACTCATTTCTAGCCAAAATAGTCTCTGTTGCATACAGCTGAAAGTTGGAAATGGATGTTGCACTAAGCTTGGCACAGCACATCTATTAACCCACCATAGTCCAAGCCTCAACAGGAAAGCAGCAGCTCAGTGGAGGGAAGCTGGCAACTGATGGCAGTGCATCCCTCCTCACCTCTGTTCTGGGAAGACTGGCAGGATCCCATCACAGCTCCACAGTCCCTCAGTCGCTCAGTGCTGAGCAGGAGCCAGCAGCTGTGACATCTTGCACCAAAACAACCTAACAAACTTTGCATTTCCAAAATGGTCCCAAAAGTTTCCAACACACTGTTTCAGACATTAGTCTTCCACAAAATGACCTGAATGAGCAGCAAGTGAGGAGAAAACAGCAGGCTCTCATCTGGGCTTTGTGTGGTATAAATGTGCCCAAAATTAATGCTTAATTTTCAAATAGTCCATGTATTCAAAAATATATCTGCTTAAGGTGAAGTACTGGGTCACAACAACCCCATGCATTGCTACAGGATTGGGTAAGAGTGGCTTGAGAGCTGCTCAGCAGACAGGGACCTGGGGGTGCTGGTTGACAGTGGCTAAACGTGAGCCAGTGTGTGCCCAGGGGGCCAAGAAGCCAATGGCATCCTGGCCTGGATCAGCAATAGTGTGGCCAGCGGGACCAGAGCAGTGATTGTCCCCCTGTACTTGGCACTGGTGAGGCTACACCTGGAATCCTGTGTCTGGTTCTAGGCAACTCGTTTGAAAAAGGATTTTAAGGTGCTGGAGTGAGTCCAAGGAAGGGCAACAAAGATAGTGAAGGATCTAAAGTATTAGTCTCATGAGGAGAAGCTGAGGGAACTGGGGTTATTTAGCCTGAGAAGACTCTCTACCACTACCTGAAAAGAGGTTGCGGTGAAGTGGGGGTCAGTCTCTTCTGCTGTGTCTCAAGTGAAAGGATGAGAGGAAATGACCTTAAGTTGTGTCAGAGTTCATTCAGATTAGATATTGTAAAAAAAAATCACTGAAAAAGTGGTTAGGCATTGGAATAATTTGCCCAAGGAGGTGGTGGAGTCACTGTCTCAAGTGTTCAAGAGGTATCTGGATGTGGCACATGGGGATATGGCTTGGGGTGATTTTGGTGGTGCTGGGTTGATGGTTGGACTAGGTGATCTTCCAACCTTGATCATTCCGTGATTCTGTGATATCAAAAGTGTTCTACAAGACAAATAGGAAGATATTTCAATTATTGCCCATAAGTCTCTGTTCTTTGATTGACTTTAGTTTTGTTCTAATCTTAGTAAAAATACTTTTAAACATCAGCAAGTTTTAAAATTGCAGTTTCTCTCCATATGGTTTGATCTAGCAACATAGTCACTTAATTTCACATACATATTTATATGCATTTACAGACCACAAAGCTAAATAATTCTAACCAACACCTGTCTGTTGCCAAATCCAGAGTCCAAAACCAGCTTCAATCAGGTTATGTAGAAAAAGATAATAGACAAAATGGAAAGATAAGCTAACAGTGCAGAGATTCTGAATGAAGATGTCTTAACTGTTTCTCCATTCCCCAGCCTCAGCACTACTCCACAAATCCCAGTGGGAACTGCCATACGAGACATATTCCTGATTCCTGTTTTCATTTGCTGATAGCCCTGGTAACCTTGCTGGAGGACCTTTTGCAATCCTACCCAAGAGCTCAGCTCCCTTCCAGCTCCACACGCTGGAGCACACATCCCGCAGGAATTGAACAATGGTTCAAGTGTGCACACAGCAGCAGGCTTGGAAAGGTAAGTACACAAAACTCTTCATCAAGGTGCAAAGAGGCAGCTCACTGCTGCACATGCTAGTGAGTCAAGAGAGAAGAAAAAGACGTAGGGAAGGAGAGATAAAGATTATTCCTTCCCAATATAATGCAGGTCTGCAAATGCACAAAAATCCACCAAACACAACGGTCATCAACTCTTAGTTGATGTTTCAACTCTTAGTTCAACTCTTAGTTCAACTCTTAGTTCAACTTTTTGTATGAATAGGTACTGCAACTAGGTTTTGGTTTATTAAGTTTTATTCACATTCAAAGCACCTTCCAATAAATTATTTGGATTCTTTTTTTTTTTAGAGAGGCAGGAGTTATTTTTCTGAACCCATGAGAATTCAGCTAAACCTCTTGATATATGTGTGCAGATGCAAAAGGAATAAAGAGCATATTCTCAGACAAGAAATTGAACTGGCTCAAGCTTTGTCCGAAGACCTTAAGTAACTGTTATTAGTATTTTGAAATAAAAAGTAAAAAAAATTTAAATGGCAATTTCAAATTTAGAAGCAATATTATTAATGCAGTATTTACTTCTCCTTTAAAATTCATCAATTCTCCTCAAAAATACTCTGTAACTACAAGGTAGCCTTGCAAAATTAATGAATCACAATGGTTCAACCTTTTGTTATGGATGCTCTCATAATCACAAATTCATTTTATCAAAAATACAGTTGAAATGGGTTTATAGATTATGTCTATGCAAAAGCATATTTAGTTGTAATTACTCTAGTGGAGTGATAATGCAGTTCAGTATTAGATTTCAGCTAACAATATGAGCATTGATATCTGATCATCTGAGTATCTGAATTGGTACTGAATTTCAAACCTATCTCAGGATCTCTGATTGCAAGGACAAATTAATTTTTTACATCATCTTGTACATCTTGTTCCTTCTATACAGCAGCTGTGCACACGTGTAAGAGTAGAAACAGCACCTCACATCTTCAGAATATCCAAGGATTAAACAGACAAAGAAGATAGCTTGAAAGTGCTGAGATTGACAAAATGGAAATCTAAGGAATAAAAATAGTTCTTCAATTAATTGTTCTCCATGGCAATTTTAGTGTAGAGCCTAACATAAACAACCAACCAAACAAAACCAAACAAAAAAGCAAACACCTGGAGAGCATGCACCAATCATTTCCCAGTTGCAGAAATACCAGTTCTATAGTGATTCTACAGTGATTCTGAAGCAATGATTCATAGAATGCAGTAAATTAAACCTCCATTCCTTGACTATGCCGAGATGATTGAGGTTTACAATAAAGCTAGTGATTTCAGATTTATTAAGCACTGAAACAATTTACTACATTTCCATTAGATACATATTTCTTTTTTTATTTCTTCTTAGCCTATTTTCGTTGGACTAGCTTATGTCTAGAATTACACTTTTCAAGGAGCCTCAGTTCTCACAAAAACAGTCTTTAATATCTCTCACACATAGAGAGAGAAAGTTGCAATAAAAACTGATTTTGAAACTGGCTTCAGGATTGGCCATAGGACAGAGATCTTGTACTTATTTTTAAAATTTGTCCCCTGATATCATCAGAAAAGGATCAAGCAGTTGGCAGACAGATACCTGAGGAATTTCTCTGGGACAAGGAGAATTTCCCCAAGAAATCTGGTAACAAATTGACCCTAACAAAGACCACCTCCAGATTTCATCCATTTTAGGCTGCTACATGACTTAAACATGGCTCTCATCAGAATTCATGCAATGGTGGTCTTGGAGACCTGTTCTCACTTATTTCTTACCATATCTCCCCTGTAATAAACAAGACAAATCATTTTGCTCTTCTCCTCTGGTTTTTAGTTCTGGAACAATCTGGAAGGACCACGCAGAAGTGGGGCCAGTCTCTTAGGCAATGCAGCTTTCAGGTTGCTTGTCATTTCCAGACAGACCCACATTTGTTGACAATAAAGTGAATTAGAGAAAGAGGAAATAAGGCATTTATGAGTCAGAAAATGGGTCATACATGAAAACAGCTTGAAGCTATTAATACCTAAAGCTGCCATTTAAAAAATGATTAAAAAGCTGGTGCTGGCCATAGAGCGACATTTTAGATCTTCTTGAAAAGGCAGCCTTTGGCCTAAGTAGTTTTTTTAAATGCTTTTGAAAAAAAAAAAAAAAAAGAAAAGGGGGAGAGGGTACAGACAGCATTTAATATTTGCTTATGTACTGACTTTTGTACCAAAATGCATCCCTCTCTCTGAAGGGTAAGATCTTCAGTGCTTTGCTGAAATAAAACCAGCAAAACCCTTCATCTTAAATAAAGAACACAGTGAACTAAGGGTCATATGTCAGAGTTCATGTCAGAAGCAAATTAACTCCTTGATTCTGGGCAGCCATCCCTTATCTACCTATAACATAAATAAAAGCAAGGTAGCCGAACATACAATTCCATATAAGGACTGAAGTGGAAATATATTGATGCTCTATTCTTTCTGAGAAATATGCTGGGTATGTTTAACAAGCCTGTTAACAATTTTTGTTCCATTTCAGATACTGTATTTAGTAATACCATTGCTAGTTTCCAAACCCATACTCACTGTCTGAGCACCTACTCAATATTTTAGTTCTTTTCACCCTTACTCATATGTAGCTTCATGTTTTCTTTCTTATTCAAGCCTGCTCTGGAAACAGTCCTTTGTCAATATGTCAATATTTCATATGTGATTTTCAGTTCATTATTACAGACGGACACTTCACAGACACCAGTAAAAGTTTTCTCATAGGGGTCCTGTGTGGTAAAGCAGCAGTGTCTTCATTTCACATGTTAGGACATTAGGCAGAGAAGGGGAGAGGTCCATGCACACAAATTTACTTCTGGCATGTTTCAGGTTTGGGAAGGCTGCTATGATGATCCTACTGATGTAACTTTATTTTCTCTATGCACATTCAAAATACTTTATTTTAAGGAATTTAAACAATCAAAATCCAATCAGTCTTTTTGAGTGGCAGCTGTTGTTTTAGGAGTGGTGGAAGCTTATGTCTACAGCACCAACATCTGCCACTTGGGCTACTGATTGAAACAACAGCTGGGATAATCCATTACCTTCTGGGTAAATCTGTAATAGCAACAAAATGCAAGAATTGCACTTATCTGTTGGGAGGAAGATTGTTCTGCGTGGCCAGCTCCATACTCCCTCTTTCTCCCTGAGAGCCTTTTCATTTCTCCATGCTTTGCAAGCACACATTTGCTCTGTTTCAGTCGTGTTTATAGCCCATCCCCAGTCCAAGTCACATTTCCTAAGAACCTTTAAATTCCACTATTTATCTCCAGTTCAGACTTCTTCTGGAGGTTCTTTATCAGCTTTTCCAGTTCTCCAGTTTACTTCTCCAGTTCACTCCAAACTCTCACAGGAACTTATACATCATCTATTTTCTACTACTAGAGCCCTCTCTCTTCATCCCTGCTCTGTCTGACAGCTCACAGCACCCTGCTACAGCACCTCACCAGAGATTCAAAGTTTCTTCCTCACCAGACCCATCAGATTTCTTCACTGGCCCCAATCTGTTCCTCATTGAGACCACCTTTACCTTTTCCTTAGCCCATCTTCCGATACTGCAATCCTAGTTTTTTACCACATTTTGCTGACTTTTGCCAAACACAGAAGAAGAAAGGCACTAAAAGCACAAGAGAGACCATTATCTCAATCCCAGTGAAGTGAGACATGGGCTGCAGAGATGAACTATAAGGTAGGTGGAAAATGATTGGACTGCTAGTCTCCACAGATTTTTATCAGCAGTTGAAATTTGGCCAGGTTGCAGTAGCATTCATGTGCAATCAAGACTGAGGTGAATATTTCAGTAACAATAGAGAGAAAGGGAGAAACTGCACCCCTAGCAAGTTAATGACAGACACCAAACTGGGGGACAGGAAGCATGCAGAGCGGTGGATATGCTGAAGAGCAAAGCTCCCAATAAGGTGGACCTCAACAGGCTGGAGAAATGGCCCAGCAGGAATCTCATGAAGTTCAGCACTGCAAAACGCAGAGCAATGCACCTGGAATAGAATAACCCCCTGAAGAAATACAGAAGGGTCTGGGCTGTACTACCGTGAACATCTACCGGAGGCTGAGAGAATAGCTTGTTTCCCTCTCCTTGGCAATTGCAAAACTGCTTCCAATTTGGGGCTTCCAAGCTGAAGTCAGCCTTTGACAAACTGGAGCAAGTCCAGGGCAGCCACTAAGATGAGGAGGGGGCTGGAACAAATGGCATATGAGGTGACGCTGAGAGAACTTAATTTGATCAGTTTTCCAAAGTGAAGGCTAAAGCAGGATTTATTGCTGTCTTCAACAGTATAATGGGAGACTTTGAAGGAAACAGAGACAGACTCTTCTTGGAGGCACACCACGAAAGGACGAGAGACATCCAACACATCTTTGAGCAAAGAATATTCTGATTATATATTAGGAAAAAGTTTTTCACTGTGAGAGTGATTCAGCACTGTAAAAGATTGCCTTGAGTGGACATGGAGCCTCCATTCCTGGCTATTTACAAAACACAACTGGATAAGGGCCTGAGAAACCACATCCAACTTTGAAGTGAGCCTTGCTTGGAGCAAGATGTTGACCAGATAATCTGCAAATTTACTCTCCTCTTCAAACTTACATTATTCTGTGATTCTCATCTCTAAGTAAGTTGCCTCTGCCCACAGTAACAATTGCAGAGAAAGACCTGTTGAAAAGCCATGCAGCTCTGCAATGAAGCAACCTCACAAATTTTGTCAGGGAAGAATGCTCCTGCAATCAGGTCAATGTAGAACCACTGAGAAAGGATGGAGAATGTATGGTATATGAAATTTCATATAATTTAACTATCAAATGCAAAAAAAAAAAAATCCCACTGTGAATATTGAGATGTTTCAAGAATTTATAACTTAAATTTGAGTAGAATTTCTGGGGAAAATCAAAGAAAAATAACCCTGATTTGACAGCATCCCCCCTCTACCAAGCATCAGAGCTCTACCTCTAATACAATGGTGTCTAGGATGTCCAGTGAAAAAGGTAGGGGGTTTTTTCCATGAGTATAGCAAAATTTTCTTTTCCCTTCATGATACTTAGAAAGTTGAGCCATTTTTGTCAAAACGTATTAAAAAAGCTACCTGATACAATCATCTAACGTGGAAAATATAAACCAAAGCCGGACAAAGCAAATAAGCAAAAAAGAGATGAACCCAGGCAGACTTAAAAATAAGCAGTGTTACTAGAACTGTCTGTAACTAAAGTTGAGTTTTATTCCAGGATGTTTAAAAATTTCTCTGCAGACTTAGATTTATTTCCACTTTGTTTGGCTTTTTTTATGGCTTGAATCATGAAAAAATAGTAACTTAACTTACTGAAGTGCAACCTGCTTTAGCAATACTTGACTCCTTAAACTGCAATACATCTGGCAGACATTGTTACAGATTAACTGGCTCTGATATTTTTGCCATTAAACATTCAGGTATGTTATTTTATATTGGTTTCTACCTCACCACCTTTCTCCATGAACATAATAAGAATACTCTCAGATATTTAATATTCTGCTGAACCACCATTTCCAGGATTTGCATGCTTTATCTCTCATTGACACCCTTGTAGATTAAAATTAGGATTATATTTCTCATAGCATGGCATGAAAAAGCTCACATACTTTTCAACCCATAAATTCTAAATAATCCAAACCACAAAAAGGTATTGCAAGGTAATAAATCTCCTACAGTGGCTCATGTGTTGGCAACATAAATATTTTTCCTTGCTTGTGTTTATCAACATGGCTGAAGGAGGAGTATCATTTTACTGCAGAATGGAAGCAAACAGACAAAGTCATTCTTTGACATATTAGTTCCCCAAAAGTAAATAGATTTGCTGTACTCTCTCAGCTATAGTAATTTTTGCCACCACTGCAGTTTCCTGAAGACAAGGATTCTGTGATACGTAATTTGAAACAGGGATCTCACTGTCAAGTCCAAGCTGTAACTAATAACAAAGCAGGGAACACTTATTCTGATTAATTTCTTTAAGACAGCAACTGATACAAGTTTTTCAATAATAACTAGGTACTGCTTGATCAAGATGGCTCAGCAGAATAAATATTTTAAGAATGTTTACTTGATTTATAAACTCAAAACAGAGATGACAGGATATTATATAACATTTTATTTTTGCCAAAGATCAGATTTTATAGCACGTCTTCAACAGTAAAATTAAATCACAATTTTTAGAGTTAGCACCTTCCAAACTTCCATCTGTTTACAGATCAACTTGAAGATGGAATATGTCAATGAAGAGCTGGAATGCATGGAGCTCCACCTGGGGATGGATGAGGAGTCAACTGAGAGCTTATAGGTCAGGATTAAAGGGAAGGTAGGGACAGGTGACATTATACAGAGGTCCACTACAGGCCATTTTATCAAGGAGGTCCAGAGGAGAACCACAAGGATGATCAGAGGAATGGAGGACCTCTCTTACGGAGACAGGCTGAGAGACTTGAGGCTGTTTGGCCTAAAGAGACCTTACAACAACCTTCCAGTATCTAAAGGTACTGGTAGAAAGACTACAAGAAAGCCAGAGAGAGACGTTTTACAAGGGCATGTAGTGACAGGACAAGGGGGAATGACCTTAAACTGAAAGAGGGTAGGTTCAGATTGGCTTTTAGGAGTAAATTCTTCACTTTGAGAGTGGTGAGGCAATGGAACAGGTTGTCCAGAGAAGTTGTGAATGCCTCATCTCCCTGGAAATGTTCAAGGCCAGGTTGGATTGAGCTCTGAGGAAGCCGGTCTAGTGTAAAATGTCCCATGCCAGATGACTTGGAACTAGTGTTCCCTTTCAACCCAAACTGTTCTATGATTCTATAATCCTTAATTTATTTTTGAATTAATAGATCTTGTCTGACTGAATTGCATTTAAAAGGAAAAAGAACATAAAAGCTGAAGGGAAAGAGAAAGAAAGCAGTAGGTATTATGTATTTCAGTTTTAGCAGGACTATATGCAAAGACCACAGAGAAGGCTATTGGGAAAGCATATTATGAGTTTCCCAGACTTGTGATTTAAAGATTTGGGGCCCAAATTTTATGCCACATTTTCTTCTGCAGCTGCTGCCTTCTGCACAACATCTTCCTAACTATTTTTATTTATCATGAGCTGAGACTTTTCCTGTGTTGCAGTAAATTTCCCTTCCCTCTTCTTCCTAGCTTTGATGTCACCTTTGTAGTATCCTAGAAAGTTTTCCATAACCATCTTTTAGCAGCACAAATCAGTACTGAAGTAGGCTGCAGTGATCAAAGCAGTGTTTCTGCATGATAGCAAGTAATAAAATAAAGAGGGAGAGAAGACTGGAAGTAACAATCAAATTGGACATTTGCACTGCAGATTGCTGAGACACTGGAAAAATCTTCAAAGGAAGAATACAGCTTTTTCCTAGAAAAATTGTTAAAAGCAATTTCCTTCTTGGATAGGATGACCACAATGAAAAAAACCCACACCGCTTACTCGCACAGCTTATCAATGCAAAGTGAAATGCATGGACACTAAAAGCAGCCCAGTGCTGCCTAGATGCTCACTGGTCTGCTACCCCCAGAGGGAGAGAAGGCTCTCCCCTGCAGCATTCAACAGTTACTTTGCACAAATTCTGCTGCCTGGGTCCTGGGGAGGTCAGTTTTGGCAGCTGGCAGCACTGTGACACAGCAGCAAATGGAAACAGAATGTGACATATTCCACCCAGGTTGTCTAATTCGAGGTGAACTGCACTCTTGAATAGTTGTAGACAACCCCACTGGACGTGAGGTGATTACATGCATGGCTGTTCACTGCTAGTCAACAACTACTTGTTTAAGAAGTCCTCTTAGTTACTTCTGACTTTCAACCTTTACTGCTATTTTTCAATTTTACTAATAGTTTTCATGCAGTGAGACATCTTTTCTTATTTCTTATTTATATAGGTGCTGGCTATTGCTGGCTATTAGTTAAGACTGCAATGATTGGAAGACCACTGCAATTGTTATGCATATATACCAAATAGGATTTACATTTAGGACAGTCATATTTGACCTCTGTGTCTTCTGAGGACCATATTTCCTTTTTTTAGTAAAGGGTTAAAAGAAAATACCTAGATCACTCCTGAATCCAATATTGTTATCAACATCTTATCAGGAAAGAAGGTTATCCTGCAGATTTATGATCTTCTTGTCTCTTAACAGGTATCATTCACGTATTCATGGTCTTGCACAAGAATATCTTGAGTAAGATGAAGTAAAAAGCCTCCCAGCAAATGGAATCTGAGCTTGGCAGAAAAGCAGAAATGTCTTGCCTTGCCCAGTGTCACATTGATCAGGGTTCCTAATGAACTGTGGCAAGTCACTGGAAAGGCCACTCAGCCTCAGATGCAACTTCTCCCTGTACAGCAAATTTTACAAACAGTCCCTGTAATGAATGCAATGAAAACAGCACTTCAAATGAGAATGTTGAAGGACAGCATCTCCGCTCTAATCTCAGTTCTGATGCCTGACTAGGTAACAGAAAACTCCCCGCAGACAGAGCAGGGAGCTCGTGATTACTTTCAGTCTTTGATTGACAACAATATCAAATTACAAAAATCACCAAAACCTCAATATTTTAGAAAATGTGGATGCACTTCAGTTGCAGGACTCTTCTCTTCTGTGTTTCTTTGGAGCTACGCCTTAGATCTGGTTGGCCTATCTTGTTGGTTTAATAAAAAATGCTGGCATCTGATGTTCACTCTGCAATTGCTGAAGGAACTGGTGCCAGCAACTAATGCTTTCCATATCAGAGCAGATATGGCCAGCAGTGTTTGTTGTTTCAATAGCCTCAGAGCAAGAGTGATCAAGGCCAGTGACACAGAGTCAATTCCCTGTCTCCCTCTCAAGGGACATACTGTGTGAAGGGAGATTACAATGATGACTGTTTAGGTTCTTTACGGGAGATGTATGGGTGGGATTAATCTCACGTAACTTTGAATATCACTGGGTATCCATCTTCATCCAGTCGGTATCTGTAATAGAATGTAGCCATCTTTTATAATATAAAAAGGTAAACTTGCTCTTTTAGAGCCTAATGCACCAGGTCTATTTTAACCAGGTTGCTTTTCACACTGCCTCTTTCTCTCTGTGTCTCAGAGTAAGAAGGGAGTCCTTGTGAAGCTCTGATGTAGTTGTGAATGCTGTTGTCAAGGCCATTTGAGGTGTTCCAGGTGGTGACCCTCACTGACACATACCTCTTACTCCAAAAAGGTATAGCTACACAAGAGGTCCTGTGTCATATCTGTCAGATCCACCTGACCTTATGGCACCAGAATGGAAAAATGATTACAGACCTACGTGTCTACATTTAATCAGATGAACCCCATTCACATGGTCTGTCTGAACAAACATGGTTTTAAACATGAATTTCAAATCCACTTGGGAAGGGCTTGGTATATGGAGAACTTCCTACATCTGTGGTTTATGCAAAAAATGTAACCGCTGAAAAAGTGAAGGAAGTTTTCTTCAATGAGAAGAGAGAGCAAGTGAGATCCATCTCCCTGCCTTGGCAGAAAGGAGGGTGATGAGGAAGCTTAACAGCTCTTTTACCCCTGTCCACCACTGCCTGCCCTTATTCAGAGGCACAAGGAGCCACAGCTCACATGTGCTCCTCAACAACATGGGGTGGTGACTTCACGGTGCAAGCGCACTTGCAGCAGGATCCACACCAGCACATCCTCTAAGGAGGGCTGCAGAAACACCAAAGTTGGTCTGTACAAGTCCCCCATAATTGTAATGTGTGAGCATCTCAGAACACTTAATGGGCTTATCTTTACAGCATTTCCATGAGATAAGAAACTATCCATGAGATGACTCCATGTTTTCCTGTCTCTTATCACAGTCATCTGTTGCTGTAAAATTGTCAGAGACATCAGCACAACCATTCAAAAGAGGAACACTCCAAGTGTTCAAGAAGTTGCCTGAACACTTGAATTGCTCAAGAGAGGACCTCTGAATAGATTAACGTTTTAGAGAAAAATTTTTAAAAAAGCAAAACAAAACACTACATTACATCATACTCTATGTTATTAAATACTTCATGCTATATTAAAAAAAAAAGAAAAAATATCTTTGCATTTTTCATTTAACACCTCTAATTTTAAAATTTGGAAAAAATCTTCTTTGTATAGAACTCAACATGAACAGCTAGAAAGATTCATAATGAATCAAACAAGGCTAAAAAACTATATATATTAGGTTAAGTAACTATTTCTTGGACCGATGGATTGATGAATTACAAAAGAAGAGGGATCAATCTACATTTGTAATCTTTCTCAATTTTAGCAAGCATTAAAATTAAAGCTGTGAGCATATTGATTAGAACAACATTGTGGCTAATGCTAAGTAAACACTTTATTATATTAATCTAGAGTCTGAGGCACTAGAGGATACAAACTAGCCACTAAAACTGAGGGAACAATGCATCTGTTATTCTGTTTGTACACTGATTTGCCCAACCTCTATCACTCACTACAGACTGACAGACAATTTCCTTATCAGGGAGCTGGAAGATGAAGTCCACTTTCATAATTTTTTCTGGCCACATTTGGAAGCAGCACCAAAGAGGGGCTACAAAGAGCCTTAAATACATGCACAATTTTACTTCAAATCTGAGAAACTCAGTGGGATGACACAAGAATGTCACACACTGGCAGAGCAAAAAGGATGTTTGGCTGTTGCTTGTAGGAATTTACTGAATTAAATTAGCTGCTGAAAGGCTCCTTGATTTTTCCCTGAGTGGATAAAAACTGCTGAAAAGCAAGAGGAAATAAACAGAAATTACCAGAATTCAAATTCAATAGTTAAGAACAAAAGAAATGTTTCCATTAATTTACTGTACTTGTCATGAATACAAGTTTTCCTGTAATAATAATAAATCACTAGTCAGCATTTAATAATTAAAAAAATCACTATTAAAAACGCTCAACAAAATAAAAAAATTAGTCAGATTCGACACTGTCAGATAAGGAAAAGGTTTTTTAGTTTGTCTACCTATAAAAGATCAGACACAGAAGGGCCTAGGTATAGACAGAAAAATTTGAGTTAATTAAGCCCCTTTTTTTCCCTCTTCTCAAAAAAATCTCATGCAAAATCATGTAAAAAAAATTTCATGGTTTAGAGATGCCAGAAGGGAGATTGATATATTTATTGCATTCTTTACAAAATCATTATTTTAATGTATCACTGTGTTCTTCAGCCAGATATAGAAGCCTGCTATTATCTGACAATGAGACAAAGTCTTTTGAAAAGGAGTCACTGTTTGAAAGACATAAAATATAACTTGAGAATTAGTAGACATGTAGTTATACACATTAATACATGTCTCTCTATAGGCAGTATGATTTTGAACACTTACTAACAAAATCAAATTACATTAAAAGTTTTCCTTATCACATACAGCAATTTTTTAGTTTTGTGACTGAAAATTTTTAACATTTTATCTAAGTATTAAAGGGAATATCATTTTGGCTCCAACCTACAATGATTTTCTATTGGCCTAGCTCCTTGTATCATTGAATGCAGCACTTTCATATCAAATTCAGAGTAGAACAGGGTGATGTAATGCAAATATTTCTACCCTAAAAGCCAAACAGCACAATTCAGTTACACAGAAAGGTAAAAGAGAATTGCAGACGCTTTCTGGGTCGTAGGTTACGCGACTTATCACAGAACAGGCAGATATATCACAAACTAATCATGATCCATTTTATATTTTGTTTTAAGATTTTTTGCCTTTACTACTCCTCCTGGTAGGTTGTTCTAGAAAGTCACCATTTTGGTAGTTAGACATCTTCAAATCTCCAGCATCAGTTTATTCATTGTCAGATTACACTGCCCTATGCTCCCTATGCTCTCTTTTCTCCCATAACCAATTTGAAACCAATGAGACTAGTCAAATAAATAAAGCAAATTGGAAGTTTTTTAAAGAACTTGTTCTTAAACCTAATGGCTACATATTTAAATATTTCCCAGGCAGTGAACACTTATTCAAATTATTTTTTACAGACTATGGGTGATTGGACTCATGCCAAAACACAAGAATAAAGACCTAATATTTAATATTGTGAGGGTGATAACTTTGTAAATACAATCTCATAAAAACTAAAAGTAAAAAAAAAAGCAAAGTTTTTATCAATTTAATTCCAAGAGTACTATGCCTGTTAACAACAGATAATCATAGCAAGCACTTTGAAACACATTTCTTATTACCACATAAGATGCATTTCACAGAATTATGGCTGGAAGGGGCCATTAAATCATTTGTATAACACTGTATGCAGATAAACCTCCTGGCATATCCAAGATCATAAATTCACCTAATTACTGCTGCATTAAGCCTCAGCAATTGCACATGGCTAATACACATCTCCAAGGGTGACACCCAACCTTGACCAGAAATGTCAGGAAGTGGGGAGTACAGCACTGACCTTACACATTTGCTCCAGTAGTTAAACTAAAAAAGTACCTTAATTTTATTTTGAAGCATCTCACCTTAACTCACTGCTTAAAAATAAAAAGAACACTATTTCCATAGCAACTTCTATGTCCAGGTGATATCTTAAGTTTGAATTCCCCTGCAGTACAATAAGTGACTATAGAACATTTTCTACCTCTGTATTTCAACTTCACAAACTCACTACTCAGATATTTACATACCTAAGGTCACTTACACACCTTTCACCACAGGTTTGAACTGGACATTCACGTAAAAAAACCCTTTTAATCCAGCACAAAGTGCAGTTTCACTCTCGAGTCACTGGTAATCATTCAAGATACCTATGCTCTGACATGTACTCATTCTTGCAGGAGGTATTGTATTTGGTTGCACTAAAATGAATTTTGTTTGAATCAATTCAGTTTACAGATCACTGTATTGGACATTTTAACATAACCATTATCTATTATTTCACCAGTCTTCATTCCATCTGCTCCCCAAAACTGACTAATCATTTGCAAAAAGTGCAATCATCATCTGTTTTCTGGAACCAGATTCTTCTACCAGATTCTTAGTCGGGCTGAGTTAGACTTTAAGAACACATGTTGCTGCTCACAGTAACATGTTATATTCTGCAAGTAAGTCTAGCAGAGTCTGGCCCTCAACAAGGAAAAAATTACTTGCTTTTATTTTTTCCAAGTTGTTAAATTTCTCGCAAACTCACCTGTATCTCTCAAATCAACAGAAAATGTCAGAGTTCAGAAAAAAAAATTACGTGTAACTGTTCACTTTGATTCACTGAAGCCCAGTATAATAAGCTGATGCAAAACTACGCTAAAAACACTGCCCAAAACGTTAACTGTGTGGGTATAGGTATGTATGACTATATATTTTTTTAGAAGCTACAATTCTATCAATTTCTACCACTTACTTCAAAAAAAGATGTAATCGTTTTCACAACTGACAAAAAATATTTAAACCGAGGAAATTTATTTCCTGCCTTCAACGATACCTTTATCTTTCTATTCCCGACCAAAAAAAAAAAAAAAAAAATCCACAACATTCTATGGAGGGACAAAAATACAAAAAACCCCCAGGCAACAATCCTATTTTTGAAAAGCAGCGTGCCAGATTTACAGCTAATATATATAACCCTCCAATGAAAAATGCATGTTAATATGTACACAGCTCTTTAGACAGCTCAGGAAGGTGGACACTGACTGAAATACTGTCACTGAGTCAACTCTAACAGTTTGATTAGGAAGGATATAGTGCTTCTGAAAAACTTCCTATACACACACTTCTCACACTGCAAAGGAAGCCAGAGTAGAAAAATACTACCAGCTAGGAGCTGAACAAACAACGACTCACACCCAGAAATGTGTGATGGTGGAAGTCTTTTTAGTATACTTCAGACAGTATTATATCATAACACTTCAGACAGTATTATATCATAACACTGAGCTCATTTGCCATTCTTTAATCAATTTTGATTGTGTGTTTTCCCAGGAAACATTTATATTCATTATCTGATTTGTTTCTCATTTAGGTACAGTTTTCAAAATTTACAGCTTACAGTCACAGTGGGCTGTGAATTACAGTTTTGTTTTACTCTACACTACTTTTTATGCTTTAGATATCTTCAACAATTCAATTAAATCACACGGTCCTTTATACAAAAAAGCAAATATTAGGGCATACCAAATTTCCACATTCTAATTTTACCAGTTCATCTGCTTAAATAAGAAAGAAAAATTTCTGTCACATTTACCTGTAGAAGGCTGGAGGAGCAGCTTCCCTCATCCCAAAGCTGCCCTGATCGTTTTCAAGGTAATAGGGTACCTGTTGGCTGTGGTGATGGATGAAGGGTGAGAGCTGGGGTGCCGTTTGCAAGAACACCACCGGGCTTGGTGGGACACTGTTCAGTGAGTGAAATCCTGCCAGACTGCTGGACCCAAAAGATTCAGAAGTAGGGGCATAACTGAGCGTAGTAGAGCCGTACACTGGAGCTGTAGTACCAAAATCATAGGTGGCTCCTTCTGGGTAGTTAAAAACTCCTGTCTTGTTGGTCTCCACGTACATGTCGCTGAGCGATCTTTCCAGGGGAATCTTCAGCTGAGGTCTGCTCAGTGTCTCCAGTTCAGTGCCTTGAATCTGGTGCAGCAGGGTAACTCCAGAGGTTTTGGTGTGAAGGGTCATGGTCAGTACTAATGGCAGGGAGCAAGGAACATATCTGCTTTTACTGTCAACAGCGAGATCGGCAGCTGGCAATCCACCTAAAAAAAATACCAGAACCTATTCTGAGGCTCAGCAGAAATCATAACAAAGCAGCACTACACAGGTATTCCTCTAATCTCAGCAAGGAGGAGGATACAAACAAACGCAGAGTGAGCACTGAAAATGCACATTCTCTCTCTCTCTTCTTCCCTCCCTCTCCCTCTCTGTAACTTTTAGGAACTCCTCATCTGCACTAATATGCATTACAAGGTGCTGGCTGCGAGCCAGGAACTCTTGCCTTGTACCGACATTGGTTTAAACATCACTTCAGAAACAATTAGTTTTGGAGTTGTACCAAAGAATTGTCCATCTAAATGTTACTTCAGTCTTACTAATCATTTAATTTTTCACTTCAGGGTACAGTGCTTTGCAGCAACTAACGGGAAAGAACACTTAAATCCAACCAGGAAGACCAGTCCAGTGGTCAGTCAGATTACTGCCTTTTATTTCCTCAGCAGACTCCAATCTATCTGTGCTTATCTCTCCTCCTGTTTGATTCATTTTCATGTTTGCTAGAAATATGTAATGTGTACATTGCAATGACCCTGGGTAGGACTATGCTGTAACAGATAGGGCAGAGCAGAACGTGTGTGTGCAAGCGCTCTGTGTCTCTGTGTGTGTGTGAGGAGCAAGCCTCATGCAATACAGCCAGCTGACAAAATTAAAGAGTGCATGATAACTATGCAGAAGAGATGATTTATAATATACTTTCATCAGCAACAGCAACTTGCAGTTACTGGACTATAATAATAACATTAAAAGCAAGGAAAATCTTTACATTCGCCTAGAAAATTATGTCTGCTTCTTTCTATGCTGTAAAATGATGAAATAAACATCATTCAGATTTTGCCACAGTTAGGAGATAATAATTTGATTGTAAGACACGTGAATTGAATACAGGAAATTCTTTTTCCTAGTCTTGTGAACAAAAGCTTAGGAAACTTGAATTTTGAAATCAGACTAAAAAATCAAGTAACATAAAATAATCCAATGGGATCGGCTTTAAAATAAACTGAAATGCCTCTCAAAGTTATATTTAGAAAGGAAAAAAAATAAAAAGAGAGAACATAATGAAAAGGTGTGGCATGCATGTTTCTTCTTGCAATCTCATTCCACATAATTTTAACTTCGCACAAACCAGTTCTCATGAACGAGCTAAATGAAAACCTCCAGAAATTGTTTCAAGCTCTCTAGCTTTATTGCTGTGGTCTGTGGTTCAGTCAATGAAATAGGCTAATGCCAACGCCGAATGCATTAATATATGGGCTCCAGTCAGTATGCTTTGAATAGTAACACAGTCTATGCTACACTTAAACAACTCCAGAATTATTTGGCTCAACTTTCAAAAAACCCAAGAAACTGAAAAACTGAATGTGCAGGTCATAGAAGCATCGAAAAGTTTACTGAAAATGGTTTTATTTTAGAAATGATACTGTGCTTTAAGAACTTCTACTAAAGTATACAAAGTTTTTTATATTTGCAAGATTATTGTGAAGCAATATACGCTTGTACCTTCACAGGCACACAGCTGAGACATCAGCACACACATAACTATGTACTTGATATATTTCCTCACCCACCCAGCCACCCTCCCTACCCTGTTCAAATTTCAGATTGTAGACTTTGATCAAAGAGATAAGCTTGTTTAAATAACACTGGACTAAACAAGTTCCCAGTTAAAAAAATAATAATCAGACAACCATACCCAGCAGTTCAGAAAGTCTTCGAAGAGTTATTCTGAAAGCATGCCAGAGAGTGTAAGAGGAAAAAAAAGAGAGTGTGTGCATGTTCTCTTAGAGTGGGCGACCGTGCATCTGCAGAGACTCACAAAACAGCAAGTAAGCACAGCTCTCAGCAGCCAGGCTGCAGGGCTATACAGGCTGAAATGAATGGCAGCTACAAGTTTAAGTCAGTCACTCTTACACATTCCATTTTGTGCTTCATAAGACATAGAAAAAGCATTATCTCTTATTAAGTTGCATAATCTGAGAATTAATGTGAATCTGCCTACCACAAAAAGTATCCACTTCTACAGTGTGCTACAAAATGGACTTTGAATTTTTATCTTTGAACTATTATCCAACGTGTATGCTATGTTAAAACTATATTGACATGAAATAAAATGCTCCAGTGTAATAGCTATGCAGAAGATGGAAAAGAGAAGTGTGTGAACAAAGAGTTGACTTCTGAATGTTTCCTGTGCTCCTTACAAGCAGTTTTTAAAAACCTCATTAATTATTTTTGGAGGTGGTGTGTTTTCAGGGAATCAAATATTTAGAATTTCATCACATGCAAACAGCACCGAACACACTGTAGTGTTAACTTGAACCCCCCCCACTTCTGCCCCGTACCATTTAAACTATGGACCCTACGAGCAGCTTTGCACAAGCTGCAGGCCTCCCACTGAAAGGGCTCAGCAACAGAGAGCTGCAGTACCCGTGCTGCACACAGCCTGGTACACATCTTGAGAGAAAAAAAAATGTGAGTGTCACCAACAAGATCTTGGGGACTGGCTGAGAACCTCTGTGACAGCATCCTATAATGTCTCACTTTTCCTGTGGAAGAAAAGTGAGAGAGCAAAAAAGGGCAAGGGTGAGGTAGGGGGTGTGACAAACTAAATGAAAAAGTTGAATTGCTGATTTTTTTCTACTGAAAAAATATCAGATTTTGATTCTGCTTACTAGATGTGGGGGGTTGGATATAAAGAAAGTATGAAATGCAACAAGTTAGCAGAGGGAGTTTTTTCTTGTCCTACGTGGTAAAGACTGTGCTGCTTACTCCAAATTAACAAACACTGCTACTTCACCCTGCTTTAGAGGTGGCATCAGGTGCCTGTGGACCCCTCAGGAAAAAGAGACCTAGGTTTCAAAAATCTGGTACTTGTGCTTAAAGGTCAGGACTTACTTCAGTACCCAGTTTAAGCTGATCTATTACATACCAGATTTTACATGCTCTAGAATACAGCAATATTACAATACGGGAATGGGTACAGGATATAGCAATGATATTTGGTGATGTTTAGCACTAAGTTTGTGCAAAGATTTGGTTTTTGTAAATCACACATCATGTGTGCCTTTAAAACTATGCAGATTTCATACTTGCGGGATGCCTCATTCACTGTGGGGTTTTTTGTTTTAAATCACATAGTAATAAGAAAGAGTAAATAAAAACATGAACTGGCTGCAGCATCTTTATTTCCAGTGCTAGACAGATGTGTTAAAAAATGGGGAATCTACCTTCTCAGATCTAGTAATTTCTCAATTACAGTGTATTTGGCTGCAGTCAAGTAGCCCTGTGTATTTCTCTCACCTTAATGAGGGTCTAACATTGTTTTGGAGTTGCTGAGCACATACTACCAGAGACAGTTGTCTATCATAAATACATAAAAATAAAGAGAAACTGGTTCTACAAAATCTGAAGATTTGCTAAATTGGTATCAGGTATTGGGGGTTTTGCTATATTTCTGAAGTTTGGGAATATACAAATAAAATTTGGCTTTGATCCATCCAGATTTATGCATACCCAGGGAGGAAAGAAAACAGCATTTAATGAATACTGGAGAAGTAGGAGGGACCAGCCCACTGTGACTGAGGAGCACTACAGACATGTTGGCAAGGAAGGGCAAAGCAGAAATTGTACCTTCATACACAGGGCTTTTTAGTGAGAATTAGTTGAGATGAAACAGTGAGGACTCAGGCACTACTGTTCTCATGGAAATGAAAAATTAATAGACTAGATAAATGAAAGTGACTGATTACATTCTGTGTTCCCCTTTCTAAAATGTCAACCTTTCTGTTTTCTAGATAGGCCAGAGTTCCAGTGCCCAACTCAGATTTTCCAGAGTGGGGAATTTACTCTAAATTACACTAATAAAATACCAAATGTATTAACATTAAAACTAAATCACATATCTGTTGCTCTGTGGTTAAACTATCATCATTAACAGCTGAAAAATATTTAGGTATGTTTCTAAAGACAAGTCCTGCTTATTTCGATTAATCGATGAACAGTTTGATTCTAGTTTTCTGGTTTTTTTAGATTTATTGACAAACGACTACAGTGATCAGATTAAGCTAGCAGACTATGCCCACGGCAGTTTGGCTCTATTGGACCATGGGTCCAACACTTCAAAACTAAAACATAACTTTAAAATACCCCCAAAAGTAGTCCCCTTCCATTGATGGCAAATATGGTGGCACCAGCAAAGTGGTCTCAGAAACAGAAAAGAAAATAGATAATACAAAAATACAGAAAATATTACCTTAACTAATCTAAATAAGCGGAAAGAACTTTGGGGATTTCCAGTGCCATTCACATCAGTAATCTTCTATTGACTACAAGTCCTGAAAGTTAGTCAGAGGGTGGTAAAAGTTGTTTATAGGGTTAATAAATTTTTTTTTTTTTAATGTAAAGGTGGAAGGAACTGCCTGAACATATTCTGTGCTTTGGACAAGATAAAACAGCAGTTTGAGGGAAAAGGAGATAAAAACAAAAATACTATACAAAGTATAGTATACAAAAGTATATATACAAAGTATATACCTGCATATCAAATATATATAAAAATTAAATATATAAATATACATATACACAAAGGCTATTCAAATTATTAGAAAACTTAAAGACAGCAAAACTGCATTCTATAGCAGGCATTTTTCAGCACTCATTTTAGTACGTATTGCAACAAAAAGTGGTAAACTCAGAACTTAGAACACACTATAAATTTTCCATAAACCTGCTGACAGTGAGAGACCATAAACTTTGTCGCTTTGGTTCCACAGCTATAAAGATAGAAGCTTTTTTTAGCTGCTGCAATTAAAGAAGAATCTATTGCACATAACAGGAGGAACATTATGTTTTTCCAAGATTCCACAGTAACATTACAGAGAAATTATGTTGTATTTAGTCCAGTGAGGAAACTCCTCAAGATAGACAGCTGGAGAACAGCACCATCTACCCCACTACTTTATAAATCTTCTCTGAAAAATAAAAATATTTTAAAAAATCAAAGCCCTTGATACCACTAGGCAAACGAGGCATGCTGAAAAATTCCTTAGGCTCTAAGGAGAGATAAGTGCTTCATGCTGTTATGGGAAGTTTTCAACAATTGAAATTTTGTAAGTTGATACAAAGATAGATACCTCTTTTTTTCCCCTACCCCCAAATAACTCACCAGAACTAGCACCAAAAGGCTAGACCTAAGATTTCTAACCCTAAGGTTTTGGTTTAGGTTGGTTTTCCTGTTAAAAGGGGAGCTTCTGCTTAAGCATGTCAAATGTAAGCAGAGATTTTGAAAACATTCGGTCAAATTAGTTTTTTCCAAATAAGGAACTGTAGAATACAATTATTCCACACATGTTTATTAACTTACAACATTAAATATACCTTCAATTTTACCTATAATTTGTCTGAAAAACCTATTACATACTTTGAAATTATCTGCCTAAACACAAGAAAAATTAGGCGGAGATGTCAGCATAGCTTTTTGGTAAAGTATTCCAATGCTTTAAATTTTAAGACTTTGTTTACATCTATTTATGACAGTGTAAGGTTTTAGCCATTCAGCTGAAGATTTTGCATGTCAGTGATGAGCTTAGTGATAATAATTTGGAAGTATCTGAGCCAGTTGGAAGGAAATTATTTGCTGTTCTCTCCTTAGAGATTTCTAGAAACCTTTTTTCAAAACAAGAAACCCTTTTGCTGCAGCAAATGAGGAGTTTGGAGCAGGAACTCTGAATCTGGCAGGGAGTTGAAACTGTGTGTCACAGAACTGCCTTTTTCTATTCCTCTGAAACTCCTTCCACATTTGGCCAATTTTTCCAGCCTTGAAAAAATTGAGTGTTTTTAAGAGTTAAGATTTCTAAAAGCTGTTTCCTGGCTCAGCCAGCGCTCCTCTCTTTCAGATCTTAGTCCTGACTCGGCTGGGCACAAAACTTTCTAAAAGAATGAATGACATGCCAGAGTCCAAACTAGTATAGATACAGAAAGTTCTCCCCTTTCATTACTCTTCTGGGGCAGAATAATAGTCTGGGATTAAGTGCAGATTATTATGTCAGTTATAAGACTGAACTTCAGTCCCCAGATGTACAGACTGAATTTCCTGAAACCAAAATGGAACATCATCGCCCTTTTCAATTCAGCATTAGAAAACAACATGTAGAAACGTACCCTTTCCTAAAAGAGTAGAAGACATACTGTAATATAACTAGCTGGTGCATTTTTTCAGTTTTTTGTACCTAAAAGATGGGAGAGGATAAGACTAAATAATTCTGCCCAACTCATACAGAATAAGTGACTTACTATATATGCAAAATGGGCCAAAATACCTGAGCACTCTGGACAAACTCAAAAGATATTTGCAAATACTGGTTTTTCAAAGAGTTGGTAGATGATTTCATGGATGCACAAAGACAGGAGAAAAAAGAACATTTCTCTCCTTTCCTACACTACATGTTAACCACTTGTGAACAAAGATGTTCACTGGTAGAAAAGCAACGAAACATTGATATAAGATTAAGAAACATTCCCTGCTTAATAACAAAAACAACATCCTAAAGAATATTTCTCATAGATCTAGCTTCATGTAAAACCAGAATGAGTTCTAAAATGGAAAATAGGAGCTTAGTATCCCATGTTCATAGTCATTGCCCTTTCTATATCAAATGAAGTGACTGATCACCATGAGTCAACATTCAAAAAAACAGCCTAGCAATAAAGCTTTGAAAGTCTTCAGACAACAGCTTTCCATCTAATTTTTGTATCTATTGCAATTGGCTTAAGGGTGAGGCATCTTCAAAATGATCAAATATTCCCATGCTTGAGCTCCCAAACATAGCCAGAAATGAGGCTGCTTAATCCATTTATGTGGTGAATCTCATAAACAAAGCTCTCAAGTTCTGTGTATGAGATTCAAGGAGTGAAAGCCGGTCTCTCCGCAGAGCCTTCCTATCCTTAAGCAGATCAACACTCCCACCCAGCCTGGTGTCATCTGCAAACTGAGTGAAGGGGCACTCAATTCATCCAGATCATCCATAAAGATGTTAAACAGGACTGGTCCCAACACTGAGCCCTGGGGAATGCCACTTCTGACTGGCTGCAAGCTGGATGTGGCTAACATACTTACAAAGCACCTTTTAGTGTCATTTATGGTAGTACACAAATTAAACTCTGTTTGGGCTTTGGTCCTTCCAATTTTCTCCCTGCATAATCTCATGACATCCTTGGAGTCCTCCTGAGCTCCAGAGACCTCAAGCTTGTCAGGATATATAAGGGCAAGCTCAGGGAGCAGGGCCTTCTCAACTTGTAAGCCAAAAAGTCACAGTAATACCTTACTGCTATCTACAACCATTTGAGCAGAGAACACATCAAACACTTCTTGGAGGTGCACAGCAAAAGGGCAATGGGACACAAGTTGGACTATAGGAAATTCTGATTAGATATTAAGTATAATTTTTTACCTTAAGAGTGGTTAAATTATTGGAACAGGCTGCCCAGAGATGCTGGAACTCGTTTGAGGATAAGACTCGATTTTGAGTTAAAGAGTCAGTTGGCCACTTCCCTGAGTAGCTTAATTTAAGCCTTCTTTGTGCAGGGGTTTAGACTAGATGATATCTTGATATCCCTTCCAATTTATTCTATGATTCTATGTATCTAATACACAGATCTGCAACAAAATACTCAGAAGAGATTAATTACTTTGATGAGAATTGTCTATTTCCCCATTTTCCACAGATACTTGATTTCAAGATCACATACTTTTCATGAGTTAGGAAGGAAAAACTTCTACTGGCCTCACCTTCTCAGCATTTCTGTAAACTGTTCCAGTCCTTATCCAAAATACATTTGCTGCCCATTGCCTCAGTAAAGGGCCCACCTGTTCTCAGTAGTCAAAGGCACACCTATGTTTGAACACCCACGAAGACTGCGGCAATAAATAATCAGCCATCTTTTGTAGCTTCCACAAAACAAAACCAATTGCCCTTTTTGATAGAGATGGCTATCTCCATCCAAAAGCTCATTCTGCAGTGTCATTCCATGGGTCTACTTCCCTGTGTCAGTGTGTTTCCATACATACAGATGATTCAGGGGCATGTACAGAAAAGTGAACAGAGTGTCCAAGTACTTAGAAAGTAGAGTCTAGCCCCAAAACAGAAGAACGAGTAAAATCGATCTTATGATATAACTAGTTTCTTCACTCATTTCTCTTCAGTAATGGTATTCAAGTATACTAAATTTGGGTTTAACATTTACACATTCACATTTCCTCCCTAGAAGCTCATCCTCCAATTGAAAGGTCCTTGTGATGAGGGTAACCCTGTCACCTCAAGCAATTATATTTCTTGTGACCCTGAGGCCAAGAAAATTCTTCATCCAAATTGCTTGGAAAAGTCTTGCTGCTTTCAGCATCCCATTTTTATCTATCACATACTGGTAGCAGATTCTGGGCATCTTCAGATAAATGGATTTGCATTAGTTACTCCCCTAATCACTCTCAGTCAATCTTCTCTGCTATTGCAAGCACAGCTACGTGTACCTGTGAATAACTTGCAGTCAGCACACAAGTCCTCTTGCACACCTTAGCTTCTCTCTATCTACTTAGAGATTATCACAGAGCCACTGGACTGTTGCCAGTGCCACACAAGGAAGGCCTCTCAGCTTACCTTTGGGCCTATTCTCACAAATCTAAAGTCCAAGAGGAAAAGTCCACAAGGGGTATCAGTTGTTGAACTTCTTGGTGTTGCTATACATGTTTCTGTATTCTCTCCTTGACGGCAAGAGCTGGCTTGTTATTACCCCCACCAGACCAGACACAACTACAGCCACAGCTGAGTGGCTCATTGCTGCCACTGGTCGTCCATCTAGATCATGCTCTAGAAACTAAACACAGTCAAACAGGAATTGTTCATTAAAAATCATCATGTATAGCAGGGAAGGTACTGGTTCCAATTGTCCTGTGCAGACCCCAAGCAAAACAGCAAATTCAGTATTCTAGAGAGAAAACGTGTGGTAGATGTTATAGGAAAAAATGCTGTGAGTTAACAGGTCTTTGGAGCCTGGAGCTGTGTTGTCTTCCCTGGTGTACTTTTCAAAATTTTCTATCACCAGTTAAGAAAATATTTCTTAACTGTAACAAAAATTCAACCCTTCTACAAAAGAAGCCTCAGTAAGAGGTTTGCTCAGAAGATATGATTCCATTATAAGTACCAGAAATGTGCCATCTGTATTAAAAGATGCATTTTTGAGCTAATTAGTTGCTTCTTCCATGACAGTCATAGTGAAGACATGCAGGAGCCGAAAGTTCTTGAAATACATCCTGATATGGTTTTTTTAAAGTGATTGGGATTGTATTAAATATATAGTCCAAATAAGACTGTGCTATATATCTTCTATTATAATTTGAATCAGTTGTTGACTTCAGGGGAACTGATCCTGATGAGCTAAGTTATGAGTTTAAGTGCTTTCCTGGATCAGGGCCCAAGTCTCTGATCCTCACACACACATCATCTCCAACCATCAGAGAAGTCCAAAATTAACAGAGGTTGTATGTCATTCTTTCAGAATAACTTGCAAGCTTTATATAATTCTAGTTCTGTGATATAATATATCCTTCTTATTGCAGAGAATAATTTTTAAAACTGCCTTAACAAGCCTACAAGCATGGTCAATGGAATCTGAACCAACATTGAAACATTCAGTAAAACATTCGGTTCCATAGTGATTGTTATTTGTACCTAAGAGCACCAGAGATCACCATCAGAAATTAGGTTCTCGTTGTGCTAAGTACAATGTATACTTAGAACAAAGAATGTTTACTTAATAGTCCAGATTTAAATATACCAGTGACTGAAAACAGCACCCTTAAAAAACAAGAGTCGCCATTTCTTCACAAAATTCAAATAGACCTGATAATGTATCTCCTGATTCCTACTTTCGAGGTTGCATTGCTTAATAAAACTGAAGCCTGTTTTCTAAACTCTAAATATAAAATCTTTTGACTAAGCTATCAAAAAATTCAGTATTTGTAAATACAAGAAACCTGTACAGAACTAACAAATTAGCGCTAACAGCAATTGTTCAAAAAAATTCAGGGAGCTACAAAGACAGACATCAGAAAGGACACTCACGAACTAATCATAATGTAACTGAAGCATCAACATATGCTACAGCTGTTGAAGCATTCAGTTCTTGCCAGAACAATCACGAGCAAGAGCAAAATCATACAACTTCAGTGTTCTCTAACCAGCACCTAACAGAAAATGGTGACACAATCATCAGCAGCACACCATCTCAAAGTGATGGGAAATTTAGCCCACCAAAAAAAAAAAAAAGAAAATTTTACAAAAAGGAAAAAAAAAAAAGAAAAGAAAACTAGTGAAACTAGTGTAGGAAAAATCCTAGGCTTCTTGTTGGAGAAAGCTTTCAAAGTCTATGGTTCTGTAGAAAGACAAAAATGCATTGTCATCTGTCAAGTGGAACAAATAGGACCTTAGTAATTCAGTAACAGTTGCACTCTCTTGGCAGATATTAGCTTGTTTAAGGCAGGGAAGATCAAAGGAAATAACTGGATGCCAACAGAAGGGAAAAAAAAGGTCAAAGTTATTTATTATTTCAGCATTCCCCTATCTTTATTTGTTCTTCCACCATTTTCATTGTTTTGTGCAACAAGACAGAGGTCTTTCTGAATCACAGCCGCCAGTAATTTAATGCAATGGTTCTTTTGCAATACAAGTTCTTCTATAAGTTCAGAAGTCCATCAGATCAACAGGTTTCCGATCCATAAGGGATGAGTGAAATAGTTCCACATACACATTTAGCACAATGGTCTACAAGCCACAAAACTTATTATTAACAATTAGAAAACCAGAAAAAATGAACAGCAATCATTGGCATTATTAATGTCCAATATAGGAATATTGATATTTGATTTGATTTCAAACTACAGGAAAACCAGAGTTAATATTAACTAGTTGCCATTTTTCCAGGGAATTGAGGTTACAGCTGCAAAACCTCTAGAAGTTGCAAACACTGTTATCCACAGGCTTCTTACACCTGTGGTAAATTAATTTAAAATTTTTAATGTTTTTTCCTTGAGAAATACCAATAAACTTAGTTTCTCATTGTGTAACCAAGAAATAGGATTATTCCTAATAATTCCTAAAGGAGCTCTTGCCATAACGAAAACCCCAGCAACGCATCTCTTGTGCCACACAAGATCAATGCTGTGCAGAGACCACTGATACATAGACTCCCAAGCCATCTTTACATTACTCAGCACTAAAATGTGAAGAAACACTGCAGCTAGCAGGGTGCCATGCTCTGGATGATTAACCCCTGTCTCTCAGGCAGCACAGTGTTGTGCAGTTATATTGTGTTCTACACCAAGTTACTGCCTCTGTACTGCGTAATATATGAAGCAATTCAGGCAGTGATGTTGCATGATTCTTTCTACCACACTTCTTCAAATAGGATAGGTATGCTTAGAAAGGCCCCTTGATGAGAAATAAAAATGTTCAGTAGTAAAGACTCAACTGATTCTTCTCCTTTGAGTACAAGTACTCCTGACATCACTAGAGCTGTACGGACCAGTGACACACTCCAGAATCAAGGTAGTGACGCTGTGAATCGCACCGGGAAGGCTGGAGCCCCCACAAGGAGGTTAGCAGAGGCCACTGAAGAGGTGACAATGAAGATGCTGAAAGCATCTTCCTCAGGAAAATACTGCCTTTAGCAAGCTACATGTCAGTAAAGCTCAAGGCTGTTTTTAATCAAATGAAAATAAGACATACCTGCAGGCTCTCTGCAATTGTACTATAAACCGTTGTAGTATTTCAGAGATAAATTTGACATGTGCCCAACAGCATTACCATAACTATTCCTGAGCTTGAGACACTAAAAACTTACAGAACCATTACTACTATTTAGTTTGCATTCATCCACCACTTTGTGGAAACTATTAGCACAGATGCAAGCTGTTCCAGGATAATTGGTCCAGCTGCCTAGGAATAATATTGGGGGATTTATGTTTATAGCTTAAGCTCCTGGCTTTTAGGTTTGCTCCAAAAGACTGGTTTGCAACCTGCTTGTTAGATGACAACGTTCAAGAGCAATGCAGACTGCTAAAGCCTGTGCATGCCTCCTCCCAGCAGCTTCAGCATGACTTGAGCGTACACAGTGAGTCGTCCGGCACTTCTGACCTGAAATGGTCAAGGAAGCATTTGGTAGGCACAGAGGAAACGCATGCCTGCTTCAGTGTCCAGGGAATTCACCTTCCTGAAAGCCAGCCTGTAAAGTCAATCTTTGTCAGGATTTTTAAAAGAGTAGTTTTGCAATACAACTCGAGTGATTTAGCAGTGAACTGTTCACAAAAGTGGTCATATCCCTCCTCCTGCCTTCACATTCCTGCCTCTTTCATGCTGCCAATCCAGAGACTGACATTAGCAAAAAGTTTTTGCTGTTTTTGAAAGGTAAGTATCACACTGGTGCAGCTCTTGAGCCAGATTAGGAGAAACTGCAGGAGCACATGGCTGGAATGAAGAGGGAGACCACCTTGTTCAACAGCAGCAAGCCCTTGGGTTGATGTAAACTCTTGAAGGGACACGTGTCCACATATTCACATTGGCCATGATGAAACTGAATCAAATACACCATGGATTACATATACTTATTACATGGTTTATTTATTTTCTATTATCTGTGTTATACTATGCTGACCTTAGCAAATAATTTTGTTTTATCTAAAGATTCATTGTTTGCAAAAGAAGAAATTGTCTCTGTTTAAGATCAAGTAGTCTTTTGCTTTCTACAAGTTTTTATGAGGAGGCTAATTTTTTTCCACATTTCTATGCAAAATAACAAGAGCAAGATTAACTACTTAAGAGAAACTTGCGTGTATTTGTAATTAGCCAATGTTGACAAAGAATAATATAAATAAGTACTAATAAATTATGACTCAATGTCACAATGACACTGAGTGCTGACATTTTTTTTTACTAGAAGAGAAATATTTATCTAGAATAGATAAGATTCTCTCTTTTTTAAGTGAAGTAAGTACACAACACCTAAAAATTCCAAGTTGTATGCAAAAACCATTCATCCAGAATATTAATATTAAGACTTTTTTTTTTTCATGTAAAAAAATGTTTACATAGGGTTTAAAAGGCTGCTGGAGACAAAATACTAGGGCTAACAGTTCAGCACTTTGCTCTAATACAGCAGCAATCCCTGTATGCCCAAGTTTCATTCTTTCAGAGAAAGACTGAATATGAGTAGACCAGATTACAAGAATATCTATTATCATACTATCATTGAAAGCCTGCATCTGCTACTGAAGAAGAAAAATGCTTGTCCTTGCTTTCCACCATCATATGGTCACTGCTCATTAACCAGAAGAGTTCCATAGCTGTAATATAAATTTCCCTGTGCAAAACCTGCACCACCCAGAAAGTACATGCTTAGAACCCATGACTACTCACAAAAATTCCCACACTTCAGTATTCAGATATTAAAATGTGTTAGGATATATTTTTGTATATAATCTGGGTCCTGACACATAGCATAGCTCAATGAAACATTTAGAAGCAGATGTAAAAGTTACTATTTCCATTCAAAATTTTATCCTTCAGTATTCAGAGTTCTAGTTGTGATAAAATTTAATTCGTGTTCTTTTACAAATATTTCAGTGAACCATTTTTGACAGACTGATGCACTGAATATCTGTGAATTTAGATACTATAATCTCACCTCAAAGAAACAGAAGCACCTGTAGCATCATAAAAACCAGCCTCCAGAAGAAGAGGTTGCTTTCTTCCAGACAGAAATGGAACACCAATTTTGATGAAAATCTCCCAGAAGTCGAAGGCTTGAAAACCCTGCTAAGGTCATCATCTCTTTAAATAAACAGAAAGATGCATATCTGCAGCTAAGTGGCTAGTAATGCCTGTCACTGCATCATCTCCTTTGCTCTCCCAAATCTTTGAATTCCACAGGAATTCCTTTTCTAATTCTAGCTACATATTCAGATCTTGCTCCATTTACAGCTGGTCACTAGGTAATTACATATTATGCTAATAGAACAATTAATCAGTTGAATAACCTGCATGTTAAGGAATACTAGAGGTCAGAATTTTTAGATGTGAACAAAGAGTCACAAAACAACATAGCATTTTTGTACGTGTAACTCATCTAGAGCACTTTGAACATATGACAATATTGTTCAATAGAGTTAAATTTTACATATCTAAATATATACAAAATTCATATTTTATTTAATTCTGGATCAGCTTACATTAACAAAGAGAGGTTACTGAATCTTTTGGCTCTGCTAGATCAACATCTTGCAGGAATGAGAAGTCTGAAGAAATAAATGAGGAGAGCCAGACTGCATAGATGCCTTCATCAACTTGTCTTAGAATATTAGTTAAGCCAATCTGTAAAAACTGTTTTATGTACTTCCAAATATTCTTGCAAAAACTCCCAAACTGTATGCAGCTCAAGCCAGCAGTCCTTCCTTTTGGGACTACAGAAATTCCTTCAGACACACAAAAGAAATACCATAGAGTTCATATAGTTACCGATCTGTTACACATAACACTTAACAACAGACCTTTTGAATGCAATTCAGCAGCCTAAATGCAGTCACCTCACGTCTTTTAGGTCACTCTGGGACACCCAAGACACTACACAAGGCTGGCCTGTATGACTGCAGAGGAGACCTATGTTCTTTGGAGCAGCCACACGTGGGCAAGTGCCCGTTACACCTCACGGGCCATTGTGCTTGTGTTGATCAGCACCAATATAAACACACCTTAAGAATCTCTGTACCAGCAGGAGAAAAGGCTTTGCTTCATCTTTTACTACATATATCTTTCATGTTTGTACTTCCAGGTGAAGTGTGGCCTACTGTGTTCAGAAATTACACAGGCAACATAGCTTGTGTTTTCATTTGGCATTAAGGTCTGTCTTCTAATATATGCTTTATTATCACTTCCTATACAGAATTCCAAATAAATTTCAAATCCATTATTTGTATTTAACTTTCACTTCATATAAATTAAAGACAGATTTTGTAAAGATTACGTGATCATAGCACCTATACACCTTTAAAAAGAATATATATATAGTAATACTTAAATATTTTTTTCAATGCTTTGGTTTCTGAAATAGATATATCCACTATTAGCTTTCTAAACAGGAATTGTTTTCTTCTTGCATTATCAACACATTTTACTTTAAAAATAGCGAATTCTGATAATGTTAAAATTGAAATTTGACATGGAGTTCTTTTCTGTGGTATTTTAATTTAATGAATCAAAGGCAGAATAAAAGCATTAATTTTCCTTTTCAAGGCTACTGTCAATGTTTTGCATTCAATTATTCACAGCAAGTCCTACTTTCTTTGTAAACTTACTGATCGCCTAAAACGGACTGAAAGAAATTAAATTCTAAACAAACAACAAGAAAATTTAATCACTCTGCCAGTGTTCCAAATGGACAAAAGTACCATGTTGGAGACATCAAGGAAGCTCAGCTCTACTGATCTTACATGATTGAAATGCACTATATGAAGACATATCTGATATACAAATATCTGATACACAAAGCTAGTGCTTTGTGGAAAAATAAATCACTGACTAGTTGAAAACTGATGCCTTTACTCAATAAAGCTGTCTAAATGGGTCTTAGAGCACAACTAGATAGAAACAGAACAGACTGGAAGTGGGCTGGAGAAGAAGTGAAATATCTGAGAGCCACATTGGTGCAGACCCAGAATCCCTGTAACCCAATAATACTTTCTTCAGCAATAGCAGCTACAAATGGATGTTCAGGGAATGGAAAGAACAGGACAAGTATATGTGATATGACTCCTATATATTCTCCTAGCTTCTATCTTCTGCTCACAGGATATGCTGAGCCTAATCCAGTTATCTAATCCACAATCCTCACTGGAACTATCTTCCAAGTTGTTTTCATTCTCTCTTCAACTTTACGAACTGCTTTTATCCATAACAACCTTTGTCAGGGAATCTCTCAAATGCCTACTGTGTAGGATATTACTTCCTTTTGCTTGTTTTGAACCCAGTTTCTTGAAGTTTCACTGCATGGTCTAGGCGTCATTCACCTTCTGAAACAACAATTTAACACTCACTCCCCATCCATTCTCTTCATTAAATCCAAAACTGGGATCTGAAAAGACACATCAAAACAACTCTGAAGACTCCCAGAAGAACCTGAAGTTGCTAAGTATCTCCCTACTTTTTCTGAAAAATGTTTTCTTTTTTTTCTTTGGTCCAGCACTGAAGCCATTCTCCCTTGGCAGCTGAGTTCCCAGTTCCCTAACTCAGGCAGGCTGGGATACATAGAAGAGGCAAAACAGCATTAAAATTCTCTGTGGACAATTTGGGAGGAGCACTCTGAAGATGTTTAACACAGCAACACACTAAAGGAAAGCTTAAGAAAATTTAGTTACTTATTTTATTTTATTCTTAGTGATTAAAGTATTAATAGAAGCAAGCCTTGAGCCTGGTGGTTGGAAGTTTCACCAGGGAAAATGAAGACTTGCATTTTGGTCCTGCTCCCAGTATTATTTGTGATTTATTCAAGGCCTGCTTTAATCTAAAACACAAAATAAGTTTTAGATGAAGACTGAAATGCGCAACTGTCCTGGTTTCAGCAACCTAAACAATACAGGAAGATCCATGATTTCTCTGGGAGTCTATTTAAGCTCAAAGAGATTCATGCAAAGTACATATGCTAGGAGGGTCCATAGCACCAAGAGGGAACAGCAGGCTCAGAAACCTACTGGGGCAAGGTACACAGCCATTCCTTGCCAGCATTAAGGCAAAATTTCTGTCTGTGAAAGAAACAGAGTATGGAACAATTGCTCAGTAGATATCTAGATCAAAATTGTTAAATACAGAACAAAATTTATACTTCTGATAACCCTCCCTGAACTCATCCTTCGTTGAATACACAGCTAAGTGTGAGGTCAAAGAAACAGAGCTTCCATATTCTCATTATGGCCCTAGAGGACAATGATATTAACACATGAGAAACATAGAAAGGCAACCACAAAGTGCTCTCTTGTTTTCTGTATAGTGGAATTAATGACGGTTTTTTACATTTTATATGAATGATGGTTTTCCAACTGAAAAACAGAAACTGTCTCTCACCAGAATATTTATCCTCATTAATGATTAGCTCCTGCCAAAGTTTTAACTAATTTTTATTTTTATGCCTAAACTACCAGGATAACTTTAATATTTTGGTGAGTGATGAAAACAAACGAATTCTCAAGTAGATCTGCCACATCACTCAACCTACCTTAGTTTTATATAGGTACCTGTAATTGCATGGCTCACATATCACAGAAGTACTCTGGTGCTGTAATGCCATGAAAAACAATGGCTAGCTTGCTCTGGTTTGTTTACTTATCCTCACTAAAGAAGGCTGCAGCAATAAGTAAAAAAACACTTATCCATGACCCTTCTGTGTCTGACACATCCAAAACTTTTCCCTATGTCCCAATCTCATAAACATCCTTTAAGTGCAAAGAACCTCACCCACCCACTCAAGTCTCACATCACAATTTATATGCTAGCACCAGGCAGTGTTCTCAGAACAGTTGTAAACATTAAATGTCATTAATATTTTTCCTTACACAGCACAGGGAAGTTGCAGGTTTTGTTCAACACATGCCATTTTATTAATAGATCATGATGAAACCTAGAAAAGAGATTCTTTCCAGTTTCTTGACCTAAGTGTGTTTTCTCATTGAATATCATCCATCAATAAAGTGTATGACTCTAAGGCTACTGCGACATAGAACATGATTTTGCAGGGTCCAAAATTCTAAGAAACCTGAAACAGAAATAAGGCAACTTTTGAAAACTAGAAACAATTAATTTGATAGTCCTGCCAGCCAACTGTGAAGTCATGTTTGCTGCTCAGAGGTGGTAAACATCAATGGAAATGCTTCCTGTTGAAGCGTAGGAGAAGGTACTTGTGCACTGTAATCCAGGTCTCTGAGCATTTCATTGGAGAATCTGTATCTGAACCATATGAAACTGCACTAAGAGGCAGGGTTAGGCAAAATAGTCTGAGAGCCACTCTAAGTGGTTTAATAGATAAATCAAAAATATTTTACCCTTAGACATATTTTCTAATTGTGTTATGTTCTTCTAGATACTCAGCAGCAGCAGTCATTTTCCATACAGGAATTCTCCTAGTACACTGAAAGAGCCCCAGGCAAACCACCATATACAATATTCATTATTCTGAATGCACATGGGGGAAAAAAAAAGAAAAAAAAAATGTTTCATTCAAAATAACACTTTATTGTTTGATAATTTTTACAAAATATCTTTTGCCTATATTTCAGGTACAATTTTAAATTATTAATCATAATTGGCTTTTCTCAAGATATTAAAAAATATCTAAAGGTATGCAAATCACTGACATCAGTCCGTTGCCACAGTTTTCAGCTGCATTAGGAGCTATCATGCAGTTCAATGGCTCTGAAATCATTTCAGATAATATTTTCTACAATACTAGTTGGATTAGGTGATTCAACATCAAAAACAGTGAACACTTCCCTAGTGTGTCTAGTGATTCCAGCAGGAATACTACTTTGAGAATAATGTCAAATGTTTCAAAAACTTAACCTCCATATAGGTTAACCTGACCATACTACTTCATCAACAAAACACACCTATTGCAAGCTCAAATCCATTTCTAGTTTATTATAATTTAGTGGCATTGTGGTTGCTCAGGTGCTAATTAAAATCTGGCTGTACGATTTAAATCCCATCTGTTCTCTCTTCCTCCCTTACCCTGTTGGGAGATTGGTTAGAATATTCATAGTTACAAGAGTAAATCATGTCCTGTAAAGAAGGGTATCTGATTAACACGAGATGCAGAAAACCTAAAGTTGTATTGCTATTGTGTAGCAACTATGAACACTGTTCAGCAAAACCTTTATGCATGTGGAAATTCCTTACAGTTGTTATCACAGTTTGAAACTTTGATAAAACTGAGATCTTGCACTCTCTTAGACTTTCCAGAATTCAAGTATTTTTTGCTTCTGTTTTTCAAATTTTCAACATTCTTCTAAAATTATAGACAAATGAAACAGTATTTTCTGTTCTGATATGCTTCAAGCACTCTTCTCAATCTTTCATGCTGTTTTCCTGTTTCAACATCTGAGGATTACATTAGTTCTTTTTGTCACAATATTGCACAGGCAGATCATGGTTGCTTGCCCTCAGTACTCTTTCCAGAACCATTGTTTCCTGAGACACAGAGTAAGATTACAATAAAAGTGCAAATATAACATTTGCTTGCTCCTTCTATGATTCACACTCAATATCCCACTTTCCTGACTCACTGTATTGCCAAACTTCTAATATCAGTCCTGGAATCACTGCTGGAGTGATCCAACCATCTTAGGGTAAGGACTGAAAATTCGGCTGACTTTCCCAGGAAACACAAGCACAGATGACAGCCCCATTTGCTGTAGGGTTCCCTTTAGACAGACAGTATGGGTACATTCACAGTTTAGTTTTCCCCTTCCAGGGTATTTCTATTGCCCTGAACCCAGAAGGACTTGCATCTTCTTCACCTGCAGCCAGCCGCAAAAATGCATGCCTTATCATTCACGTACACAAATACAACCCTCGCAATATCCTGGACACAAAACACGTTAAGAAGTGTGCCTTGGTGCCACATGGGTGACGAGTGCCAGCACTATGTGGTATCAATGCAAATAGCTACTCCAGAGAAGACTAGTTTTGGGTTAGTTCATTGGTGTGGTCCACAAAGATAACATAAGAACAACCTAAGATTTATTTACTTTGAAGCAGACAGATCATTGTAAAGTCCAGAACATATTTACACAGAGGAATACTGCTGCTACTCCAAAACATCTAGAAGAATGAAAGGTTTCTTGAAGGCAAACTAAGCTCTACTTGGAAAAGGGATTAAAACAGCATTTGTGATCGGGTTGAAAAAAATTCTGTACTAATAAGTTTGCCTCTACTCTATTACGAGTCAGTGTTGATAGGCACATTCGTTATCATACTTTCCTGGCTTAAGTCACTAAATCTCTGAATAGTTTGCTGGTTTTTACTTTAAAGAAAATACTAAAGTATTCTTGTCACAATGTTACCTCAATGACTAGGAGAGAATTAATTGAAATATGCACAAATTTGCCCAGAACTAATGTTTTCAGCAAAGTAGTGCATCACTGCTACAATGCTGCTGCAACTAGCATTTATGACAGAGCATTATAACTAGCGACAGAATTCAAGGTTGACAATGGAAAGCATATGTAAAACGGCACATTGCTTTAAGATTATTCATTCCAATCCCCTTGAAGACACTAGTAGTTTGGCTTCAAACTTAAATAAGAACACTTTAAGACCCTAAAAATGAAAGCTAAGAAACAAGTCTGGAGCTAGCAATGTTGGTTATAAAAGAAATCTATTTGAATGAGAAAAGGAACACTCTTTAGAAAAATTGCAAAAGGAAGGCATTTGTGTAACAGCAGATAAAAACTGGCACTCACTGAATATAAATCATAATCACTACCATTTGAAATACAAATTCTGTGGGGGAAAAAACCTCCAAAAAACCAAGAAACAAACGATTCAAAAAACCCCTCAAACATTTAATTATCCACTCAGAATAACCATGTAACAGTTGTTCTATGATAAAATCCCATGTTATTTAAGCCATATCAGAATAAGGTAATTTTTCTAGGGTGAGGAGGAATTAAGTGGGAAGACAAGTAATTTAAAAGTTTAAACTAAATTACTGAAGACAGTAAGTATTTCAGTTAGATTTCCTAGTGTATCCAAATTTGTAGAAAAAGCAACCTAGTAGAATGTTCTCTGGGTGATCCACTGCAGGAAAGCAATGAAGCAGAAAGTGGTATGCGCTGGAGGAGTAGGGTTATAAATTTTTTAAAAGGCAATAACCTGAGCTGTTTCGTATAGGAAAGTAGGCAACTGTCCAAATTAAGAATAGGTAGATGTAAATTACCTGTACTTACCTTTGATTTCACCACTGGAAAAGCTGTCTTAGAGTATTTAGTTTTAGGATACTGTTACCACAGTGTATTGCAGGAAATTTGAATATCATAAAGATGTATTTTAAAATCAAGATAAAGACAGAAAATGTTACAAAATTTGAAATATCATTTCAGGACTTAGCTAGCAAACTCTGAGTGTTATGGCTCTACCAGCCATATTCAAACAACAATGGATGTAAATATTCTTTTGGACAGGGCAGGGAGGGGCTAAGAGATAATCACTTACTAACCACAAGTCTGCTTTGTAAAAGGAACCTCCTACGCGCAGAATAAATAAACTTTTACCTCTTAAGAGTATTGGTCTGAAGCAACAGCAAATTCAAAGTTAAAAAACTTTAGTGAATACATTATACAACATATCCTTTTCCAGTGCTTACAGAAGAGAAAGTAAATACAGAGAAAGCACAGAAACATAGACTTGCTAGAGGTGAGTAGTCAGCCAATGTATTTGGATATGTGCCAAGAATCTGGAATGAAGAACGGATAATGAGCATGAATTTTTACAGGTTTAGAACTGTTGAGTGAGCAATTAAATTAGAAAGCTTTATGTTTTCTGCACTAGATGACCATTGGTCTGCAAATGACTGATGCCTATGCTTTACTCTCACTCAACACTCTCACTGGGTTTTGAAAGATGACTCTGCCCAGTTACAGTGTTGAATCAACCTCATGTACAATATCACTTGCAGAGTGTTTTTCACAAGTGAACAAAATTTTGAAATTGCCTCTTTAATAGAAATAAACATCTGAATTTTGAAGCACAATAATACTGACAGTTGTAAGCAGAAATGCCAACCTTGTGGGTTGGAGGAAAATAGTGTAGACATCCATAGCTCTTAAGAGAAAGATAACTGGCACAAGTATACTAGCCTAACTGGCCTCTTACAAACAAAATCCCTCAGGGAGAAACGCCATGTGAGACCCTGGAACTTCCTTCTTCTAAAACATGTCACTTGCATTCTCAGAGTTCACGAGCGGAGTCATTAACGCAGAAGAAAAAATGCAAAATATGATCTCCACACACAGATGTCTGCACCCTTTCCACAACAATACCATTATTCTTATTCACAAAGTGCTAGCATTTCAGATTATTTAAATAACAGTACTATGAAGCTTACACAGAGAAAGGTCTAGCCTGACAGTGTACGTTGTTTCTCTTGCACTATATTTTGGGCAGCATCTTGTGCTGAATCTTCTTCATTTCAAAATGAGGCATGTCTGCCACTTTCTTTGACTACCCATCACTAAAACTTGGCACTCAGATTTCACTCCCTATTTGTCTTTCAAGCCACCCCTTATCCACACAGGAAGTATAAATTGGAAAAGAAAAATACAGATGCTAACTCAGGAAGCCTCTGAGCTGCAAACTGCTGGATAGAGGAGGTGCATTCTTTGGAAATCTTATAATAAATTTATTATATTCTTTAAATATGCAACCCCTTTTACAACTGCTGGAGACAGGCCATTGTGCTACATAAATATGTGATCTGACCCAGTGTGGTCTTTATTTTGTTCTTGAAGTTCATTTGAGTCAAATTGCTAAGCCTTATATACTACCTAACTTCTGTTTCAGAGATGAAATAATAAAATCACTCTGATCTCATGGATTAGAGGACAGCAAGTTATAAGCAGATTGCATCTCACCTATGTGAGAAAAGTAGTTTAGAAATGTTCCATATCCACTGATGAAAACACACAGCAAAAAAGCTTTTTTTGAAAAGCTGAGTACATGAGCAAGAATTAGCAAGCCTATATATTTTCAAGTAGTTTATCAAAACCAGAGAAACCTCAGACTAGAGGAAATCATGCCATTAAGTCTCTGTACCATCCACAGAATTCAGTCTTGCAGATATACCCTTGTAAACACTGTTCTCCTCAGAGCACTGGAAGAGCCTTTCCTCTAGCTTCCCATATTGTAAAAACCTGGTATGTTCACATGAGGTCCTGAGCCATTCACTAAAGGGAATCGTCTCTAAGGCAAGTGTAAAGTAATTCTTCTGGAAACTTCTAAAAGCTCTAAACTAGTTTCAAGGGGTTCTGCAAAACTTGCAATCATTAAGGACAGAAACAGTGCCACCAAAGCAAGAGTATCGCTGAATACAGACACGACTTCTGAGGGCCCAGCTAAACCTGGCCTGGATTACAGTAACTCATTTCCACAGCTACAGGTGACAGGCAGCCCAAAGTGACCCACGGTCATATTGACATTCTCACATTCGAGAGGACAGAAGACATAACTGCTTCATGTTTGCAAACAGTGCTGAACACTATGATTAAAATTAAACAAGGGCAAGTGTTAAGAGAAATGAAACCAGGGGCATAACAATACACAGCTATAGGAGCCCTTGAGCACAGAAAAGCAAAATGCAACCTGTCGTGTTTCCTTTATACAGCTTAACAGGACAGACACAGATCCAAACTGGGGTCTGCTCAGCCATGACCATGCCATGGGACAGGAGCCCAAACACTTTACAACTGAAAGGGCTGATCCAGCCCCCAAAAGAGATCCTGCAAAATCCACACCCACTTCTCCTTTTGCAATTATCTAAATAAGTTTTTGTGTTATATTCACTACCATGATTTCTGAACATTTGTGCTAATCCACACAACTTTTCTTCTCTCCCCCAACTTTCTCTTCCTGTGTCTGAAAACTCTAATAAAGTTTTTCCCAAGTGTTCATCAGTATGCTCCTCACCCACAATAAAAAGGAGGGAACGGAGCAAAAGATAAGAGTTAGTACAAGTTATACCTTCACGCTGGAAAATAGGAAGTTACTGCATCACATAAATGAAAACAATCAAGAGGAAGTGGATTGAGAAAAATGTCAGACCACAGATACCCTTTCCACAGACAACTCTTCAGGGAACTCAGCAGCATGCAGCAAACTTTACATTATCCCACACGTTCTTAAAAGATGGACCCACATGCATTCCTTCCCATTAATCAAGAAGTCCTACATACTACTGTAACATCAGGAATGCACGTTATTTGCATGAGTAAGAGTGGTGGAAATGAAGTTAAAATTATATCCATTTCTTCATTGTCAGAGCAGCATATCTAATTCTATAACCATCTGGAATTCAGAAAGAAGCTTGGGCAAATTATTTTCACATGTGACACCTAAGAATCATGAAAAAAGAAGACAGGTGCTATGTATCAAGAGGTATTGAAGAATTAATATATTGGCAATAATGGGAAGAAACCTGATTGGTTTCAAGTAACTACTTGGTAATTAAAGTTATCAAAAGAAAGAGACAATTGTGTTTTTACTTCTAGCTTTTAAATGGACAAGATTAATTAAATAATTAAGAAAAGGTAAAGAGGAATCCAGTTAGCTTTTGGTAATATAATTGCAGTTTCTCTCTGTAGGTGTTCTTCTGACCTTGTCTGCCTAAGTAACAAGATTTCATTTTATTCTTCAGGCCCTTTGCCAGCTTATTCTCTTTCCTAAATTATCATAATCATCTGTGAACTGTGGTAAAATAGGTATTCACGCAGTAATAGGATGATTTTACTACCAAGAGTTTTCTAATAGTATACCTGTAGGAAAAGGAGAGACCATTTCTGAATGAGACAACCTCTGCTGAAAAGCGTGCTATCGCTTTCCTGCAAGATACTAAAAGGCAACTGGACATTTGCTGTCCGTGCATGTAAGAGAATCACAGCGAAAAAAGAAAATGCTGTTTTGTTGCGTTTTCCTTTTTTAAACATTCCTCCTAAGATAGGGATTCACAGAAATTCAAAGCAGTTTTACTAAGACACAAGGTGGTTAGAAAACACTCACATATATTTTTATGCAGATAATGCACAAACCTAAGGAATAGCTGAATTGAAACAGAGAAAAATATTCCTATGAAACGAGTAGAGAACCAGGACTTCAAAGGTGGCATTCTCTGAATGCTCACAGTATTCTGCTCAGAATCAAAATGAGAAGTGGAGTGCCAAGATTTATGCCTACTTCAGAATATGGTAGAAAGAACCAAGGTCCAGAATCATTAGAAACAGAGGCTGATTCATCAAAAAAAAGGAGCCTTCAGCTGGAGAAAGCAGGAACAAATCAACTGGTGCTTAAAACAAGATTACGAGCAAGCTTCTAAACAAAAAAAAAGTAAGAAAATACCTATGTAGGAAAAGATACCACACCATATGAGGTAACACCCCTGTTACAGATCAAGGCGAGAGAATTCAATGCAATCGGTATCAGAGGATGGGAGCTGTCAAACAAGCAATAAGCAAACAAGTTGGGACTATAAACAGAGAGCCAAGAGAACAAAAATGTTGGTTCACATGCTTCCACATGAATACTGGAAGGCATAAGAAATATGATGACAGCACCACCATATCGAGCCCTAAATTAAGGCATGGACACCCTGGGCATATTGGAACCTAGTGCATCACCCCTGATGCTAGCATACAAAATACACAGGAAAAAGTAAAGCAACCAACTTTGTCAGAAGCAGATAGGTTAAAGAGAGCCCAATGGAAGCAAACAGATGAGGTAAGTACTCAAAAAGTAGCACAGACTCTATAGGGCTTGAAATATCAAGCCTAGCTTAGAGATGTGAGGCAACACATGTAGAAAATATGACAATAATGTCAGCTTTTGGCTATTGCTATGTAGGTACAGAAAATGCATCAGGCTATAATACAGTGACCAAATAAATGACAACATAAATTATTGTTTCATGGAGCAAATAGTTGGATAGTCCACAAGAAAATACGTAGTGCATGACTTGGTTCAAAAATCTTGCACAGTGAAACAGCCCTTCTAGAACAGCAACCCTAACATGCCCACAGACAACATCTCTGCAGAGGTATGAAACTCTAAACACCCACCACGATGCCCTCAGCCCCAAAAGGACATAAAAATAAAGAGTCATATTGAAAAATCCAGTGGGAGAGGTGAGGTAATTAAATCCTTAGAAGCATTCACTTGAGGATACCATCACAGGAACAGAGCCACTCAAGGAAAGGCTTGAGAAAGGGCAATGGGAAGTCAGGAAGGAAAGGGAGTAGATTATACTCAAGAAGACAAACTTCCAAAGGCTGAAGTCACATCTAAAGGAAGAAAACAGAAATGCTGACGATCTCTTGGAGATAAGGCAGGCCAAAAAAGTGACTGAGAAGCAACTACAGCAAAACTAACACTACATTGTTCTTGAGACACAACTGGAGCAGAAACCTGCCAGGGACTATCTGAAGATCAGGGCACAAAAAACAGCAAGCAGAGCAAGAAGAAAAGTCCTTTGCAGTAGTACCTGGAAGTAACTAGACAGGTTTTAAAGGAAACATGGACTTGCTTTGTGAGCAACTCAGGAAAAGATCTGTCTGAAATGCAATTTAATGTAGAACAGGCTATAGAAAGATTTGACAACGTGAATACAAACAAATTTCCAGAAACAGATTATATCCACTCAGGATATCTAAAGAAACTCCAGAATGAAATTAAGTTATAATAATGAGTGGTACATTCCCAAATCTAACTTCGTATGTTATTTTTGGCAAATGGCCAACAAAGAACTCTGCCCTAAATCTATGGGGTTTCTATACCTAGAATACCAGTTACAGGTTTGGTCCCTTCCTCCTAAACAGTTATGTGGAAGGACACAAAAGGTTTAAGATAATCAAGGATGACCAAAGGTCTGGAGAACATGCAGAACATTTCCTTTGTATGAGGAATGAAGGATAAGTTAAACTGGGATTGCACTCTGAAAAAGAGGCACCTTAAAGGGAGTATGATAAAGGTCAACCATGACATGGAGAATGACAAGGAGAAAATGGGTGGATTTTGACTGTTTACAAGAACCATAGGACACGAAATGAAGCCACTAAGAGCCAGGTTCAAAACAACCAGAGATAATTTTTCGTATGACAGAGAGCTCATTGCTAAAGTATTTTCCAGATGCTTTAAATTCATTTGGATTCTAAGGGACACAGAGAAAACTTAGAAGACCAATACACTAAAGTTCACTAAATACTCAGAAGCTCCACCTGGCTCTGGAACTTCCTAATTTAACTGAAGAGAGGGAGCATATGCATTTGCTTTTCCTTCTTTCATGGTTCTTACCTTTCTCTCTGCTAGCAGTTGGGCTGAAAAGAAGGGAAAGTGTATCATCTATCTTTGAGCTTTTTCAGAAGCAGGGATTCCAGCACACGTGTGGAAAGAAGAAGTCATAACACATCTTTCACCTATTCAGTGCATCTTATTCCATAGGCTCCTAATTACTGCTGTGTGCCCTAATTAGGCTGTGCTGTTCATAATGTGCAAATAGCCAAGGTCTGTCCAGATGCTGCACAGTCTCAGTACAAAACAAGGGGAAAGAGAGTAAAAGTGCCTTTTTCTTTTCAACAGCCCTTGGTGAGAGTGCACCAGGGTGAGAGTGCACCAGAACTGACCCTAGATTCAGCACATTGTCTTGGAATGTTAACAGGCAAATACTATCATGAGCAGAGAATCTTTTAAAATTCGTATCTGTTTAGGCAAATCCTGTCAAGCACAAATGTTTAGATAACCAAAAGTCCTTCTAATAAACCTAGTTATTTTCCTCAAGTGCTTTGAACAGTAGTGATACACATGAAATAGTTCTATGCTGCTGAATACTGAAATTCTTACCACTTCATGCAGTTATGAGCTGTACAGCATCTGGGTCTAACAAAATATTATTATTTAAGAATCATTATAGAACTGCATTATAGAAAGCCTAGTGACACTGCCAGTAATTAAGGTTGTGCAACAGTCCTTTTCATATTTTCAGCTTCTTACAACAGTTTAGGCTAAAATTTATTGCAGTGATTCACTGTGCTGTACACAGGATAAATTTTTCCATGGATAATCTGTGATGTTCCCAAGGACAACATTAGGAAAAGTACATCCACTCTCCTTTTACTGACCATTTCAAATACTTCTGTATTCTCAAGCAGAATGCAAAACAGTGGAGTTTGAGCTGTATGTCAGGAGGATTTTCAGTTTCTCTGTGAAATTCCACTTAATTTTGGTCAAATTAGATAGCTGTTACCAGCTAAAATCTCTCAATCTAAGAGAAAATTATTCTTGAATCTCATTACATGTGTTTTAAGAACATCTACATTAATATCAACTTTCAGCTTGGTTACTAGCACTGCCTTTTAGCTTAAATAGCACTATCCATTACCTGACGATTACAGTCCTTGACTCAAGAGTATTCTGTCAAATCTCTCATACCTCTTCCAGATCTTTTACTTTCAAATTACAGTTTATACATTTTTTGCTCATCTTCTAGTTCAAACCAATTTTCTACCACATGTGTGACCTGAACAAAAATTATATAAAATAAAATACAGAACCTTATACAATTGCATAGAAATTTCTCTATATCTCAGAATATAAGAGTCACTGAGGGAAAGAGACCTTGAGAGATTCATTAGTCCAACCTCCCTGCTCAAGCAGGGTCAGCCAGAGTATGTTGCTTAGGACTGTGCTGAGTCAGATTTCCAATTGCTCCACAGGTGGACACTCCACAACCTCTCTGGGCAGCTTGTTCCAAGGTTTGACCACCCTTACAGTAAGAAAAGTTTTTTCCTATGTTTCTGTAGAATTTCTTGTGTTTCAGTTTGTGCCCATCACTTCTTGTCCTTGGGCACCACTGAGAAGAATATGGCTCCACGTTCTTTATGTCTGTGAAATATATGTATATAGCTGCCTCCCATCAGGTACTTACACGCATTGATGAGAACTCCTCAGACTTCACTCCAGGCTGAACAGACACAGCTCCTTCTGCCCGGTCGATGCCCCAGTCCCTGAACCACTTCTGTGGCCCTTTGCAAGGCCAACTGCAGTGTATCAATATCTTTTTCATTTTCTGAAATATCCACTGAAGCACCTGAGCATATTGACTTGATTACAGCTGCAGTGGTGGTATCCATTCATAATCATCCAATTAACAACTCTTATACTGATGTATGCCTACATACACCTAAACATACCTAAATAAACCTGACTTGAAGCATTTTTTAGTTGATTTCAGGCAGGGAGATCTCATTTTATAATGACAATTGACAATATTTCTTGCTAAGTACATTGCCTTTTAGTTTGCACCATTACAACTCAGTTTTACAGTTTAGAGCTGTACAATTCAGTTACTACAGACCTCATGCTTCAGGGATTTTAATTTTCACCAATTTAGTTAATACTTTTCCCTGTGATTTTACCCCGAATGCTTCAACTAATGTTGATCAAACCAATTGAGTTGTCTTAGTCTGGAAAATCTGTTAGCAAAGAAATAATCAGATTACTGTGGCACAATCAACTTCTGGTAAAACAGTGTTTTATTTTAACTCATTTTCTCTTTACCACCTAGCTTTCAATCCCTTCTTCCTTCAAAATGTGCTCTGAAGCTTATCATATAACTGTAGACAGACTGCAGTTAACCTCTCACCATTTTTCTTTACAAATAATGGATACTGTCTTTGCCAGTACATAATAAAAATATTTACAATTTGACAGATGATAAAAATATCAGCTTTGGAATCTCAAGAATAAAATCTCTCAAATTATTTCTTCATTCTAATTTAAATACAGTCTATTTTAAGTTTTAAATTCTAACTTCTTGTGTAAATCAGAGGTGAAGTTAAAAGTGACACTTAAGCCTCAGGATATATGAATATTTAAAGTGCTTTATAATATTAAGTGCTGAGAAAAATAAGGTCTCAAAAAGACTCTAAATTCTACTAATTTAATTTTTATCCCATCCATATCTCTAAAATACAAATAATACTACTTTCTTGTACTCACTGATTTTGAAATGGTGTCTTACATGAAACCACAAGAAGACTTAAAGTAAATTAATAAACTTATTAACCTCTATAATGTTTTAATAGCAATATTTTAAATAAGGACTTTACCATACATTACACAATGACAACAAAACATGGAATAGATGTTCACCAACTGTGCCTCTTGGATTTTGTGCCAGAAAAGGAGATTTTATAAGAAATATCATGTAATCATGTCATTAGAATTTTACCCTATACTGTGCATAAACAAAAAGCTAAGAATGAAACAGAAGTTCTTACAAATTTTTCAGTCTTCATATTTCTGCTTTGATATTCTGTATTTATCTGATTAACACATTACTGAAAAAGTAATTAAATGCATCTTTCTCATTAGGAGTAATTAAATGTACCTTTCTCATTAGGAGTAAGGAATCAAGGATCTATGCATACTATGCTCTTTTTTACTAAGGTACAGTCTCACAGCTGAAGTAATACTTTAATATCAATGGAGAAAACACATTGTTTCCCAGGCAACATGCTGAACATGTGCCAATAGACGTGGTCTGACACACTAAGGAGCGTTGTGATATCTGCCATTACACATCAAATTGGATGACAAGAAAAAAAACCCTTTCCTTATTCTCATACAAAATAGAATTCTAAAAATAAATGTAAAAAGGAAAAAGGAAGGCAAGCAAAGTTTATAGATTAACCACAACAAACACAACATTCCTTTTAAAATATTTTCAGAACTTCCTCTTGACTTGCAGTTGAAAAAGCCTATAATCACCAAGAATTTATTTCAAACTGCTCTGTCTAGTTTCCCACTTCTCTTCCTGAGTCAAACTAGGAAGAAAAAGAAATAAGCCTCCACTGAAGAGTGGAGTTCAGTTGAACAATGAAGTTCAGTTCTCCAGGAAAGGATTGCATTTATACTGTACTGTGTCCATATAGTAACAAGTAACAGTAGACAACAGATTTTAGAAAATCTGATGGTGACTTAAAAATTGACCCTTCAAAAAAAATAATGTCGAATACATGTCAGACTAAAGATGGTTAAATTAATACTGCTTGCCTTCAGGGAAAAAGGACATGCACAAACATCACAGGTCAGAGTCTGGCCACTAGAAACCCCTTTTACACCAATATGACCAGCGAAGTCAGACACAAATAACCTCCATACAGATGAACAGAGAAAAATCTCCCTAATCTTAGGTAATGGCTTCAAGCTGAAACATTTCCATAGCCATTTTTCCCATCACTAGTAAAGTCATCTGTCTAGACTCTACTCACACAGCTCTCACATTTTAACTAAGTTTTTTAGGTCTGTTCCCTGATCTGGATTACAGCACAGTCCAGTAGACAGTGAGTCTGCTCTATTGAAGGGGTGACACAGTAACTCTGTGAGAATCACCAGCAGGACAACAGGAATGTCTCAAGTCAACATTGCTTAGACTCTCCATAAAGTGAAATCACTGCCTTATTTTGGTTATTTTTATTTTATTTTGGTTATTTTTATTTTTATTATTTTTTAAATACAAAGTCAACTCCAAACTCCTCTGCACCTGATATTATTTTCAAATGCACACAAAAGACACGCAAGTCCAACGAGGTCCCCTGGGGAGGAAAAAAAATTGCAAAAGCTTCTGTGTAAATACCTGCATACATGCACAATTGTATACATACAAAGCTAGCAGGCATTATACATGTCTGCAGAATATGTTCATAAGCTGCCTTGAAGACAGCAATGGTATATGCATTTAATTCTGTTAGCAGCAGGAAATTAAAAAGATAGTTTCTTTATGGCCACCTTTCCAAATCAGTTGTATTGCTTTTCAACAGTCAGTAAAATAATGTGGCATATTATAACAGGAAACTGGAAATCATGATTAAAAGGTGCTTAAAACCCAGAAGACCAGGACTTAATTTTTGTAGTCTCAAATAACCACTGCGGGGAAAAAGGGGCTTTGGGAAAAAAAAAAAAACAAACCCAACCTTGGCCCAGATCTGACCACCTACAAATCATCTGCTAATTAATTATTAGTTCATCCGAGACTCTAACACACAAACAAAACCAGATATGACCTGCTCTATGTGAATTTACTGATGTCCTCTGTGCACTCAGGCTATGTGAACATTTGTGTACACTATGTTACTACTTTATGAAAAGCTGATTAGCCTCAGACACTTCCTATCTGCTTACAGATCTGAATGGCTGGAGCAGGAGGAAAGGAGTAACAGGTGTTTTATTAACTAAACTGCTTCTGAGAACACATAGCTCAAATAATTTCACCTTGCCTAATATTTAAATGTAATAACATTTCTTTTCAAATAGTAAAGGTTTATTAAGAAAATTATTTTTTCAAAATCTTCCAACTGTTAGGGTTGGAAAACAACATAAAAGCATACATAAGTGTATACATGTATTTTATTTACACATATTTTTAAATGTGGGCCTTATCGGGGAAATAAAAGATTTCTCCCCCATTTCTTAGGAGAAAGAACTTGCAGCATGGAATGAAAAGAAATCATAGTATCAGTATAAGGTTCACCATCTCCCAGGGCTGAACTTCCAGGCCTGAGCCCCATTTTTCCATTGCCTCAGTCAGGTAAGATGCATAAACATACAAATTATACTAGAAATCAGTGCAGACACACGCACACACTCTGCCTGCCACTGAAATAATTCTTTAAGAAATGAAACACTCAGAATTCAGAACAGCAAGAAAACAAAAAAAAAAAAAAACCAACAGGCTTCATATTGACTACTAAACCTACATAGATTATAATGCATATACCTATAGCACCCCCTGGCCTTCAGAATTAAGGGAGTTGATGCAAAAATTTAGACTTTAATTCTTACAGAGAATTCCTCAGGAACATAATGAGAACACAATGAATTGTCACAGGAACTCTGCAAAGTGATTTCCCCAAAGATTGCAGTCCATAATTTGCAATTATACAAAATATAAAAGGGAATACTTTCCTCATCAATCTAGAGGCAGAGATCCTATCATGCACAGTTGACTATTTCACTTCTTAATTCCAGGTAAGGTTGCAATAACAGCATTGGGGATACAACGAATTAGGAATCTGTAGATCCCCCTGAAACAGACTAATAAATGTTCACGATAATAGAAGGAACACTGAAAATAAAAACCTAAGGGCTCTGACAAGTAAATTCTGTTTCTGAATCAATCACAGTGACACTACAGAAAGCATTGCTTTTTTGTCCATTGTAAAAGATGTTGCTAAGGGTGTCCAGACAAATAAACAGGCAAGGGAAGAGATGGGGAAAAAAAACAAGCAAAAAAGTCTGGAAATAAAAAAATTCACAAGGTGTATAGAGGGTGCTTTCATCTGAGAAGATTGATACAGAAGCTGTTTTGCAAAGAACTAGAAATCTTTTTAAAAGTAGACAGTCTTTTAAAGTCAACAATAAACTGAAGACACATTAAAAGATTCAAGGATGTGTCTACTAATAGAACAGCTGTGCCCAGATATACTCATACAACAAGGCTTCATATTACTATAGCACTACCAGCACGAAAACTTCAAGAAACATGTCAATATTCATTAATCAATGTCATATCACAGCCATCTAGCACTACCCCTAAGTAAGAAATTGCCATGGGAAAGGCTTCTGGGAATTCCACAATTATAAGCAGTGTCAGAATTAGAGTGAGGGGGCAATGGGTCAAGATTAGTAGAGAACAAGAGCAAGACACAACATGCGCACATGAGAAGGATCCAGGAAAATTCATTTCCTAGTCTGTACTTCAGTCAGACAATTTATCTTCTTCTTAAACACTGCTCACTTTCATAAACTATAACCTAGTACAATAACTGGTGTATCTGAGTGGATTTCCTAATAGGTAATCTCTTCCTTTAAAGTTACCTAGAGAATTGCAGCTTTTCCAATGGCTAATTATCCCCTTCTTAATTATTTACATCTTTTTTGCAAGCTTTTGACCTTAATATGTTTTCACTTGCTATCTCAAGGATATTTCTATTATGAAGCTATTACTCATACACAGAAATTAATAAACCACCAACATGTATAAGCCTGATTGTCTTTGGTTGTGACTAAGCCAGATGTTCTCCTGGAGATATCCTACACCTTAAGGGTTGATTTAATTCACAGCACCAGACTACAGCTTTTCCAAGGCAAAGGCCCCTGAAGCACATGCAGTGTGTAGGCGAGGTTCCTCAGCACCAGATGTCTTGGCTTGCTGGACCTGTTGCTCTCGCTCTGCACTACTTTTGCAATGTGGACCAATCACCCTATATGTGGCCAAAGTTTGAACTAAAGTAATCAAATTATTCAGATCACCTTAGACCAAGGTCTTTTTTTACCAGTGGTTTGTCCTCTGTAAACTCTGAGCAATGCTTTGGTATTTCTCTCCAAAACAGCTTTTATTTTGTTCCCTCATTGAACAGTGAGGTTGTGGATGGCCCAAGACTGGCAGTGTTCCAGGCCAAGCTGGGTAACACTTTGGGCAACCTGGTTTAGTGGGAAGTGTCCCTGCCCATGGCAGGGGGATTGGAACAAGATAATCTTTAAGGTCCCTTCCAATCCAAACCATTCTATAAAATACTTCCTCTGCTCTCCATAGTGAAATGTGCTTCTTCCATTTCTTCACTTTTGTATCCTTGTTATTTCCATTTTTTCTGTTGTGGCAGACTCACTTAGAAGTAAGAAATATATAAAAGAAAGCATATGTTTCTTGTGACAGATTTTATAAATACTTCAGGACTTTATCCAACAACATTCAACCTCCATCTATCTTTACAAGAAACAAGCTATTATGGAATTTTTAAAAAACAATTCAGGTAAAAGATTACACCCTCTTCTCTATCCATATGAGAATAATCTGAAAAAGTTTACGTGTGCATGAGTTCAACCATCTTTATGGTTTTCCTAACCCATATATGCTTTTGCAGGAAAAATTCTATTGTAAGGTGCCAGGGCAACATTTTAATAACTTAAATAAAACACACTTAATGCAAATTTGAGAAACACAGTAATTGGAGTATAGCACTACTTTTTGGAGCAACAGCCCAATACAGCTTCAGGTCTGGAAGGAAAGATGTTGAGGGGACAGCATGTGAGTAAGAACCTGTCCTGGTTCCAGGCAGCACAGGATTAATTTTTTCAGTTGCCAGGAGGGGACATGGCTAGGACCCAGAGTTATTCTATACCCCCTCACATCGTTGCCAGGGATGGGGTAAGGGCCCCCATCCGGGATCAACATAGCATGGCAGAGGGAACAGTCAGATATTGTCTACTGTCAAGGGGTTTCCATGTGAATCTCTCATTTCTTTGCCCTCTGTCACTTGTATTGTAGCTGTTACTGTTTGTTTTCTTATCTCATTGCTGTTTCCAGTAAACTGTTCTTATCTCAACCCATGATCTTTACCTTTTGTGCCTCCAAATCTCATCTCCAGCCTGCCATACAGGACGCGGAGGGGGAAACGAGCAAGCAGCACATGATTTGGAGAGTCACAGTGGGAGCTCTAAATTGGGGAGTACCATTCCCAAACCATGACAGAGCCAAGCAGCATCTCTCCTAAATTAACGTCTTCATATATGATGTTAGTTCTGTGCTAATGGCATCATCATTACCGAGAAGAATATTTAAATATATGTGTGTGTGTGTCTATGCACACACACGTATATATGCATGTGTGTGTGTATATACACACACATGCCCATTAATATATTCATTATGGAATGAAGCCTAAGTTTTTCACAGTATTTGTTCAGACTCAAATGAAGCAGCTGTTCTTCAAAGAAAAAAATCAAGTTACTTCAAAGGTTATTACAAAAACTACAGCTCTGTGATTCACTTCTTTCACACAGATTTTGTGGCAGTTTGACTTACTTTGAAGTGAGAATAAACTGCAGACATTGAAAGCTGTCAAATTTATCTGAATTATGCCTTTGACTTTTGTACTATCTGAAAGCCCTTTTACAACCAAAACCATCTTTGAACCATGAAATTAATCAAAGTTTCCTAAACCATTTAAGACTGAGAAAATAGAAACTTCTTCAACATCTGAAAATTTCACTCTTCTGGCTATGCTTCTCCTCCCTGCTCAAGACAACATGTGCAAACCTTCCTGCCACTAGCAAGAGTTGTGGATGTGATGGAGCTGGTAGCTTCAGGATCCAGCGAGACCTCCCATTAGTCTCTGTCTCCTGCAGACCCTGTTGGCCAGAGGGGCAAGGGCTACCCATGAAGGAATCAGGGAGCAGCATGCATGGCAGGGAGCTACCACACAGGACAGGCCATGCAGTCTTGGCCAGAACTGTCACCAGCTGAGAAGGTACAGAGGACATGGAGGGACAGTGAAGAGGGTAAGGCCTGAACAAAAGAAGATAGAGAGCAAAAAGTAGAATAGAGAGCAACAATGAGAAGGAAATAGTAAGCAAAAGGTAAAAAAGTGGTGACTGTCAGCCAGTAGAAAGTCCACCAGCAAAGGGACTAAAGTTTCCTTCTGAACCAGGCATCGAGTGGTAACTGCAACTTTATGTTGAAGGGAAACAGAGTGGAAACACACAACTAACAATGCTTCAGCCTGGGGATTACACCTTGCAGCAGCACAGCTGAATGTGCCTTCCAGCCTGAGCCAAGCCAGGGCACAGCAGTGCTGGGAGCAGTTCAGCTCAGCCAGTGCTGAATTCTTCCTTCATTTTCCCCTGCTTCCAGCACAAAGAAGGCTCCAAAGAGCCTCCAAAGAGAAACATTACTTCAAGTATTCTTCACAAGCATTTGCTATGGTACATTCTGCAGAAAGGACAGGCTTGCCAGCAGATCAAGAAATCCTTCACCAGGATGGAGGAGGCCCATGCATCTTCTTTAGGCTTCACACTGCCTTAAACTGATCCACAGGTCAAACACAAAACATAACACAGACAGGGAAGGTTTCTGTACCTCATAGGATGACACGTCTGGCTCAACTAAGAAAACAAAGTTGTTCATTCAAAGGCATATCTTCAACAGAATGGAAAATCAACTTTGCTGTTCTGGTTGCCAAGCAATAGTGAAGAAAATTGCTGAAACTATCAACCAGGTACATCCGGTACAGGCTAGTATCCTTCAAAGTTAGAAGGCAACTTAAAGAGGTGAGTTACTTTGCTATTTCAATTTAACAGTCATTTTAGTATGAACAGAAGAGCTCTGTTATGAGGATAGGAGGAAGGAAGAGATAGGAAAGAAGGGAGGATAGAAACAAAATAAGTTTCATCAAGTAGGAAATAACATCAATGTTCCCATTCACCAGACAGGGTAAGGTTTGTGGTTTAAAGTTCACAAGTGTCAATGATTTTGCAAGCATCTGTGAACTCAGACAACGCAGAACAGTGAAAGTATTTTGTATTAACTCTTCATTTCACTCATAGTATTTCTTCATGTCCCCACTGACTGCTTTTTCTAAGATAGTAATATCAACAGTTCCATGAAGGAAAAGGCAGCAGGCTGCAAAAATATTACCAATCACTGTATCCACAGTTTCCTTAATTCCTTAATATTATAAGCCAGAAGTTACAAGAGAAATAAAAACAATGGGGAAAAGGGGTGTTAATGACTGCATTCCTAATTATTCTAGTGGTACATTTATGTTCAATAGAACAAATACTTTCTCTAGGTAGGCTGTTTTAATACTAATATGACACTGTAAATGAACAGTGTCAAGAATAGTAACCTTGATAACATAAATCATTCTTCAGAGCCATAAACTGTGAGGATGGATGTAAGTCTGAAAAAGGAGGACTAAGGAAAAGAGAAGCCAGGAAAGGAAATTGCATGAGATATGTAGACAAGGTAAGGAAATAATATAAAAAGATGAAGGAGTGATAAGAAAGTGAAACACAAGATAAAAGTGGTCATAAAAAAGGAAAGCAGCAAAAACTAGGGCCTAGATCCAGAAAAGCTCTTATGGTCTTAATGTCAAGTATTTATTAAATATATGAAGCACACTACAAATAAAGTTAGTGATATATGTTGTAGGACATGAATTTACAATCAGGGAAAGAAAAGTAACAAATCAAAGAACAGTAATATGCAAAGAACAAATAAAGGAGTCTGACAGAAGACTAGAGCAAAACTAAATATAGAATGTGAGCCATCCCTGTCTCAGGGCACTGTCTTCTGAATTTCCAGTGTTAAAGAATCTTTGGATACCCCAAAAATCTTACACAACAATTTCTCAAGTCAAAAATTGCTGGATCCAGCTTGGGGAATTTACATATCATTTGACAAAAGAAGAAGAGGTAATAATTTAACAAAAAAAGTTTACAATTGCAGAGATGCAACTGATAACAATTAGACTGCAAGAAGTTGCAAATGCCTGAAGACGAAATCATATATATGTATACACACATACACACACACACAATTCCTTTCATTTTAAAGGAATAGTTTCACAGGTGTGAAAGTAACAAGATTTAAAATAAATTGAGAGCAAATATTTCCCTAGAGAATATGACTAGTATTTGAAAATTTCTTAAGTATACTTTACTGGATCTTGGGAAAAGCTATAATTCACAAAAATGCCACAGTTCAAAAAACAAAAAGGAAAATTAAAATTTCATTCACCTTTGGTTTAAAAGATGAACAAGTGAAAAATTATAATTTAGTAATACTTTGGGATAATAAAATTGTAGATTCTCAAATGATAATGGCAAGCTTAAACGTGCTGAGAATATATTCATAGAGTGAGAACAGACAAAAAGGCATGAATTCTAGAAAATTTCTAGAAAATTTCTAGACAATTTCTAGACAGTTTCTAGACAATTTCTAGAACATTTCATTAATTCTAGAAAGTTAACAACTAATCTAAAATAATTACTAAAACAAAGGAACAGAAATATAAAGCAGCATTTAAGGAAAGGAAAGCCTTTTTCTAAAGTGTTTAGGAAAAAAATAAATCCTAATATTGACATCAGACAATTATTAAAATGAAACTGGTATTCTCAGTAACAGTAATGCAAAAAAATCACAGGAGCATTCAGTAAGCCTATTCTGATTCAGAAAATTAAGGTTTTAATTTAGAATTAGAGACAAATATAATAATATCCATCAATGGCATTATATATTATATATAAGTATACAATGAGTCTCCTCAAATTCACCAAATAACTCTTAATTCAAGATTTTTGGTTGATGAGAACAATAGCATTGTGTAATATATTTTGCCTACTGTAAGGCATTTGATACAAGAGTCCAACAACTGGGTAAAAGCATGAAACAAAACAAATAGCCACATAATAAAATGAAAGAAAACTGTTTTCTAGACTTTAGAAAATGCAATGATGAATGGAGAAAAATCAACAGCAAAGCATTCTCTAGTGCAATTCACAGGTTTTGTTTGTATTTTCCTCAGGGTCATGAACGCAAGAATAATAGCATTACTAACCAGATGTACAGAAAAATACAGTACTTGGAATAATAAATACAAAATTACTGCTTTTAATCTAGAGATACAACATGGAAAGTTTTATAACCTTCCTTCAGGAAAACAACATAATTTCCATTATAGCTAAATATAACAGCATGTATGGGGAGGGGGAAGGCATGTGAAACAAGCCGTTTGCTAGACACAGTACTCTGTCCTGAGGAGAAGTGACTCACAAAGATCTGGAGTACCAGCAGACAGCCAAACAGGAGCTGTCAGTATTACCCCGTGCCCACAGAGTTTGATAATCCTCAGGTAACATAGCTCAGTAGGGAAAAACAGATTAGCAAGAAGAGTCACATTTGCCTGTGTTTGTCACTGACACACCGTCTACTGGGAATACACACATAAAGGCCAGAAATAAACAGCACTTTTTAACAGCACAGATAATTACCCATTGGAAACCTACACCGTGCTTGTTCAGACTGATCTCAAGTCATGAAGTAGAGTTGCTTTCCTCAAACAGCTATATTGCAAAACCATTTGGAGAGCTCCTATGGGTTATGCTACACAGCAAGTCAGCCAGGTTGGTCAAAGCAGGTCTTTTCAGTCACTCAAACCCTGATAACAGGTCATTCTGTGGGAATTGTCTGTAAGGAGGACTCCACAGCAAAGGGATCTGTTTCCCAAGGCCTCTCTCACGAAGTCTCACAGCATCCAGATGCCAAGAGATATCAGAGACAAGAGGAGAACAACATAATGGACTGCAAGACACACTGATGAGAAAAACCTAAGCAGCACTGCCACTCAGAGCTGCCTACTTCTGCTGAGGCTTTTACAGCTTCTTTCTTGCTTCTCGCAAGTGCAAGAAGGTGGTGGCTTTATTTTGACTACGCTTTCTTCAAACATGCAGAATCCCCAACCCAACATATCAATTCAGTTACTTGGTCACGACATCAAGGAAAAAGATTTTGTCAGATTGGAGGGTATCAGAAAATAAAATATCAAAGCTAGTCTAGTAACTTGCCAGCAATTAATAAAGTCACTAGGGCATATTTAGCTGCCATATTTTAGAATATAATAAAAAGGAAATAAAACAGGACACACATGATACAACACAACTTAAGAAGACACATTTAGAATGAATAGCAAGAAACAAAATATATCTGTCAGACAACATCCTTACTAGCAGAAGATATTCAGCTGCATGACACTATTTTGAGGTGAGGGGGAAAAGAAAAAAACTGATGGTACTCTTAAAAATCTAGAAAATTCAAACATCTCTGTACTGGGCAGAACATGAAAGGGAACATCCAGTACACTTTTACTGTTCCTGATTTCTCCAACTGTACTGTAGCTAGTGACTGGAGATATAGAATATATATTTGGCAAATATATATTTGCCAGAGATGAGACAAACTACATTGGCAGACAGAAAATGGTCCCATACAATCAAATCAATATCAAAGTTATGCATGATTGCAGAACAAAACCTTTAGACACTATTAAATGCTTCAGAGAGCAGATAAACACATAACCCACAAGACAAGCAAATACTGATTTGACAGGGCCTCATAATTTGTAATTTTGCTACCAAAGAGTCAATTTTTAATAGCAGTCATAAACTCCTTAAATTAAGCATTTATACATGAGAAAGCAAAGCCAACAAATTCCCTAAAATACTACTTGACTGGGAAAATAGGAAATTAAGAAGGACATTCCAAATGGACAAATAGAAGGGCAAAATGTTTGTAGGTAGTACACAGAATATACTGAGTGATGTGGAGCTAACATAAGGAAAACCAAAACACCTAATTACCAGTGGAAGACATTATTTGAAGCAGACCTTCAAAACAAAAACAAAAAAAAACAAAAACAAAGAAAAAAACCAAAAACAAAAAAAAAACCCAAAAAAACCCAATTGAAGCTGCTGTCTTAATGAGAACAATAAAAGACGAAATAAAACTCTGGCAGACTGAATGTAAAAATGCAATAAACCAAGCCAAAAGGGTTTGACAAATAACTTGCAAGGGGTTTTTTTCATGTTAGTGTAGTAAGGGTGAGGGCCCACTGCAATGACTTGGAAAAGGATTTCACAATATGAAGTATGGAATGAAATGGCAGCTGGGATTCAAGAAAGATCTGAAGGCTGAAGAGTATATTAAACAAATGCTGGCTAAAAATTCGACTCATTTAAAAAAAAATCTCGAGAACCCCCAAAGATCAGAGGAAAGCTGACTACTCCCTATAAATACATTAGGCATCAACACCAGTATCTAAAAGGTATTTAAGACAAAGAAAGAAAGCTGGCACTGCAAATAAATTTACTGTGGAAATTACAAGCTTCTCAGCTGACAGAACAGTGAAGCTCTAGATCAGCCTGTCCATGAGAGGAAAAACAGCCTAACTGGGCTTTAAGATAAATGTGGATAAGCACCATGAACAAATTACACGAACTGGTTGCTATGACAGCTCAGTACTGGGTTAGCCATCCAACTTAGGCTATTTGTTGGATTCAACAAATGAGACTAAAGCAAAACTTACCAGCATGAATCAGATGCACTACGAGTTGTGACTATGCAGAAGCAAGTCATAGTGCATTACCTATGCAGAAATAAGTTTCTGCTTAATACAGAATGTTTCTGCTACTCCTTAGATCAAGAGAGGTGAATTGCTTTGTGTGCAAGATGCCTTGGAGACACACACACTAGACTTCAATTGCTAGAGACATATTTAGTTTGAAAGGGGTTTTTTAAGAGAAGGAATTTTCCCCTTACATCCAAAATACCAGGTTTTCTGTTTGATTATGTTTCTCTAAGAGCAGAGGTAGCTTTAAAGCCTGAAGATCCAGTCTTTCACAAGAAATTATTTGTCTTGTCAGAGCAGATCCAGTGCTGAGACAAATTAATGACAGGTTAGTTAGCTAGAACAGGGAAGGAATTGATTAATAAAAATAATCTATGTCTATGCTACCATTTTTCTTAACAGCAGTAGTGAAGTTTTAAAGTGATTTTCCCAAACATTCATTGGCTTGGATTACAGAGCAGCTGGGATGTGCAAAAAATAAATTCCTTTTGGGGTAAACTTAACTGAAAACTCTGCTCCAAAAGTGTACCAAACACAGACTGACTCCCCACAAGGACACAAGACTGGTTCTTCAGGCAGTCTCAAGCCATATGTCTGGCATTATATGCCAACCAGGACACCAGGCACTCACTGTCTCATCACAACTTTGCCACACATTCACAGGGATGGACACCAACATCTGGAAACCCACCAGGAAGGCCATGCCAGGAGAGCAGCACACAAAAGACATGGTCCTACCTCAATCTGGATATCCAAGTGGGAGGACCTAAATCAACTGAGTATTTATTAGACCTGTTTGTTTGACAGTGGCAACAGGTTGGGTTGAGGGTTGGTAATACCAAAGCAGCTGATATAGGCTCAATTCCGAATGTATACATTTCCCAAGAACAAAAACTTTACCTTGAACATAATGAGTTGTACAGTGTTTTGTCTAGTTTTCAATCCTTTAAGTTACCCAAGATCAAATTTGCTGAATGGTTTGTCTTACTCGCCTCAGTTTAATCCCTGAGGGATTAGTTGCTTGTGCCTATTTCTTGTTTAAAAAAGAAAAATTATAATAATTGACTTCACATTTAGTTTATGAAGTTTCTTGAGTCTCTCTTGACTCAGCTTTCTCTAGCTTTCTCTGTTTTATTTTTAAATGCTTTGCTACAAGTACATCCTTTATGTTGCTAGGTTTCAAGAGAAAAGAAATAAAGTAAGAAAACAAATCAATATTTTTTATGACAATTTTTTGTCAAAAGTCCACCAGGAATTATGAAAGTAATCTTCTGTTACACATGTTAACCTCCCTTTTACTCTAAATTTACTTTTCCATTGTTTGTGATGGACACTTTGCATACAAAACTGTGCCAGTGAGAAACAGCAAATACTTTATTAAGATGAAGACTACCCAACAAAGAATGACAAGTTAAGGAAATAGTTATGAGCTTCCATAATTCATGTCATGACAAAATTTCATTTAATGCCTTTGGTGCCTTTGATGCCCTCCTGCTTTAAAGCCTGTACACGTGTATGCATGAGCAAACCCTTGTGTGTCCAGCAGTGGAGATCAGGCATTAGCATGCTTTGGCTCAAACATTAAGACAGGAAAGCTGTGATCAGAAGAGAGGGTCCTGCAAAGGTGAGGCAGCACTGTGCTGAGCCAGCTTCCTGCTCACCTTGCCACCCATGCTCAGTCGCCTCGACTCACTTCCTGGAGGAGGGTTCAAAGGGCTGGCTGTGCATGCACAAACAAACCTGGGTGAAAAGTCTGTTTTACACCAAGAGGAGCCCACCAGTTTAACTACAAGCAGAAGGGGATCAGGCCCCCTCATTCTCTTTTTCCTCTTTTTCACTCTCATTGTTTACCCCAGCTCCAGATTATCCATGTGGTGCACCAACCCAGGATCCAAGGACTGGTGATATTCTTTGTTCTCTCCCTTTTCTATCTTTATCTCTGTCCTCCCTTGCAATGCCTGGGCAAAGCATGGCTATTATGTTCTACTCAGTCCTGAAGTTTGTTGTGGGAGTGGGAAGCTTGCGGAAGGGTGCTATGGCTTGTTAGCCAACAGCTTTGAGCAGTATATTGTGGGAGCTGAGAACTTAATGAAGTGTAGTGTACAAAATCTAAGGGTTTCTTGGCCATGATTTCTGAGGAAGTGTACTGTTAGAATGTAAGGGCTTGTTAGCCAACACATTTTGAGTGCAAGCAGTGGGCTGGTTGCCGGAGTTAAGGTGACTGTACGATAAAGCCTGACACAGGCTCCAGCGTCTTGTTCAGCCTGACGAGAAGTTCCAACAAACACTGTGCCCCCTACCATGGCACTGGCACGCCAGCATACACAGAAACATCGCTGGAAGTCTGTTCTGCTTGGTGCAGAGCAGCTGTTAGCTGGATTTAGAAACACTTACCACAGATGAGGACAAGAAACAAATCCACCAGAAATATGCCCGGTTTAAATTAAAGAAAGTTTAGGTTGACAAAGCAGAACAATCACACTGGCTGCGACAGAAATATTAGCGCTTCTTTCCCTTGTGAAATATGCCTGGCTTTCTACTGAGCACATGAAATTAAGAGTTTAGGGTTGCTTTCACGTCCAAAAAGGTCCAAGCAAGATATGAATGCCTGTATAGAAAGTGCCCTTCAGACAAAGCCAGAGGAAGACAATAAAAGCAGAAAGTGAATGATTTCTTGGGATAGTGGGAACACAGCTTGGCAACAATTGCAGATGTATTTGCCTACTGGCCTCAGCGCAGTCTGAGATTAATGGTATTTTGGAATAGATAAGCAGGTTGTCGATTTATAGCAATATGGCAACAAATACCGTTCGAGTCCATTATCTCAAAATTGATGATGCCAATAAAATGAGCAATGAAATGTTCCCACTCTATAATTGCAAAGCAAAATCTCAATGACCTTATTTGTGAAGACACAAGCAGTTTATCTCCAGATGAAGAACACAGAAGGCAAAACTACAGGGAGTTACACTGAAGTTACACACCAAGTTTCAAAGAACAAAATCTGAATATTTTAATTTTCTGTTGGATTGGATTTCAAACGAAGGGATTTGACAAAATTGCCAAAATTCAGATCTGTTTGATTTTGGCTTTATGGTGTTTATGTTTAGCTGCCATAGATGATACAAAGATTGAATCGACAGTTACAATAGTCCCCAAGCTTTCTTGGCAGATCTAATCTGTAATTGCTGTGCTATTGAAAGCCATAAAAATTGTCAATGAAAGCTATTTAGAACTGAACAGATATAAAATTAGTAGCTCTGTATAGAATTGTAATTGGATTCTTTAAATCCCAAAATATCTGAAACATATCCACATAATTCCAGCCGTGTTTCATGCAGATTATTCTCCTTTAACTATTCCATTTTTTTAAATAAATAAACACAAGACAAATGGTATTTTTTGTACCTGTAGAACTTTGCACAAAAACTATTACTTTTATTTATGCATTAATAAAAATATAGACAAATGCCACAAAAAAAATTTTTTTTGTCTGCACTAAGCAATTATAGCAACAGAAATTACTTAAAAAGAAAAATAACAGACAACCCAAATTATAGGTCAGTGAAATTATAAATAAAATTACATCTAACATCCAATATAGAAAAGGGTTTTTTACAGATCAAAGACGTCTGCAAATACACAAATGCTAGCCACAAAACCAAAAATCTTGTAGATCTAACAAATTATTCAATATCAAGTAATTATTTAAAAATCTTTTGCTCCAGTTTTATCTTCTTTCTCAGACTAGATTGCAAGCATCAACTGAATGCTGCCAGACTGAGCTGCTACTGGCTCCTTGGAAAGTAGGGGGTTTTTTCCTAAAATTAATAAAGAGGAGTATTTCATCGTTGCCCATATTCATCTGCAAGAAAGCATTGCACAAATTTATTTCACATTCATCTACAGCATTACTCTAAAAAAACCCCAAAAAATAAAAGAGAATAATATGTTAAGAAAATAAATGGTCATATCTTTAAAATGTGTCTTCTTCAGGAAAAAATACTGTGTCTAAATTCCAATTACACTATTTAGCCAGAAATGAAAATAGACATCTGAGTCACTGAGTGTAATCCTTGCTACCAAACCTTCACCTCCTGTAGCCAACTCCCTGAGCCTGTTGTAAACAGGGACACGTCCTAGCCTACCCCTCTGCTAGGAGGCTGAACCCATCTACTTTTCCAGCTCCAGTCTGAATTTATTCACAGTCACACCTGTTAGGATTTATGTTGGCAATTGCTTTCAGGGCAAGGGTTCCAAGTCTCAAGATAAATAGTCTTTAAGCAAAATCATCACCCACAGCATGACGGCAGAAAGAAATTAAAAACAATCTTTCTGAAACACAACTCAAGCTACTAGTTTTTGCCATTTTTATTTAAAATTACATCCATATGTTAACATGAAAGGTATTAATTGAACTTTCTACACCTTTCATCTGCATTTTATGTTGCATTTTATATATATTTAAAAATTAACATTTTTTTGCATTTTCTCTACTTTTGTACTTTCATTTCCTACCAAATGATCTCGCGTTCCCTTGGCCTCTTCCCCATTCACCAGGCCTCTAGAGTACAACTCTGCATACAGTGTATGGGACTGGGGCTTAATGGTTTTCATTAGCCTCCAAGGGCTCCCATGAGACCTGCTTCTTCCTCCCCTCCTTCCACAAACCCTGGCACAGCCTGTGCAATCTCCTACATCCTTCCCTCAGCTTCTGGAGATTCCACTGTGAGATTTAAGTAAAGTAGCAAGATGGATGTAAGAACTCAGTCCATGCTGGCTCTGTACCTTTACTTTCTACTTACACTATTCCCATAGTAATCCCATTCATTTGACTCTTTTCTCATTCTCTTTTCATCAGTGTCTCCTCCTACCACTCTGCTACACTGTGGCACCTGAGGAGACAGAAGACAAAAGGTGTGGAATTAGAGGCTGCTGCCAGAAGTCACTCTGAGTAGCTGCTCGCAGTGTGCCATCCCTTGCTGGGCAGTGACATTTCAAGCAGCATGTACTGGGCAATGCCAGCAAGACAAGCACGGCCATCACTCCAAATGAATGATTAATGACTGAACTGAGGCAGCAAAATGACAAGGTCTCAAATACGAGCGTGACAGTCTAAGATTAAAGTCTACACATGACTTCTGATCTGCCCCCAAGGTAGCGGCGCTGTCTAAGGCTCCAAATGGCAGAGGGAAAATTATCAGATAAATAGGATCAGTGCAGCTGGGAATGACCTCAGGGTCCCCACCACCTAGCACAACCCCCTGCTCAAGCCGGATCACCCACTGCATGTTACTCAGGATCAGGGCTGGGTCCAGTTGGGTTCTGAGCATCTTCAAGAAAGGAGATATCACAGCCTCTCTGGGAAACATACAGAACAGTTTGACTGTCCTCACAGCCAAGCTTTTTGCCATCCACCACCCCCTTTTTAATTTTTTTAGTATGTTCTTATGTTCCTTTTCAGAAACAAAGGCAACAGAGGGGCACGAATGAAGTTAGGCAAATAAATCAATAGACAAAAAAACCCAAAAGTAAAGAAGTTATAACAAAGGTCTTCTAATTTAACTCATTATATTTTACCAATGGATATTTCTCTGGTTACCACAGAGACTGACACAACTCTTAAGCTGGACAGTTGTGTCAACAAGCCTGAGCATTATGTTGTGGGAAGCAACAGGGAATCCAGCTCTGAGCTGCAGACTCCAAATTCACATTATGTGCACACTGGTACCATGCAAACTCATGAAGCAAAGACAAATAGGCCTGGGTTAGTGCTTGGTTTATAATCTAAGGAATAAAATTATTTTTTTTAGATCAGTATAAATGATCTCCAGTCCTGCACCTGTTTCACTTTATCATCAAAACCAGCAAATGCAAACCTTTAAACAAAAGTTCGGTAAGACTGGCTGCTAAATTTCATCTAGTTTGGACAATGAATACAGCTTTTCCTAATTGTTTGCAGTTTCTGAGTCAGCTTTTACACATAGATGCTGTTACACCTCTGACACTGCAGCAAGTCAACCAACACAGAATTTGGGACTTTTTTTTTAGCACCTAAGGCGCTGAGAAGAACTGCACTGAAAATCTAACGTGCTCTTTCTACTTCAGTGTAACCATTAAGTGAAATTTCTCTGTGCAAGATTAATTTGGGGAAGGGAGAAAGAGGAGAAAGATTTCCAGCAGTCCTTCATTTAATATCTGGGCATTAGGGTATAGATCGGAAACACAAAGAAAATAAAGAAACATGCAGTAATGGCCTCTGCACCTCCAAGTGATGTGATATGAGGTCCAGGCTATAAGCCATGAAGGGAAATAAAAAGGTTCCAGGGTATTTCATTATGTCTTCGTTCCAAACACGGGTTCCTGCACTTTTATATGACATCAAGACGTATCACTTAGGGACCCAGATGTAAAATAAGCTTAGTAATACTTAAATGCTAACTCCAAAACTTAAAAGTAAACTCCAAAGAAAGAGCATGTAATTAGGAAGAAAGAAAAATAAATAATGCCATAAACTGAAATATATCAAAACAAAAGCCAAACCCCCAAAAATAGAAAACACGTAAAGCACACATATATCCAACTATGGGGGAGAATGATTTTTGAAAAATCATATTTATCCAAGAAAAAAAAATGCAGTTAGACAAAACCATTACTCAGTAATTACCAGGTAAATTTTACTGAGTTCAGAGACTGTGTTAAAAAATAGAAAGATAAGACTCTTACTTTGTACCACAAGCACCCCTACAATAAAATTATAAATATCACTAAATATATGATTTCAATATCATATAAGTACT